>BPTQ01000003.1:86712841-86748536 GCA_019973895.1 Chrysanthemum seticuspe | reverse complement strand
GTAATGGTCATGGAACAATTTGAAACCGTACGAATTATGTGTTATATTAAGTAACTATGGATACATTAAGTTATGCACTATTTTGTGAATTCATTTGACATCATGTGTTTGAACATAAACTATACATATTTTGGTAGTGGGTTGTGAACACACAGGTTGCAAGTTTTGTATGGGCGGAACTTGGAACTGAGTGGATTTACAATGCCTTTGCTGCATAAACGATTCTGAAAGGCTTTACATTTCAACACAAACTCTATCAACTCACTCAACCTTTGTGTTGACACTTTTAGCATGTTTTATCTCAGGTATCTAAGGCATTCACTTCATGGCATGCATGTGGACATAGTATAGAGTCGCGGTGACGACGCGTCTCACATGGGATTTATACATTTTAAAAACATCGTTTGACTTGTACTAAACTTATTTCCGCACTTAGTAACTTTCATTTGGGACCTATCTTTGTAACTCTGAATGTTTTTATTAAATCAAGCGATGTATTTTCCAAACGACACTTTAGGTCGTTCAATATAACTGTGATTGTGATGCTATGACAGTCAATCCCCAGGAATTTCATTCCGCTGCAAAACAGGTAATTTGGGGGTGTGACAAGGACGAACTATGTGAACGTATTTGGTGAATGGAGGGAGTTTGCACGTGTTTGTAATTTTGGCTACAACAAAATGATAAGGTTCAAGTTCATGCATTTGCTCACAGATATGGCAGGAGATGAAGCGGAGGAGTACCCTCTGTTCCACGTATGTTAAAAACTTATCCTATAAAAACTTATGTTTATTTTGGATTGTTAGTATGATATGAACTAATGTGTGGACATATGCTTTGTTATGTTATGTGGTGATGGTGAAGACATTTGCTGTTTTTTGGATTATCAAATAGCCTATTATTAATAGGTTAATCAGTGGTTTGTAAAAACAATATCCTTGCACTTTAATTTATGTTGTTCCTTAAGATGTGTCTTTGTTTTAAAGTTCTATGTTCCTTAAGATGTGTCTTTGTTTTCAAGTTATATGTTTGTAGATGTTTGATGAAATATGTTGTTGATAGTTAAATGAATTGATTATCCATTCATATTTTGTAATGTTGGTCTTATGATTTGTTGGTGATGATGTGAATCTCATATCCACTTTTATTGTTTAATTCAAAGTTGGAAAGTTTATTAGTAGTAATTTTAGTAGGAGATTGCATAACAAATTGGTTTCAAAATACATTATGATGAAGTGTCGTAACTGTTCTATCAGATATATCATCTCAGTGATGTCCAATATGTTATAAGGAGTAACTATTATCTGGTAAGGAGTAAGTATTGTTGATGTCTTTAGATATAACACTTATCTGATAAGGAGTAACCATTAAGAAACAAACATGTTTTGCAATAATAGAGGTAATGACAATTGAGATAATGAAAAATACTTTTGATGATAACCGATAACATATGTTTATAACGACATTTTACGAATAAACTTATTGATAATAATGTCAAACTTATAAGAGTATTATTTGTGATGAAAAACTTCATCACAAACATTTGATGCACCGGATTCTTCACAAACATTTGATGCACCGGATTCGTTGTCATCATAACAATCCATTAGATGATTGTGATGTTTGCAATCTTTGTTAATTCAAATCCATTCATCTTTGTCCTCATCGACAGAGTCTTGAAGATCAACAATGTTGTTTAATACATAATTGTCTTCCTGCTTAGGATGGTATAGACATCCTTTATTGTTACAAATAAAACTCTCTTTGTCAGTTTGAGCATCGACAACGTGACCACCATTGATAGACTCATGTGAAGAATCATTGAATAATATGTGACATGCCATCTTCTCGAGGATTTCCTGGAATTAATCGAATAAAAATTACAGTGAATATGCAGTTCTAATATTCATTAGGTATTACTAACTTATATATTTCCATTTCATCATCTGAGAGAATGATACCAGGTGGATCTTCAATCCACAATCCATTTGGTGAGTTTGAAATATCTTCTTTCTGTATTGTAATGAAATATATAAATGATTGTGAATAAGTATAAACTATTAGTAAAATGCATTTTTGTATGACTAATATTAACATTGTAACAAATTGGTAAAAAGCAGTTTTACCTTTGGTGAGTTGTTATGATCCATATGATATTCTATAAGGAAGTTTTAGAAAAGAGTTTTGTTTGGTGTTTTGTGTGTTGATGTTGAGAGTTTATATAATGCTTAGAGTGATTGTTATAGTTGGAAATGATATGTTTGAATTATTATTTTTAAATGAAGATTCACACATTTAATTTTCAGTCATATTAGAAGAATTTCGATTTTTAAAAGATGCATATATATAGTATTGTTTACATATAAGTGGAAATATATATTTCAATTTTATTTGTAATTGTATATTACAATTATGATATTTGAGTCAAAATATCAAAGAGTTTAAGAATAAGGTTGTATGATTGATGGAAGTGGAAATGAAGTGGCTATTGCTATAGTGAAATGTGTGATTTGCAGTTTGATTGTTTTAATATGTGTGTGCAGTAAATGTAACCAAGGACTACTCCTAAAAATGAGGCTTATAAAATCAGTATATGCTAAGATGTATACTTACATTGTATGTAATACAAAAAGTTAAATAAACATTCTAATACTTGAATAGGAAATGCTTACTGGTTGGAGAAGTCGGAAACCACGAACCGCTGATCAAATTGTGTGGTTACAAAACATCTCAGGTGTGATCTTCACAGCTGGATGGGTGACATACCTGAATATAATCTTGGAATAGTAGTCAAAATGAGGATGTTAAAAGAACAGTGTGTTCAACTGTGTAATAACTTTCAATGCAACATCTGCATTTCAGGTAGTATGTACTATTAAGCCACAAGAATAGTGTATAGATACACAGGTAAGGCATAAAAAGAGGGGTAAGATCAAACAGATAATAAGGCATAACATATGAATAAAATGTACTGAAAACAAATATATTGATCAAATCTCCATGACTGATAACAGGATAACCATGGCATAGCACATACTGCATTAGCCAACTTATTGTACATAAAATTGAAATTAAAACCTTAAGCAAATCCGTAGAATACGACCAAAGGAAATAAAATGTGAGAAGTCTGAATAGCAAAACACATTTGGTACGAATGGAATGAAATAAACATGGGGACGATCAATAGAATGGCAATCACTCGTCTTTCTCAATTTTGACGGCTGCAAGAAGGGGTTTCTTGGCACTTTCTGAGGCCTCATCTTCATCTGGGAAGTCATCCAGGTCAATGATATCTCGTTTCTTGTTCACTGCTTTGCTTCTTGGCAATTCATCGTCCTTTTCACCACTAACAGCTTTTCCAGATGCACTCTTCTTTTCCAAATGCATCACACCAGTACGGCTTGTTGTGGAATGAGTTTCATTATCTGTTATCAGGAGTTTAAACCCGCTGCATCCAAGCCAACAGATTGTGCAGAAGAACTGTTATCAGGAGTTTTATACTGATCATCCACCTCCTGCAAGCATACGAAATTAACGCCTTAACAAAATATATTACGGATAAATAAATTGAGCAAGAGGGTTTTGGAATTAAAATTGATACCTGTCCATCAGCAAATCCTTTCTTAAAGTGAGCAATTAAATCAGCATCATCGGACACCGTCTTGGCAGTGTAAACTTGGTTGTTGGAGTTTACATTATGCTGCGTGTAGGTGAACTTAAAAAGGTATTTCTTGCCAACAATAACATTCAATTCATCAGGGAAATACTCCGCTGTGTTCTGCCCATGTTTGGTCATTAATTCATACGCGAAAACACCATTACACATCTTACTAATATTTGTATCAAAAACAACAAATGGTGCTGATCCGGTGTCATCAATAACCCTCAATATCAACTTGAACCTAATTTTGTAATAAACATTGCATTATTACAATTAAAAAGTAAATCTGTAATTAAAATTTAAAGGTTTTAACAATATATAATAAAGGGAGAGTTAAATTGTTACCTTGGAACCACCTGGTAAATAACACCATGATAAGGGCAACTGTATGCCTTTTTGGAACCTGAAGATGTAGATTTTTTTGCCATCTTGTTGCACCTTTTACATGCATCATAACACCAGCCGTGTTCTTTGTGGATTCGATGAACTTTTGCATAATGTACAATTTCAGTGCCCTGTCAATGATAAAGATAAGTGTTATTTTTGTGGCTGTAAAATAACAAAAAGCTATTTAAATGTTGTCGAAAAAGTTTGGTTGTATAATCGAATAGTGATTGCTTACTGGTTGGAGAGCTGGGATACTACCGATAGTTGATCTGACCGTGTGTTTAAAAAACATCTCAGGTGTGATCTTGGCAACAGGAGGGGTGAATACCTCAATCTTATGGTCACCGTCAGCGTAACCTTCTTTGGATGTGTACCTAAATTGATTTCAAAATTAACTGTTAACTAAATGAAGCGTTTGGTAAACATATTCGGTAATTAAACAAAAAGATAGAATAGCTTACATTTCCTTAAATGATGTGATAGTCGGGATTTCCTTGTTAATGAAAATCCTACTTCCAAAAAGTGAGTTGTGGACTGCAGGCTTATCTGAAGAGAAAGTACAAATAATGAGCGGGTTAATAAATTACAAATCGTTTACATGGTATAGTTAATTGGTAGTATTTATTTGTTTCAAATAAATAGTTAGTGTTACCTCCGAAATATTTCACTTTTGCAAGTTGCAACTCAAAAATGACCAGACCGATATCATCATTGCTGGCATACTGATTAATAATTTCAGCCCAGCTGTCCCAGAAAGTACATTTAACTCTTGTTCCCCTGAAACAGAAGAACAAACAATTATAAGTTTTAGGAATGTAATTGATTAAACTGTACATCAAGCATATAAGTTTTAATGTATAATGAATGTTTAAAATAATTCATACTCTTTGTCTTCAATGACAATAGTGCGTCTGACTTTTTTCACAAGAGTATTTGGAACTTGGATAATATCACCAATTGCTACAATAGCTCCAATGACATCTGCATTACAAAAATATAATGTAAGCTTAACTGACGGCATGGTATTTGAATTTTTGTGACAATAAAAATAGTGTGTGTTAAGTAAGTAAGCTTACCAACAGACTCCTTTTCATTATATTTCTTACTCAGAATCTGACTAAAAGGTTCTAATTTGAAACCGAAGACATCATCATCAAAGTGGTCAATCCGTGTAACTTTGGTTGACTGAAAAAATGTTATCTGGTACTTTTGATTCAACAATGGTAGTATACCATTGTTCTCACCAATACTCAAGTCAGTAATGATATAACAATGACCCTGTTGGAAAAGGGGTTCAAACCGATACATGTCATTGTTCCGTGCAGTACATTGGATGCGATTACCCTGCAAAATTTGGTTACAATGTGTTAAGATAAAGCTACATGGTATGTAATTAAAAATACAAATTGTATGTGATTATAAAGATGATATTAATAAAAGTACCTTCATATCCTGTAACACGATATCAAAAATGTACGCTTGCTTAGGTTTCCCAGCAGGATGGCTATGCCACATTGAAATACACCTTCCTTTGATTTTTATGTTATCAAGCATTGGATCTATTTGATCCAAGGAAGTGAATTCTAAATCACTGAGAGATGCATCATTTTTTCCCTTATCATTCACTGCAGAACTCTTAACGTTGTTACTAACATTGCTTTCAGCTTCAGTAATGGAATCTTCTGCAAATGTTGAAAAAGTGATGAGCTTTAAAAAACAATGACTTTTAAAAAGAAGGCTGAATATAAATATATGTATCAAATAAATGATACAGTTGGTAAAAAGCAACCAAATCAGAGAATTGCCAAAACATCTATTGTTAATCTATTTAAAATTATAGCAAAAGTAAATTATACTAATTGAAAAAATGATGTAGGAAAAATTAACAGTCACAACTTATTGATATCTAGTTTCCATTTATAATAAGAGGGATTCATGCTTTGTATTAGTTATGGAGTACTAAATTACCAACATTTACAATACACATTTAACACATATTAGTGATACTAATGACTGCAAAATAAGGAATTAGTAACATCTACCTGCATCTAGAATATAAGGGATTCATGACATTGGCAAGTTATACTAATTTTTACTCAAGTTACGATAAACGTTTAACACATATTAGTGGTAGTAATGACTACACTTTACAATCAAATGCAGTCATCAAAAATATTCTGCATCTAATTCCAAACACATTCATAACAGTTATCATTTATACAAACATGTGGGTATCAAAAAGAATATGAGAAAGTTAAAAAACTTACTTTCGTATCCAAATGTCATTGTGAGATAGTGGTTTTTTCGACTGAATGAGTGTGATATGAAGTGTATCAACACAATCGTTCAATTTATAGATGGCTGGTTTAGGGTTAAGAATAAGATTCAAGAAAAAGATTGATATCAATCTTTTAATTATCACCATATCACTGGAACAATTAAACACCATTTCAAATAAATTGATATGGTTGTAACAAATAATTTTGAATCATCACCAAACATAGGATGATTTGGTGATTTTCAACGAACGAATCGAGACTTGTTTTAGGATTAAGATTGATTTCTTGTTGAAACGTATGTGTAGTTTAATTTTGAGAAATACAAATTGAATTGATTGTGTTGCTGAAGATTAGGATTAGGAGTTTCGTTGTTTTAGGCGTGTGTTCTTGGTGCTGGTTTTGTGGAAAGCGCGTGTAAATAAAATAGGTGGCATTGCCACGTAATTAAATGTTGCCAACATGGCATTTAAGGCTGCCAAGTGGCATTTGTGACATGGCATGTTCCTCTATTATATATGTGGAGATATATATATATATATATATATATGTGTATATATATATAATCAAATAGGTAATAAGCATAAGTAAACAAAAAGGAAGTCATATGAATCAGCTGAACAAATATCATAAGTCAAATGAGTCAAATGAACTGACAAACCAATCAATAATACAAAACTGATAATCATAAGGAATCAAACAAATCATATAGGAAAGCCCACGATCTCAAACAAATGTCTAAACATGATACATGAATAGACCCCATATACATATCTGTCAAATCATAAGTGCACAAGGAGGGGAGACCGTTGTGTTGAAACAAACAGACCTTGATAGATCTTGAGCTCGTGGATCGTTATTTATGCCTATGTAATCACAAGCACAATAAAAGACAATCTCTACTACTTATATTTATCAGCGGAATATAAACAAAAGTAACACAAATAACTAAGAACTCTGTGATCCTCTATGGATCGTTATATTAACTAAAACTGTGTTTTTCCAATCCGTACATAACTCATACTATTGTGTTCCTTTTATAGACAAGTAACCCTAAACAAAACCCTAAAGCGTTTCCCAAGAAACGTATAAACATAAAACTAAATAAGATATACACAATCAATTCCTAATAAAGCTCATGTATATCCAAACTAAATATACAAAACACAGAATAATCACTTCCGCATAAACAAACTAATAACTATTAAACTTCAGCAGATTATGTCTTCGGTAGAATCCACACTACTTCAGTAGAATCTCTTCGGCAGTAATTTCAGCATAATCCATACTTCACATAATTCCCAACAATCCTCCCCTAAACTGGAATTTGACTAGGTTAAGTTCCAGTTTCTTGATAGATCTTTAACTAAACAGCTCCAAAGGATTGTGCACAAACAACAGCAGCAAAGAATCCAAATAAGAACATCTCTTTGATGAAGAAACTCTGAAACTCCATATCTTTGCAGTAACATATGACAACAGGTACATCAAAACATATTAGTTTCATACTATTCTCATCACATCCAGGTGTGTAAACTCCTGTGAGAGATGAATCATTGAAAATAATGGATGTGATGTCTCTTTACCAATAGCCATCACTACTGGAGTAGCCATATGTTTAAGTTCGGAAACTATGGTACACTGATAACCATCTGATTTATTGGCAAACCAGAAACCATATAAAGGGATTTGAAATGTCTTTACCTGTAGCCGTTTGCTCAGGACTAGTCAATGCTTAGAATTGGTGAATTGATTACCAAATATGGTATTCCAATGCCTTTACCACAAGCCATATACAAGTGGGCTAGTCAATTCTTGGATTCCAAATAGGAATAAATCATGGTGAATTGAAAACCATACAACACTCAGCAATTAAGCATGGGTGGTTGCATTCCCTATGATTTTGAGCAAACCATTACAGCTATCAACAGATTTGATGTGTCTTTACCAAAGCTGTACCCCTTGGACTAGCTAACTCTTTGACATACACAAGGTATATCTGGTGAGTCAAGAACCATCAAAAATATACAACAAACCTGCAATAAAAGTTAGACAAACCCAAACAAATTTATTTATTTATTTATTTATTTTAACTAGTAAATAAAGAAAACAAAAATTTCAAAATAAACAAACTATTACAATCAAGATGAACCTTTATGTTGCAGAAGCTGAGTTTTAATCAAACCAACACATTGAGAAGCATGAAGCTCATCATTTCCTACTGGATTAGGAGGTACTTCCAACTTCTGTCTAAGCAATCGTTCCATAAAAGCAACCGACAAAGGATAAATCTTATCCGATAACATACACAAAATCATACCACAGGTGGTCTGAACCACATGAACACAGGGCATAGGATAAAATCTCCAATTCTTAATCTCCCACTGATGTGAATTCTTCCAAATAGAATACCCTTTACCTTCTGGAGAAGTAGAATCAAACAAGACTTGAAGATCACCTAATAAATATAAACCAGAACCCGTTGGTGAATGAATAGTATAATACTGAGTGACATGTTCATACAACATCTTCAAATCATGTCTATTCACCAAATGAACGATTTCCTTCAAGAAGTTGAACTGAATAACAGTATTATCCAGTCGATAAACAGTTTTAAGCTTCCTAGCTTTCCAATTGATCAATACCGCATGTGTTCCTTCATGAAAAACCTCAACAGGTCCAACTTTAATAAAAGTTGACTCAGCAGCCTTGAGATCTAAAGAAATATTCTTGGAAAGATGTTTCCTATCCAGTCTGACAGAACTCCTTAAGGAATTAAGTTTCCTTTTAGCCATACTTTTCTGCCTCCTACCAGCTATTTTATCTGAATCAATCTGTAGATCATCTTCCTTACTCAATGGATCACCCAAATCTACACGAGGCAATGCTTCAGAAGAAACAAAAGAAGACTCAATCACTTGGTCTCTGGAAGCTCCTTCTTGAGATCAGCCACCTCACCTGCAAACTTGTTCACTAGAGCATATATTGAGGTAAGTGTAAGAGGATCCTCAGCTTCACCAACTGATTGCTCAGTGATAATTGGAGCTTCATTGGACCTTTCAGGAGTAATATGAACATGCTCATCATTAGAAAAACCTTGATTTCTAATAGGACTAGGTGTGGGCAATCTATCAGTATCAACCTGAACCTCATCAAGAGAAACTTGTGTAGGTGATGGACTAGGACAAGGTCTAGGCGAAGGTATGGATGCCTCAGCAGTGGCAGAAGGGCCCTCATCAATAGCAACTAAAGGATTACCATCAGTAGTATTGGTAGAAGGTAAAGTAACAACATTATCCTCATCAGCAGTCTCATTCCCCTGAGGTAACATGGCTGCTAATAAAGGAAAATGTGTCCCCTCAAATTTAGTTCTCATTGAAGCAAATAACTTAGAAGATAAAACTCCTATGGGATGAAAAGCTTGGGTTTGGTAGAAACATCCAATATCATCTGTAAAAACCTAGGGTACATCAAAAACTTGCCCTTTTTCCTAGTTATATTCTCAACCATATTATCGAAAATAAACTTAGAAAAATTATAAGTTAAACCCTGAGATAGACAAATAATACCGCATCCCAATTGAGTCGAAAACTGATCCCATCCTCCGGATTTATTGCTTAAACACTGAAGCAATGTATGAACCAAAAACCTCCACATAGGACAAAGCTGATTCTTTAACCACATGTCAGTCCTTGTACCTTGATATCCAATTGCTCTAAGCCCATCAAGTACCACCACAGCATTAGAATGAAAAACCCCATTCTCATCATCTAACCGAAGCTGTCTTCTTATCAGCTCCTCTGTCACCACATACTCTGTTCCGTCAACCCTTGCTACAATCTCTATATCACTCATTTTCGTAGCCGATGCCCAAAATTGAGTAACCAATGATTCATATATAGCATTCGTAGAATGTGTTAGAGCATACTGAATCTTTGATCTCTGTAAGAATTCAATCATCGGTCTATATAACTCGTCACCCTTAGCAGTTCCCAGAAAAGCGACCTTATTATGATCATGCTTGAATTGAAGCGCCATGAGAGATTTTGAAAGTTAGGGTTACGATTTACACAAATGGAAGTGTTTTGAATGAGAGTAAAAAGAGAATCACGTAATATGAGACGAAGATATGCAAGTAGAGAATAAGTAGAAATTTCCCATTTTTGGTCAACGTTGGCCAATGCTGACGTGGACTTCTACTTTTACTCAATTTCACTTTCAACTTCGGTAGAAACACTAGCCATTCTGCTGAAGAATACCAATCAGCAGAAACAGATCACTTATTCAAGAAGCTTCAGAAAATATCTTTTTACTGTTTCACCCACTCGCATTAAATCTCATTAACACTTGAAACCGTCTATAAAACAATCCCAATGCACACATATCTCTTCATCAAAAACCCCCAAATATCATTACAAACCCTAATTCCATCAAAGCTCCAAAATTAACCACAATAAACCATGAGTACCAAACCTGAGATCATAGATCTCACAACATCATCCTCATCATCATCATCATCATCATCATCAAGTGATGATTCAAACCCATGGCTTCATTACTTTCCACGACCATATCCACGACCAAAGAAATAACCCCTTCTCCCTTCTTCAGAAGATGATAGTGTAGTGAATCCAAGTGAATCTGCTGATGATTCTGATGACTCCTATAAGGAGAGAACATCTTACTCCCAACCTCCAGCACCTCAGCCTCAATGAAGGCCGCGAGCCAGAAATCCACCACTCCCTAAAGATAGAGAGGTGGTTCTTGGTCTTTCTGCATCAGGTTTTGGTACTTCAACACACATCGTATAGAGGAAATGCTTAAAGATGGTGGATTGATTGCATTTTGGTTGAAATCAATAGATGAAGCACAAAGGACATAGTATTTTTCTTCATTATCATGATTTGCATCAATCCATCCTCTCCATTTTGATCCTTAGCATCCTCATCATAGTAGTTATGCATCTCCAGCCATCGAGATAGAATGAATGGGTGGTTATGCAAGACTTCACGAATGCATATCCAGCATCTAGTGTGAAAGATGTGAGCGATCATGCATATCCAACAGCCTGTTAGATGTTGGAATAGATGATATGTAATAGATTAGGATTAGCAGATCATGTAGATGCATTTGATGTTGATTGTACTCTGTACGCTGTAAGCTGTAAATTGTTTCTTGAATGAATGAATGAACAATTTGCTTCAATACTTCTTTTGAATGAACCATATAACTTCAGTACATTGTCTTCAGAGGAAACAAATGACTCACTTCAGCACTTTGAATTCAGTAGAAACAAGCTTTAGAGCTTTCTTGGCCATATCCCAAATGAACAACCAATCTGCAAAACAGAACAAACACAGAGAAACACACAAACCAACAAAGAGAAACAAACTAAGATTACATTAGCTGGTTAGAGTTAGATAAAAGCAAACAAATATACAAAATTACATAGAAAAATGCAAAGTGTACACAAATCCTCCCCTGAGGCATATGCCTCCCCTGAGGCCTATGCCTCCCCTTAAACTTTGCAGTTAAGGGTTAAGCATACCGATATGGACCACAAGGTGTTGAAACCTTGGTCCATCAAAAGCCTTTGTTAACAAATCTGCCACATTATTATCAGTATGTATTTTGACCACTTTTATCAAATGTTTATCATATGCATCTCTTATAAAGTGGTGCCTGATTTCAATATGTTTTGTTTTACTGTGAAAAACTGGATTTTTAACAATGCATATGGTACTTTGATTATCAATAAAAATTGTTGTGTTCATGAAATTATACCCATAATCCAATAATTGATTTTGAATCCAAAGAACCTGTCCACAGCAATTTGCAGCAGCAACGTACTCTGCTTCAGTAGATGAGGTAGCCACGATAGTTTGTTTCTTGCATTGCCAAGAAATTAATCTCTTTCCAAGGAATTGGCAACCTCCAGTGGTGGACCTTCTATCCAGATTTGCACCAGCATAGTCACTATCACTATAAGCTTCCAACTTAAAAGGAGACTCTTTTGGGTACCAAAGACCTAGATGAGGTTGGCCTTTGAGGTACTTAAAGATCTTCTTAACAGCATTGAGATGGGAAGTCAGTGGAGTAACTTGATGTCGTGAACAAACACTCACAGCAAAAGTAATATCAGGCCTTAAAGCTATTAAATACATCAAAGAGCCAATCATAGACCTGTATAAATGAACATTCACAGGTGTATCTGCTTCATTGTTGGTCTTTGTCTTTGGAGCTTCATAAGGTGTAGTGGCAGTCCTGACACTCTCCATACCAAACTTTTTCAAGATGTACTTACATATTTGTCCTGACTGATAAAGATACCATCAGGTTTCTGCTGAACTTGGAGACCCAAAAAGAAAGTCATCTCTCCCATGGCACTCATCTGAAACTCTCCCTTCATAAGCTCCTCAAACTCCCTGCACCAAGCTTCCTTTGTGGATCCAAAAATAATGTCATCCACATACACTTGCACAAGAATAATGTCTGTGGAGTTCTTCTTAAGGAAAAGTGTCTTATCAATTGCACCTCTTCTTTAACCATGCTTCAGAAGAAATGTAGAAAGCCTAGCATACCAGGCTCTGGGTGCCTGATGTAGTCCATAGAGAGCTTTTACTACCTTGTAAACATGATTAGGATGATCTGGATCTTCAAATCCTTTAGGTTGAGTGACATAAACCTCCTCTTCAATTTCACCATACAAGAAGGCTCCTTTAACATCCATCTGATAGACCATAAAACCCATTTAGGATGCATAAGCTAAGAAAATCCGTATGGCCTCAACTCTTGCCACAGGTGCAAACACTTCATCATAATCTATCCCCTCCTCTTGTCGATACCCCTGTGCAACTAATCTGGCTTTGTTTTTAATGACAACACCTCGTACATCTCTCTTATTCTTCAGAATCCATTTAGTCCCAATTGCATACTTACCATCAGGTAGTGGTACCAATATCCAAACCTGCTGATTTTGAAATTGTTGCATCTCTTCCTGCATTGCTTCAAGCCAACTGGGGTCATCAAGAGCCTGAGTAACGCTCGTTGGTTCCACTTGTGAGAGAAAACAAGCAAACAAACAATGTTCATAGTCTGTGTGATTGTTTCTCTTCTGATTTGAGACATAAGAGATAAAAGCCACCTGACCATATTTAGAACGTGCTACAGTACCCCTTGTTCTAACAGGTGCATTAGGATCACCAATAATATTAGTCTGTGGATGAGCATTGTTGATCCTTGTAGTAGTAGTGGTGTTGACATCAATGGAGGAATCAAGATTAGTCACAGTAGGTTCAAAGTCAGTGTCATAGGAAGGTGTGTTAAAGATTCCCGCTTTAGGTTGATGATGACCAAGATCTGAAGGTTTTGGAAACCTTGTATAAGGTTCTCCAAGGTCTGTTGACACTCTAGTAGAGATAGGAGTAGAGTCAACATGTCTTTCAGCCGAATGGGAGAGGTAAGGAGAAACAGAATCACTTTCAGCAGAATTGATGTTTCCACTGATTGCTTCACTGGCACTCTCCTCAACATTCCTCTCAGCGTCTAAATTGGCTACATACTCTTGTTTCTTCAGTCTGGCAAGGTCCTCAGCATAATGGAATTCATCTTCACTCACATCAGTATAATCTTTAGAAGTGTCACCTACAAAATTGTTAGGGGAGAAAGAAGTCACTACAATGGGTTGTTCATCATCTTCAGACCCACTGTCAGAATGATCATCCATAGTCCCGGCACTGATAGTTGGAGATTCTTGAGAATCTGCATGTTGGTTAGCCATATGTCTAGAATAACCCAAGTAATCAGTTAAGTAATCAAGGTCAAATGACCAAACATGACCCTGTCCTTGAACATTAGGCTTGTCTTCTAAAAACCTCAGATTCAATGTCTCCTCAATCTTCTTAGCAGATACATTGTAAACCCTGTATGCCTTACTATGAGCAGAATACCCCACAATGTAACCATCATCAGCTTTCTCATCAAATTTGCCCAACGGATCACTGGTATTTAGAATTGTCACTTGACAGCCAAACGGTTTAAGGTAATGAATAACAGGAACTTTCCCAAATAGAAGTTCATATGGTGTTTTGAGATGTGGTCTAGTAATGGATACTCTATTCAGTACATAGCAAGCTGTGCCAACAGCTTCAGTCCAAAACATGGTTGGAAGTTTAGAGTCTGCCAGCATTGATCTTGCAGCCTCTATTAAGGTCCTATTTTTCCTTTCTGCCACCCCATTTTGTTGAGGGGTTCTTGGAGTGCTATAGTCCCGTTTGATTCCTTTTGACCTACAGAGTTCTATAAGTATAGCATTCTTGAACTTTGTCCCATTATCATACCTAATTCCTTTCACCTTTTTGTTCAATTGATTTTCAATAAGGGTAATGAAGTCTTTCAACACTACAGATGTTTCATCTTTGGTCCTTAGAAAAAATACCCAACAAAATTTGCTATAACCATCAGTGATCGCCAGACAAAAATATTTATGATCAATGCTTCGTACTTGAGTTGGACCAAACAGATCCATATGAAGCAGCTGAAGAGGTTCAGAAATAATGCTCACTATCGTAACAGGAACACCTTTGTATGAGGCTCTGTGCTGCTTTCCTTTGTTGCATGCAACACAGTTATGATCATTGGTGAAAACTTTGGAAGGAAGACCTTCTACAAGGCCCAGTTTAGAGAGCTGGTTTATGGTCTTGAAGTTGACATGGGCCATCCTTCTGTGCCATTTGATGGACTCATCCACGGATGCTTTAGCCACCAAACACGTTTAGTCACCTGCTGGATTGACATCAGTTAAGTTGAATGTATAAAGATTGTGACTGCGAGGAACTTTCAGTAGAATTGAAGTTTCTTCTGGGAGTTTGAAGTCTTTAGATAGCACAAGACATTCATCCTCAGTGAAGAGTACTTTGTTCTTGGTGTCACATATTTGTGAGACTGAAAACAAATTGAAGTGTTGAAGTTCCTTGACATATTATACATTCTCAAAGTCCAGCTGAGGTGTTTTGATGGTCCCTTTCCCAGTAATTCTTCCATCACTTCCTCCAAAGGTTACATTGCCTCCTCCTTCAATAGGTACAAAGTTATGCATCATATCCCTGTTTCCTGGCATACTTCTTGAACAACCACTATCAACAATGCCAACATCTTTATGCTTAAGGGGATGATCCTACAACAACAACAAAAATATACAGAGAATTAGTACACTATGGAGGCTCAAGTCATTGCTGACTTGAACCTGCCTTGTGGATCATATGAGTTATGCCATGCAGAATTATAAGATCCACTATTGTTCTTGGGTTTCCATTGAAACTTAGGTCCCTGTTTATTCCAAGAACAACCTGCTGAGGTCTTGACAGCATTGTCCCAATACCCTTTCCCATCAGTCATAGGGTTAACATATCCAGGCCAAAAACCATTTTTAAAATATTCACTGGTTGGTTGAACATATGGTTTTACAACTGGTCTTCTCCAAGGAAAAGGAGTATTAGTATTAGTTGCTTGTGGAACATAAGATGGTATATCATTAACATTGGTCCACATTGGTCTAGATTTCCTAGAATCACCACACCTACTCATCCTTTGCTCATGATAATCACAATCCTTAATTAAATGAAATTTACTTCCACACACAAAACATGTCTTCTGTTTAGAAGATTTATTCAAACCAAAAGATGTGTTATTACAAGCAGAAGTATTCAAACCAAAACCATGAAAAGAATTCTTTTTAACAGTACTATTATGCAAAGAATTAAAAAGCAAGTCTTCAGAGGCAACTGTCTTGGAAGTGGATTCCTTGGCAGCAACTCTGACATGCTTATTGGTAGTCTTGGGTGCAGGCAGGGGTGAAGACTTGGGAAGGTCAGACTTGTCATTTGAATCACACTCTGTAGACCCTTGCTTGGAGGACTTGTCACTGTTAACACAAGAGACAAAGTCAATAGAAGAAGTATCAGGGTCTGGCAAGTCCTTTGACTTTTTGCCATGGAGATGGTGTGATCCATCAAAGTCAATAGTAATGGAAAGGTCAATGGGCACGTGCTCACCTCTAATAGGTCCACGTACAGCATGTAGGTCACCTTCTTTCACAAAATTAGCTAGGCCTGCTGATGTAGATTTGCGAGTGTCATCTCTAGCTTCTAATCCTACATACTTCTTAAAGCCTAAACCTATAGTAGTATTAGGAGTTTGACTAGCATAGATGTGACTTGCTAACTTGTTTCCATTTAATATCCATTCTTTATGCCTAGCAATTTCCTCATTAAGTTTCTCTTTAAGCTCTAAATTTTCTGACACTACATCTGCTCTTAACTTCTCAGACCACTTTAACTCATTTTTAGCACATTCGAGATCCCTTTCTAATACACCTATCTTTTCATCATAAGCTATTTGATTCTTCTGAAACCAAACCTTTTGTCTTTCTAGTGTTTTTAAAGCCTGTTTATAAGCTTCAACTTCCACATAGCATTCATTATATTTAGGTTCCAAAATATCATAAGCTTCTTTGAGTTCATTATAACGCTCACTACAACCAAACAAACAGTTTTGTACCTGAGAGATGCGCATCAAGGCAATCTGATCATGCCTATCCTCTGAAGTACAGCTTGCAATCAACCCAACGTTATCATTACCAGGACCATCATTATCTTCCTGCTCATGTTGCTTCCAGTCCACATTGCTATCTAGAGTGACCAAAGCAGCTGATCCCTTTGAAGTTCCTGCCTCCTTCTGATACTGCTGATAAGAAGAGTATCTTGTCTCATCACCAGCTTTCCTGTCTTTGCATTCTCTAGAAAAGTGACCCATCTGTTGTCATGTGAAGCATTTAACCTTTCTCTTGTCAAACCTCGCTGGATCTCGTCCTTTGAATCCAAACCTTCTACCAGCTTTGCGCTCAAAATTCTTGATATCCATGGAAAGCATGGCCACCTGCCACCTCAGCTTCATTTCTTCCATCTCAAGCGGGTCCACCTGATCAAAATCCTCATAGGCCAGATCCTGTTGAGGATCATAATCAGCAAAGAAGGATCCAAGAACATCTTCCATAATACCACTCGATTTAGAATGAGAGCTTGATGAAGGAGTAGCATAAGATGATGATGAATATGGGCTTGGACCATAACTTATCTTTGGAGTAGAGGCTCCAACGAATGCTGTGTGACTAGCAGAAGAAGATGATCTAAAAGGGCTTCTTACATCATGTTCAAGAGCTTTAAGTTTGTGGTACAGCTCATCAAAGGTAATCATGTCCAAACCACCTTTAGCTTTTAAAGCAATGCTTACGTGTAGCCAGGATGGAGGTAAAGACCTCAGAAACTTAGAATTACAATCATCATTATCTGGCTTTGCCTGCAGCTGATTTAACTGACTTAAAATCTTGTGAAACTTGTCATAGCCCTTGTGAATTCCTTCCTCTTCAGAGATTTGAAAATCCTGAAACTGTTGTCTCAGCATGGACTTTTTCAGTCTCCTAGACTCCTCATTCCCACCGAACTTTGCCTTAATTGCTAACCATATGTCCTTAGCATCTTGCATGAAGTGAAAATCACTCAAGTGATCCTCAGGAATAGCTTGAAGAAGAATGGTTCTAACCTTGGTTTCTCTCTGAACCGCCAGTAATTCTTCAGCAGTTTTGGGAGGAACATTAGTCATCTTACCCGCAGCATCCGTGGTAGTTCTCTTCAAACTGTTTCCCTTCAAGACTATCTCCCATAGATTCCAATCAATGTTGGAGATCCAGTTCTGCATCTTCATCGCCCAAAGATCATACTCCTCCCTTTTTAGGTAAGGAAACTTAGCTTTGCTATTAGAGAGACTTAGTTGTTGCAGATGGGTGGAGTTTTGGTTGTTGGTGATTTCAACATCAACATCAGATCCAGGCATGATAATTTTTGTTATGGTTGTATGGGTGTTCAGAAAAACTTGTCCTTAGTAATTGAAACAAACAGACCTTGATAGATCTTGAGCTCGTGGATCGTTATTTATGCCTATGTAATCACAAGCACAATAAAAGACAATCTCTACTACTTATATTTATCAGCGGAATATAAACACAAGCAACACAAATAACTAAGAACTCTGTGATCCTCTATGGATCGTTATATTAACTAAAACTGTGTTTTTCCAATCCGTACATAACTCATACTATTGTGTTCCTTTTATAGACAAGAAACCCTAAACAAAACCCTAAACCGTTTCCCAAGAAACGTATAAACATAAAACTAAATAAGATATACAAAATCACTTCCTAATAAAGCTCATGTATATCCAAACTAAATATACTAAACACATAATAATCACTTCCGCATAAACAAACTAATAACTATTAAACTTCAGCAGATTATGTCTTCGGTAGAATCCACACTACTTCAGTAGAATCTCTTCGGCAGTAATTTCAGCATAATCCAAACTTCACATAATTCCCAACACGTTGAAGTACCAAAAGTGAGAGGGGTGTAATGCACACACAAGCCAATCATATCAAAACAAAACAAAGTACCTAGGATGCATCCATACGCCCCCACAAAACAAATCATATATACACATAACGGCCAAATGATCACATATCATACATAACAAATGGGGACGTTGTGGACTAATCACGCCGCCACAGATAGTGTCATGCCATTGGTGCCATCCATGACATGGTCATGGTACCTCTATGACTAGTTAATAGCTCGGGCAACATAACAGAACAAAGCATATCAAACGTATCAAATCATCATATCATATCCAAACATAGCATATCAAACTAAATCGAATCATATCATAGCAAACGGATAGCAAAACGGATATCCTAACAAATGTCATAGTAAAACGAATAGCAGATCGAATATCATAACCAATGGAATCATATCAAACAATCATATCAAAGGGATCACAAAGTAATATCATAATTGAAACAAAGTAAAGGATAGAGAAGTCATGAAAATCCTTTATTGAGAAAAGGTAGAATATCTATACCTCAACAAAGCAAATGAAAATAACCAGGAAAGCATACAGAAACAGAAGCTACTCCCTCCTCAGAGAATCTGCACGAAATAATCATCACGTATTACTTATAGGATCATTTTATAAGGTTAGTTCTTTTAGTTATCCGGATTACATAATGAGGGGTTCTTTATATTTTTAGAAACTTTTCATATTTAGTAACTTTCCATATTTATTAACTTTCCATATTTTGTAACTTTCCATATTTAGTAACTTTTCATATTTCATAACTTTTCATATTTAGTAACTTTGAGTTACAATTTATAATTAATCAACTTAGGGTTTTGTTATCGTAATTAGGTTACATATGACCAAATATACCATAATTATTATTTAAGTACATTTTTAAGTCCATACACATTAAATGATATGAAATCACAAAACCTTTAGCTTCTTAAAAAACATCTTATTTTAGTATGTTTTATCCTTTAATTTATGAATTTTTAAACCACACTTAGACTCTTATTCAGAAGACAAAATATTTTACATAGGTACCTATATGTCTGATGAGTTTACATGATGTTTTACAGATTTTATTATTAAGTGTAAACACCATTCCAAAAATCATTTATCGGAACATATCCAAAAAGTTAACTGCAGGTACACCCCGAAAGTATATATTTATTTAACCTATTTAGACCCTTTAGAAAAATCTACGAAAAATCATCCATGTAAAACTAGAGCTCTTAACTCCTTATATATTTGAAATAAAAAATTGTGTAAACAAACTGATTTTAATATCACAAAACTCAGATCTGACACATGATCTCATAAAATTCACAAACATGATCAATACAACTCCAATTCACTAAAAACCAATTGCAAAACTTAAATAAGACATTAAACTAGGTTTACATGCAAAAATCCAGAATCAAACACTTATGAAACTCAATTTATAACGCACACATATTTGACTTACAAAATTGTCCGATTAATACATGATCAATTACATATGCTTTAGACTGATTTAATTCATCAAATACACACACGAATACACCTAATACAAACGAACATAGATCAAAAAAATTTAATACCATATGATACACACATATAGGCTTTTACGTTGTGAGACAACAATATATTTATGCAAGCATGATCTCTACGTGTTTTAAATGCATACTATACATATATGTTTTCATAGGTTGAGTTTGATAAAACATAAGAACGATCATATGAGTACCTCTTGGTCGGATTCAAAACGGATCGAGGAACAAGATCCAAAACCTAAACCCTCTGATTTACACCTCACGATAAAACCAATATCAAACACACCAATCGATCACCAAACCTTGAAATAACTACAAACGATTACAACCCCTTGCTAGGTCCTTCGTACATTCTCAAATCTTGGAGAGAAAGTTTAGAGCCGTCACTTTTTATTGTGTTAGGGTTTTGTATGTGACGTTAATGTGATATACAGTTAAATGAAAAAAAGGGGATGGGGGGAGATAAATCTGAAGAACTTTGAGTCTATGGGGATATAAGGAGGACTAATTCCTTTTCCAATTTTCAAATTATATCATATCTATCAATGTGGATTTGTTATGTACTTATTTTAAATAAAACCAGACCCTTGATGGACTTAGTGTAACGTGTGATGTACTTAGGATATAGGTAGATGTCGAAATTTTTTATGTACTTAGGTTTAGGAGTTTCATATCTTATAGTTTTAATTTATCACATAAGTAGTAAAGGTTCAAAGTATTTAGGTAGTATTCGTATCATATGTTCAATGTCGTTTTGGATTTTCTGGTTGTTATAATTTTCCACTCTAAAAATAAAATTTCGTCCTCGAAATTAAATTAGGAAAGTCAAACGAATAGGTAGCTAATCACGATAAGAAATGTGGATAACTAGCACGCATTGATTCTTTGGTCTCCCAAGTAGCCTTGCTCTCGGGGTGGTTCTTCCAACGAATCTTAACAAATGGAATTGTTTTATTTCTCATGACCTGATTCTGACACTCCAAAATAGCCTCAAGCTCTTCAACACAAGACAAATCCTCTCGGATCTGGTCCAAGGGATAAGAAACAACATAGAGTGGATGATAGTTGTATCCCTTTAGAATAGATACATGAAACACATTATGCACATGGGAAAGCTGTGGAGGTAGTGTCAAACGATACGAAACTTCACCAACGTGATTTAAGATTTCAAACGGACCAATGAAATGCAGACTCAGTTTCCCTTTAATACTAAAATGCTTAACACCTCAAAATGGAGACACCTTAAAAAATACATGACCCCCATGACTAAATTCCAAAGCACGTCGATGACGATCAAGATAACTCTTCTGTCGAGCTCTAGCTTCCTTAAGCTTCTCTTTAGAAATGGCAAATTTCTCATTAGTCACCTCGATCAATTGGGGACCCTCAATAAGTCGTTCACCAACCTCATTCCAATAGATAGGTGCTCTTCACTTCCGTTCATACAATAATTCGAAAGGAGCCCCTTTAATACTAGCATGCCAACTATTGTTGTAGGCAAACTCAACGAAACACAAATATTCATCCCAAAGTCCCGTCCATTAAAGAGCATAAGATATCAACATATCTTCCAAAGTCTGAATAGTGTGTTCTGACTGCCCAGCGGTTTGAGGATGAAAAGCCGTACTAAACTTTAGTTGATACAATAGCTGCCGGAGTGCCATGAAGACCCTTCCAGAAACGTGTAGACCCAAGCCTTATGTAGACCCTTCCAGAAATGTGAGGTAAAACGCGGATCTCTATCAGATACAATAGCTTCCGGAGTGCCATGAAGACGAACAATCTTCTGCTGAAAGAATTATGCAAACCTATTAACCGAACAGTCTTTCCGAATTGGCAAAAGTAAGCGGATTTGGTTACACGATCAACCACAACTTAGATAGTATCATGCTTCTTAAGAGAAAGAGGTAAGCCTGTCACAAAATCTATAGAAATCTGATCCCATTTCCAAGTAGGAATATCTAAAGGCTGTAGAAGACTACTAGTACGTTGATGCTCAATATTAACCTGCTGACATGTCATACACTTAGCCACATACGTCGCCATATCTTGCTTCATACCATTCCACCAAAAATGTTGCTTTAGATCTCTATACAACTTAGTAGAACCCGGATGAATAGAGAAAGGAGAACTATGTGCTTCAGACAACACAACTTCTCGAAGAGTAGAATTGTCAGGAACACATAGTCTATTGTCGTACCAAATCACACCATCGCCGTCCACCCAAAATTCTGTATGCTTGCCCTCTTTTTGAGATTCTGAATCACAAACAATAATTCACCATCCTCCTTCTGAGCTTCCTTAATCTGCAAGATAAGGTTGGGCTCAATTTTAAAACTCGCCCAATAACCATCAAACCTACGGATACATAACTTCACCTCCATGAGCTATAAGTATTTGATAATCCTAGACTCGATCTCGAGACTAGCCAACTGATAAGGATTTAAAAGGTACACTTTTAAGGGGTCATTTAAGCCCTTAATTGATCACTTTTATATCCGTTACTACTTAATTTTGTTCCTTTTCACTTTTTAGGTCTCTTGAAGGAAAATTGCTGGAATGACACTTATTCGGATGAAAAGGCTCGAATATATGAAGAAAATGGCCAAAGTCAAGAATCGAGACACTCAAGCTGCTGAAACTGAAGGGGACGGCGTCACGGATTAATTGCGACGTCATCGCGACACACCTTGAGATGACTCAGAGAGCAAATTCCTATTTTACAAGTGACGGCATCAGGTTTAAAAGAGTAGGGCGTCGCAACTCAGACGACCTAGATTTGGATCCCGACGATGTCAGAGGTTGAAGCCGACGGCGTCACAAGCATAAGGTGATGCCGTCACAGAGTTGATGTGGCCACAACGAAACCCTAATGGCGGCGACTCGACGGCGTCACAATTAAAGAGAAACGCCGTCGCATAATGTAACTCTATATATAGAATTCAAATTTTCAGTATTTTAGAGAGGCAGTTTTGTAGAGTAAAACCTAAACCGAACATAGGCTGTCTTGGGCAGTATCTTAGGGTTCCATACCCTATTTTACAACAAGATAAGTGATTTACTTCATTAATTCAATTATGTCTTCAATTGTTTGTCTATATGCTTGCATGTTTTCCATGTCCGGCTAATTTACTTGTGTGTTTGCTTTAGATCTATGAAACCTAGGTATTGAATATTGATTGGTCGTCTTTTATCTTAATTGTGATTGACCTAGTATTGCGATAGGTCATCCGTTGTGTTTTTAATGCTTAAGTAATCTTTGTGAACATTAGTTTATAATCACCTAGAGTTATTGTAGTCTAAACATCCAAAGATAACCTTAGAGTTAGTTTATGAATCCTAGAGATTTCGTAGGCAATAACCTTAAGGTAGACTTAAAGAGTTAGGGATAAACGCATACCCTACGACCTTAGAAGATACAACGCTTTAAGAATAAGGACGTGACAATTCAACCATCAATAGGATATAACTAGGGAGTAATAGCATCTAAGTAAACAAATTTTTAATCATCATAAGAGCACACAACAATAGACCTAGACTACTCTCACCTTAGTTTAGATAATTAGATAATTAGATACATAGAGTAATCGGTAGAAATACCAACCCCCCAAATCCAATACTCCAAGATTCGTACCTTTTCATTTTCTAAAAAATATAAAAAAAAGATAAAAAAATAATCTTCCTCAACCCTAAGCTTAGCGTAGTAATTTCTCACTAGCATTCCTATTCACCTAGAGAACGATATCAATTCCCGAGGCATACCCTAATACTACACTACAATGATTAGGTTCACTGCATAGGGTGTTGAAAAACTTACTCGACGAAAAGGAAGTTCCTTTGACCCCGAACGCGCGTTGTATGCGTATCACCAACATACCATATTTTCTGCTAAGCGCATCAGCCATAATATTAGCCTTACCCGGATGATATTGAATACTCGCGTCATAATCTTTAAGAAGTTCCAGCCAACGCCTCTTCTTCATATTTAACTCTTTCTGGGTAAAGATGTATTTGAGGGTCTTATGGTCGGTAAAGATGTCACATATCTCACCATACAAATAGTGCCTCCAAATAATAAGAGCAAACACCACAACCTCTAGTTCTAAATCATGTGTCGGATAAATAACCTCATACGGTTTCAATTGCCGTGATGCATAAGCAATAACCTTCTCTTGTTGCATAAGGACGCAACCTGCCTTTCTTTGATGCATCACTATAAATCTGATAACCACCAATACTAGATGGAAGAGTAAGTACAGGAGCAAAGACTAATCTCTTCTTCAGTTCCTCAAAACTTTTCTCCCGTTCGTCATTCCAAATAAATTTCTCACATTTTTGCATAAGCTTCGTCAATGGCAAAGCTAAACGTGAGAATCCTTCCACAAATCTTCGATAATAACCTTAAAGACCCAAGAAGCTTCTAACCTCATTCACAGTCGTCGGTCTTGGCCATTTAGTGATAGCCTCAACCTTCGCCAAATCCATGGTAATACTATCAGCGGATACTATGTGACCCAAAAATGTGAAGATGATTTTCATGTTCATCCTTCATCGACGAATATTCAAGAATTTCACCAATAAACACAATGACAAATTTATTCAGATACTCATAGAATACACGGTTCGTAAAATCTATAAAGATGATCGGAGCAATAGTTAAACCAAATGGAATCACTAGTGTTGGATCGATATACTCTGACCAAACTAACTATGTAGCTTGTAAGGGTTTAGCTACCTTGGATAAATCCAAAACTACTAACAATGAAACTCTGATATAACTCTATTAAGTATGCGGAATTTACTTTAACAAAGCTAAGAAAAATAACTTTGAACTTCAACGATTATAGTAAAACCAAACTTTGAACCTGCTTATTATACAGATTCACTAACAAACCGAATCGCTAAATAACTCTAATATCGTACTTGCATGTAAATTCTAAGTCACGTCTAATATTCGTATCTCTAATGCCAATCTAGGGGTCCTTTTATAGGCATAAGGAATACCCTAGTCGGTTTACAATTAAAATCCTTGTACGACAAGTAAACTAATTCTAATCTAAGAGTATTCTAGAATTACATAATAATCCTTAAACGATTTGCATAGAAGTCCTTTAGCTCAGTACTTTAACGCGAGCAGTACTTTGACTTTCTTTAGTACTTTAACTTTATATCCCAACAATCCTCCCCTAACTTGAATTCTACTTGCTTGATTTCAAGTTCCTTTGTATCTTTAACTTTAACATCTTTGTCTTCAAGGAAAGATTGTGTCTTTATCTTCAGATTTGTCTTGTACTCACTATGCTTGTATTGTCATCATCAAATTAATCTTTATAAGCAATCCTTTTCAGCAACCATTATCAGCAACTTTCATCTTTTCAGCTACTCAGCAACATATGGCAAAATGTACATCAGATCATAAAGTTTCAGACTATTCTCATCACTTCCAGGTGTGTAAACTCCTGTGAGAGGTGAATAATTGAAAAATAATGGATTTTGATGTCTCTTTACCAAAGCCATTAACTCTGGAGTAGCCAATGTTTAGGTGAAAAACCATGGTACATTGACAGCCATATGATTTTTAGCAAATCATCAGCTTTCAACGGATTTGTTAAGTCTTTACCAAGAGTCGTTTGCTTTTGGACTAGTTAGTTCTTACAACCATGGTGAACTAATTACCATACAAATGGTTTTTCCACAACCTTTACGACAAGCCATTTTCTTGTAGGCTAGCCAACTCTTCACTATTACAGATATGGTGAGTTGAAAACCATACAATTTTTAGTAAATTGTGAACTAAAAATGGATTTGATAATCACATCAGAGCCGTACCCTCATGATGAGTCAAACTCTTTCTTGTTTAATAAACATGGTGAGTTGATTACCATCAGATGTTATTCTCAAAACAATTTGTTGCTGTTATCTTGTGCTTCAAAAAGTATTTTGCACTTTACAAAAATTGCGTATTTTACATTAAAAGACTTTCCTGGTTTTATGCTCCAAGCAGTACTTTGATTAAGTACTGTTTGTTCAGCAGTACTTTGAATAAAGTACTGATTTTTCAAAATATTTATATAATAAAAATGTGACAACTCGCAATTTCAGGTCATTTCTCAAATTTACTATTTATCTCGGAATTTACTATTCATCGGTTACTATTCATCATTTTACTATTCATCATTTTTGGAGTTGATTTGATATTCTAAGAACGGATTTCAACATTTTACTATTCACGAAACACTATTCATTCCCGGAGAAAAATCACTATTCATGATTCACTATTCATCGTTTTTCGTAAACTAGGTTTACGAATGTCAAATTCGCGTAACCGTAAGGGTTTAGCTGCGAATTCATGAACAATCATTGAGGACATTTCATATAGACTAGATTTAGTCTACATATCATTAGCAACATTATCGTCATATTAGTTCATGCATTGATTTGCATTTTTCATTAAACGTATAATTTCCTATTAAATAAACGCTATCGCGTAATCATTTATTTTGAACATTTGATCCGACACTTCCAAAAATCATCCTGATATATTTTTATACTCATTTTAATACTATAAAAATTATAATATAAGTTTACCCGGTGTTTTAAATTTATTTTTTATATAAATTGTTATATATATATATATATTTATGACGTTTTTCGTAAATACTACTCGATAATTATTATTTCACTCAATTCTTGCAAGAAATATATTTTTATAATTTTTACGACCTCGATATATTTTAATTTGTTCCGTTAAAATTTATTTCTAGCTAACCCTACCCCAAATACCTATTTTAACTTACAACTTACAAACTATACTTATACATTTATATATTTACTCAATCAAAATACAGCATTCTTTCTTTTGTTTTACTCTTGTCGACCAAAATACATGACTCAACAAAACTTTGACATAAAAATCTTACCTAGACTACACATATACAAACTAGACTGACACTTGTAATACTTTTGATTATATACAAAGTTTAACACATACATACACTTATCCTTTGGTGAAAAAAAAATAAAACTCTCTCATTCTCATCTCTTGTAACCGGCCAAGAAGAAAAGAAGGGAAGAAAGCCAAAAATTTTCAAGATCAAGCTAAATTATACACAGTAGTATACTCTCTTTAAGGGTTTTGAAATAAAAACACTAGAGTATTTAGGAAAACCTTGTTACATTAACCTCATCACTATACTAGTAAGCATTTCATGATCATTTTTACTCTTTCATAATGTTCATGAGTTATTTTTATCATTTTAGTAGAAATCATGCAAGTTTCATGTGTATCTCTATACCACTTTTAATGTTTTTAGTACTTATACTTAGTATATACCATCCTATAACTAATCCCTTGAAACATATCATTTTTGATGATTTTTAGGAACCCATGACACCCTAAGAAGGTGTATGGTAGGTTTAGAATAGCTTTGGTGTTGATTTGAAGTGGTTCGAATAAGTATTACGCGAGAAAAATCAATTTCGACAACTATAATATAAGGTCTGAACATTTTTGCTACGTCTGGAAATTTAGAATGTTTACAAAATATTTTGGGCTAGATATTCAGAAAATATACTTTAAAAAGAAAACGTGGTCGCTTGAACGGGTTAAAACGGAGTTATAACGAAGAAGTTATGCTATTTTCAAGTTTAACTACGAAAACTATATTTTCCGGAAAATCAACATGCAGTCCAGATTTTTAAGGGTCAAAAATGAGTCTTAAGCGTTATCTAAATGAGTCGATTTATCAAAAATACATTAGTATACTTTAACACGAAGCTAAGGACATATAAAACATAGAAAACGGATTTATAACGATTAAATTACACGTGTTTAAATAAGGTTGACGTAACTATTTTCACAAGTATAACACATATATTTCCTATTAGCAAAAACTAGTTGTCGCTAGTGACCATGTTGAGAGTCGTTTTTAACATCGATAGAATACCTTTAAGAAAATGATGTCTTCCAGTAAAAGTAAGATCACCTAGCCTATTTTCCAAAATGTTCAATTGTTCGTCAAACGGAGTTGTAACGAATAAAATACGGTCACTCAAACTTTGCCGAAAACTACCCTTAAACTATATTTTTATTACAAGTACCCTACTTTACCTATGTTTTTCTCCATGATCGAGACCTCTATGATAAAAATTTAAAAGCTAAGACTTTGAGATAATGCTACAAGCTTTCCAAAACCGTTGAGTTTATTTCCTAACACTCGATATTCACTATTTTACGACTAGCTTTTCGAGGCCATTTAGTCACTTTCATAAATTGTCAAATTATATTGTTTTGCGACGAAAAACTATAATTTCATAATAAATCACTAAATGACTATCATAGGATATCATTTCAGCATAAATACTTGTAAAGTAATTTATAACTTCACAATACGTTATAAGATTATTTTTTTTCAACGATAAACTTTATTTTCAAAAATTCACAAGTGGTATAGATATCACATGAGTTGCATGCATAACATTACATCATGACTTATTATAGATCATATCAATCATAATAGGTCACGGTTAGAGATTTGCGCTACATTTCAGTGTACTCACTTTTGCCATCGTATCATTTTCCAAGTGAGTTCTCATAGCCCTGTTGTACATGTTTATACTTATTTTCAAACCTACGGGGGAGAATACATTGCACATCATTTTTATTACGATGCCAAGTATATCAAATTCATTACATTGCTTAAGTTACCTCATTGCCAATTGAATGTCCCCATTTCATAATCATGAACCGTTATTTCCAGAAAAAGCAAGGATGAGTGAATAGATCTATGGAGGGTGACTCCTCCATCCGGGTTGGTGGTCCCAACCGGTCAAACGGATGCATTTCATTTAATATCATTATTTGAGTTGTTTGGCAAACACTCTGTTGGGGCGAACATCATGAACAGTCTAGCTTCGGTGTCATGTGCTTACAGCAATTGTAACATTTTTATGTGGCATATTTGTCATACATGGCCTATACTTGTGTAGTCGTTTAAAACATTTTTCATAAACCTATGATTTCTCACCAATATTATTGTTGACCGTTTTAGCAATGTATTTTCAGGTAACTAAGGCATTCACATCATGGTACGCATAAGGACCTTCATAGAGTCGCGATGACGACGCGTCTCACTTGTAAATTATGGCATTTCTAAAACATCGTTTGGCTTGTAATAAACATATTTCCGCAAATATTATCAACTTTTGGGACCTATCTTTGTAACTCTGAAAGCTTTAAATAAATAACAAACGATGTGTTTTTAAACGACACTTTAGGTCGTTCAATATAACTGTGATTGTGATGCTATGACAGTCATCCCCCAGGATTTCCATTCCGCTGCAAAACAGGTAATTTGGGGGTGTGACAAAAAACCATACTAGTATTTATGCATCATCATATGCTATAGTTGTCCATTTGATAAACAACTCAATTACCATGAGAGCTGTTTCATTCTCCTGTTCAACTTCCATACCATGATCTTGCATCCTGATCATAAGATCTCTTGTAAGAGGATATATTCTTTCTGCTAACATATGAATCATGGTACCATCTTCTAACTCTAATACATGCACTCCTGATTCTTCAAAGAATCTCCAGCTTGTGATTTCCCAATATTCTTGATTATTCTAGAGCGCATCAGTACTTGTTTCTTATGTCTCCCATATAGTTGTAAGATCACCCAGCAAGACTAAACCCACCCCAGTTGATGTAATATGCTCAAAATAATCTTGCACTAGTTGATACTGATGAAACAGATCTTCTCTATCTATCATATACAGTATGTCCCAAGACAAGTTGAATGTTCTAAAACTTTCATCTTCTCTACGAAACATAAGATAATCTCCTTCCTTTGATTCTACAACTTCAAATGTATAAATCTTAGACTTCATCTCAGCAACTTCTTTAGACTTAGGATGTTCAAAATCAACAACCCTTAGATAATTCCTCATCTCATCAACTGTATCTGTTCTCAATTTAAACTTCTTTGATAGTTGTTCATCATCAGTTGTCCTCTTTCTCTTTGAACTTCTTTTTCTTGCATCCATATTTTGCTTTTCAGAATCAAAAGAAATAATACCTTCCAGTTCCTTTTGATAAGCCTCTCTAACAGCATCATATAAGTCTTTCATCTCTGGATATCTTAACTTTTGTAAGCCTATGTATCCTCGACCCTTCAGATAAGCCATCATGGCATTCCTTTATTTAGCAATACCTTGTGGTCTTCTTGGTATAAAAGGTTGCTTCTCTGGTAGAACATTTTCAGCATCTAATTCAGCTTGTATCTTTCTAGCAGCTTCTTCATTTTGAGCCACATGAATAGCTCTTAATTCTGCTAAAGTTAGCTTCTTCTTTTTTTTTGTTTCTACCAGGATACCTTTTCCTTTATCTTCTGGATCTAACTCTTGAGTAGGTTGAGAAGAAGTTTATAATACTTTAGATTCTTCAACTCCAGGAATACTAATACCTCTTGGTCTCGACATGTTGAGCATTATTTGAGCAATGGTCTCATCATCACTAGCAGTATGCTCCTTTTGCTGAATCGGACTAGAAGTACCAGCTTCTTCATGTAAAATTGTTGAAGGACCAGCTTCTTCATCAAAATTTAAAGTTCTTGGTGTAATAAAATATTGCCTAAAAGTACCTTGAAGAGCAGTACCTTGATCACCAGTACTTTGAGCATCAGTACTTTGCACACCAGTATCTTGAACACCAGTACTTTCTACACCAGCACCTTGAGCATCAGCTGCAGCATCTGGTTCTTCATCTAGATTTTCATAACGTTCAATATCTTCATAAGGTTCAGCATCTTCATTCAAATTCTCTTGCTCCAAATTCCTCCCCAATGTGAATGACGATTGCTTTTTAGGCTTCTTCTCCTTAGATTTAGAAACCTTCCTAGGTTTCTGACCTCTCTTCTTCTGTGATTTCACCCAAAACCTGTGATGTTGAACTAGTGGCCAGACGAATCTTTTCAATCTCCTGAACTTGTTGTTCAACTTCAACAACTGTGCAGCTTGAGCTTCATTATCCTTCTTTAACCTCAATAATTCTCTTGTCAAAGCATGATTATCCAGAACTATTCCCTCAGTAGCCATAACTCCCTCATCTCCTCCAGATGTTTGAGACCCATCTGTTGAAGTATAATCATTGGAAGATGATGGTGGATTCACATCGGGTTCTGAATCAGCATGTGCAGTATCTTGCAAAGATGCAGTACTTTCCCTTGAAGCAGTATGTTGAGAAGCAGTTTCTTCCCTTGAAGGCTCAGTATTATGACTTGAATCTGCTTCATCTCTAACAGCCTGTGCTACTTCCATCATATGAGCAGTTAAAGGTGTATTTCTCTGAGAAAACTTATCACTCTTTCTAGCCATAAATGTAAACACCTTTGGAGGAAGTACAACAACAGGTAACAAGCTTGAAGGTTTAGGTATATCCTTAAGCTGTTTGTTCAAGAATTATTGAACAAATCTAGGGTACGTCAGGAATGGTGAACCATTAGAGATATGTGAAAGAATACCATCTAAAATCAGTCGTGAAAAGTTAAAGGGTTGATTGGTAGCTAATCCCACTAATGCAGAGGCTATGTTGGAACCAAACTGTTCCCATAAAGTACTTTTGGGACTCAAGCAATGAAGTAAAACATGAACGAGATATTTCCAATGAGGACTAAATAAAGGCTTCTTAAAAGTAGTAGTTTCAATGAGAGAACCTTCATACCCTATATCTCTGAGTGTATCCCAAAGTACTCGTTTTTCAAAACGAACAACACCTTCTTCATCATTAAACAGTAAATCCTTTCTTATTGTAGCTTCAGTAATTCTAACTGTCCTTTCAGCAACCTTAGCTTGAATGAAAGATTCATCATCTTGCAAATGAAATCTAGCAGTAGCCCAAAATTGTTAAATCCATGGTTCAATAATGTCAGGGTTGATCAGCAGAGCATAATTGATTGATGACCCAGTTAGGAAATCAATAATATCATGAAAAGTGATGTTAGATGGTGTCTTGTCCAAATTAGCAACCATGTTGTGTTTACTACAGGTGGTACGATTAGCCATCGCTTGTTTGTTAGAAGAATTAATGGATCGATGAAAGTGAATGATAAGAAAAGTGATGAATCGAGGGATAAGTATAAAGATGAGAGTAAAAATCGGTAGGGTAGTTATTTATAGGTAAGATTTAAAAAATCAAATCCCAATTAATAAAGTTACCGTTGTTGAATTTTACCCCTTATTTTTTACCGTTGTAACAGTACTTGACAAGACAGTAGTGCTTTCCACGTAAGCAGTACTTTCAAAGCAGTACTTTCAGATAAATGCCAAGCAGTACTTTCCATCCTCTTATCCACAAGAGCAAAAACATCAAAGAACATTGTGTTGCCTCCCCTCAAACAATTCATAGGACTAAACTAAACTAATATTAAGTCCTCCCCTTAAATGTAGCTTAATAATTAATCATACCAATACTCACCACTAAATGGTTAAATCTTGAAACATCAAATCCCTTTGTGAGTAGATCAGCTAAATTGTCATCTGTGTAGATCTTGACAACATTAATGAGCCTATGCTCATAACAATCTCGAATAAAGTGATGCCTAATCTGAATGTACTTGGTCTTGGAATGATAAACAGGATTCTTCACAATGCAAATTGTACTCTCATTTTCAATGTAGATAGGAGTATTCTTAAAATTGAATCCATAATCCAAGAGTTGATTATGCATCCATAGTACTTGTCCACAACAACTTGCAGCAGCAACATATTCTACTTCAGTGGATGATGTTGCTGCAATGGTTTGTTTCTTACATTGCCAGGAGACTAATCTTCTTCCAAGATATTTGTCACACCCCCAAATTACCTGTTTTTGCAGCGGAATGGAATTCCTGGGGATTGACTGTCATAACATCACAGTTACAGATATATTGAACGACCTAAAGTGTCGTTTGAAAAGAACATCGTTTGATTTAATAAAACAATCAGAGTTTACAAAGTAGGTCCCAAATGAAAATCCACTTGTGCGGAAATAAGTTTGTTACAATTTAAACGATGTTCTAAATGACGTAAAACCCAAGTGAGACGCGTCGTCATCGCGACTCCATGATGTGTCCAAATGCATGCCATGAAGTGAATACCTTAGATACCTGAGATAAAACATGCTAAAAAGTGTCAACACAAAGGTTGAGTGAGTTCATAGAGTTTGTGTTGAAATGTAAAGCCTTTCAAAATCATTTATGCAGCAAAGGCATTGTAAATCCACCCAGTAACTACCACTAATCCTTGGGTACTGTGGGATTCTTCCACATACCATCCTAATCTAATCGAAACCTCAACTAAACTTCCCTAATCTTATCCAAAACAGGCTCTTTTTGATAAAAGCTATTGATATTTAATACAAGACAGGAACAAAGTAAAAAGACCTTTTTGGCTGTCATTCGTGCTGTAAAACCGGAACTATAAATCTTTTATATGAAATTTTGCTTAGGCACCGGCGAACTTGCCTTATTTTGCCTCAATATTGCTTCTTCAATACCTAAAATGTTCAAACTGCTGCTTTTTATATCAAAAGACTTTAAAGTCGTTGTATAAAAATCAAACAAGCCCAGTTTTTGCTCGGAATTCGAAGTGTTTAATAAAGCTGAATAGTTTTTATATAATCAAATGAAGCTATGCTTCGATTCCTGCATAATATGCATCCTTTGCCTAAACTTTGCTGTTTCTATACGGGCAAAAATATTTTAACGGCATTGATAATAAAAGACTTTTTGATATAATAAAAATGCAATGTTCACAATGTAATCGACATTGCTGGTACAAACGCCGACAAAAATTGCTCCAACACTTTGAAAAACCTTGCTGTACAGAAGACCATTTTAGTTCAAGTGGCCGGTATAAAAAGTTTTACTGTTCGGCAAACATATCGCCTCAATATCATTTAATTAATGCCTACAAGTTTGAACCGGCTTTGAGTAAAAGACGTGTTGTTAAGTTGTTTTAGTGATAGAAATTGGGAATTATAGAAATACTAGCTCTGGAAAACCTGCTTTTGAGGACTTGACTTTGAAGATCTATAGCTACGTTTGAAAGGTTTTGGCAGCTCAAGCAAGAGATTGCTAGCTGCATGTGGCAAAATGCTGATCAAAAGGTTTCGGTAAAAACAATGAAAATATTTTTAAGGCTGCTGAAATAAAATGCTGCTTTTCACTTTTAAAGTGGTATTTAGTAATATTTTGGTAACATCCTACTGTAAAACTACATTTTTGAACATTTCAGTAAAAACTCACCAGTTCTGCAGTTTTCTCATAAAAAGCTGCTGCTCATTATAAAAGTTTTGGGCATTTACCATATTTATTGTATACTTCACGTACGTATTGTAATGTAACGTTGAGTACTGTATAGTATAGTAAGCATTATCCAGGGCCAACTGCGTAATGTAATATGGAGTCACATGAGTGAAAACGGTAATAAGGTCAAATGGTTCACTCAAAAGTATCGGGGACGAAAATGAACAAAAGTATTGACAAAACCCCCTCTACGTACGAATTGATAAAAAGTGTTCATGAAATTTGATTATGCCTAATGGCACTCAAAAGTATCGGGGTGAAAATGAACAAAAGTATTGATAAAACCCCCTCTATGTACGAATTGATCAAAAGTGTTCATGAAATCTAAAACTCCGATTTAAGATAGTGCTAGTGATAACAAAGTTTTAGTTCACGATTTGATATAGTTAACAAGAGCAAGCACACGATATCAATATGCAGCTTATTTCATGATATAGTCAACTGATGACTATGTAACTCAGCACATGATAACTAATACACGATGTCAGGATGCAGCATATTGCAAGATTTAGTCAACTGATGACTATATAACTCAGATCAGGATAACTAATTCACGATAACAAGATGCAGCTCAATCTATGATAACACTTAAGTAAACTGTAGTACACAAACTTATATTTGATGTGTATTAAACCGTCACCCAACACTTGTGTGTCCAACGTTCAAAACATACCCGCCTTGAACCTTGACCCACCTAAATGTTACGGAAACGACGTATTTACTAAAACTTTCCGAAATGTAAAGTTGTGTTTGAGATACTTGAGTGAGTTGGAAACACAACTGTGAAAAATCGTACAAAATAGAGTCCATAGATTCCATAAGTGAAGTACCGTACGTAAACCTGTGTAGTACCTCAGCGCTACTGCTGCGCAGAGTGAACCCAAAATGCAGTAAATCTTGTAGCAAATTTAACATTGTTTGAATAAAGGCGTGTTCACCTAAAAGTAAACCCTGGATGAAACATTTGAGACTAACAAAATAATTTAGTTTGCTACAAGAAAAGTTTGCTGTGAAATCCAGCAAGTTATATAGACATTGACACTA
>BPTQ01000003.1:86699878-86712500 GCA_019973895.1 Chrysanthemum seticuspe | reverse complement strand
TGTAAGTATGAAAATACATCGGGATCATTTTTGAAAGTAACGGATTAAATATTCAAAATAATAACTCACGCGATAACGTTTATTTAATATAAAAATTACGCGTTAAATGTGAAATGAAATGTCATGAACGAACTAATGAGATGCAAATGATGTCAATGAAATGTAGACTAATCTTAGTCCATATGAAATGTACGTGATGTTATGATCATGAATTCGCCGCTAAACCTTCAAGGTTACGCGAATTTGGAACACGTAAACCAAGTTTACGATAAATGTTGAAATAATGAGGCATAAATTGTGTCAAGAAATGACCTGAAAGTACGGGTTGTCACATTCGCCCATCCAAAAAGGAATTCAGTCCCTGAATTCAATCGTTGTTAGTCTATCGGGTTTAGGGTTTGATGTGGCAAACTTTCCCATTCCCGAGCAAAACCCTCAAAAGACTTTTTACCAACCAATTTTCACTTAATCTCACAACTCATCAAACAAGAACTGTCATGAGATTAGGCTAAATTGGTTTGAAGGAGGACTTTTGAAAATTTGGCTCGATTACGGAATTGCTTACACATATAAGCCTACTACTCCCTTCATCGCATGATTCTTCCTGAATTAGACATAGGTGATCAGGCTATGTATAATTTAGGAGTAACTATGCAATGCTTGGACTAATCGACTCATATGTTGTTTGGTGTTGAGTCAACTGATGTTAAAATTGTGATGAACATCGAGGAGAGAAGACATGGAGAAGTGTCGTTAAAATGATAGTTAAAGTAAAAAGAATTAAAATCCTCGTAAATGATAACAAATCGGAAAGAAAATAAAGTACGATAGATGAGAATATTTTACAATGAGTGGTTAGTACATCTTAAGTTATAAAGATTCGGATACGATGGAAAACATAAACTTAGTACGACATAGTACATAAGGAGAAATAAGACTGTTAGTTTCCGAACTTCTTCAGTCTTCCGCGTCGTTGATACCTTGACGAGCTCCTCCTCCTCCTTCTAACATATATACATTCCCATGAGCACCTTCGACTTGTTGACCTTGGTTTTGAGGACATTGGTTCCGATAGTGTCCTTGTTCCCCACATCCGAAACACGTAACTATGGTCTTGCCCTTACAGTCCTTAGCAAGGTGGCCTACTTTGTGACAGCTAAAACATATACCACATGGACCATTATGATGTAGCGTGCATTGGTGGCATCGCGGTAAGTTTCCTGCATAAGCTCTTCCCTTTGTTGGTGCAGCAACATAGACCCTGGCGACTTCTTGTCTTCTATTCTGTTGTTGATGATGGTTAGTGTTACGGTTTTGGTTGTTGTTGTAACCTCCTTGGTCATTTTCCCATTTCCTTTTGTTGTTGTTGAGTTGGTTATCGTCGTTGTTGTTGTTGTTTTGGTCATTGTTGTAGTTGGTGCGGTTGTTGGGGTTGTTGTTGTTGTACTTACCTTTCTTCACTACCTGGGCCATGAGCTTTTGAGTCACCCTAATAGCTTCCTCGATTTTTTGTGGATCAAACGAAGTCACATCTCCTTGAATCACCTCGGGAAGTCCCCCAATGAAAGCCTCTAGCAACTTCTCATTATCAGAAACCATGGACGGGCATAACGCGGCCAATTCTTGGAATCTCCGAATGTAAGTGTCAATATCGTACCCAATAGTTACTAGTTCATAGAACTCGGTCTCCAACTTTTTGACTTCCGTACGAGGACAAAACTTCTTAGTTACCAAACCTTTAAATTGCTCCCAAGTGAGCTTGAAAGCATTCTCCATTCCAATCGGTTGGGCATATGAATTCCACCACGACAATGCTCCATCGAGTAATGTACTTGTAGCAAATTTGACCTTACTATCATCCAGGCAATTACAAAGCAAAAACACGGATTCCAACTTTTCAAACCATCGTACCATGGCCGTGGCTCCTTCAGTCCCCCTAAACTTCGTAGGCTCACCACTTTTGAAATCCTTGTACGAACATCTTTTAACCCCGGACCCTCCTGCATTTACTGCAGCAGCAGCAGCAAGTTTTGCGGCTTCAGCAGCAGCCGCGGCCTCGGCAGCAGCAGCAGTCACCGTTTCCCTTTCAATCCTTAATGCCTCTGCTACACTATCCCTTACTAACTTTTGAATAGCCGCTTGTGTCATTTCAGCTGTGGCTTTCTTCGGTGCCATATCTTCTTCAAAACAAGAGGAAATGTGAGACGTAGCAAAATCCGATGTTAATAATAAACGCTCCAAAGAAATGTGATAAGAATGATAAGTTTGAGGTTATTTTTCGAAATGATCGACGGGTTCCGCAAAGGTGGGTTATGAGGTGTCGTAAGTGCTTCAAGTGTATAATGGTTTAGTGACTTAATGTGTTAGTAACGTGTGACTCGACATGCTAGTGATGAAACAAAGGAGTGAGAGTGACTTTTCCCTACTTAAGGGTTTATCTCGGCATTCGACGTTATCGGTGATGAGTCAATTGATGTAAAGATTGTGATAGGGAATAACAAGGAATTCTCCACATTAGAGTATGAGAAAAGGATAATGGGATGGGTATTTAAAGGCATCCATGTGACAATCGTTATGAAATGAAAGTAACTAACTCGAAAAATGTACGTATAAATCGCATGCAAAGTGAACATGCACTTATGATGAAATGATGAGATGCTATGGTGATGTAGTTATAGTCTAGGGTCAATGATGCAACCTAGTTCTCTATAACCGAAGCTCTGATGCCAATCTGTCACACCCCCAAATTACCTGTTTTTGCAGCGGAATGGAATTCCTGGGGATTGACTGTCATAGCATCACAGTTACAGATATATTGAACGACCTAAAGTGTCGTTTGAAAAGAACATCGTTTGATTTAATAAAACAATCAGAGTTTACAAAGTAGGTCCCAAATGAAAATCCACTTGTGCGGAAATAAGTTTGTTACAATTTAAACGATGTTCTAAAGTACGTAAAACCCAAGTGAGACGCGTCGTCATCGCGACTCCATGATGTGTCCAAATGCATGCCATGAAGTGAATACCTTAGATACCTGAGATAAAACATGCTAAAAAGTGTCAACACAAAGGTTGAGTGAGTTCATAGAGTTTCTGTTGAAATGTAAAGCCTTTCAAAATCGTTTATGCAGCAAAGGCATTGTCAATCCACCCAGTTCCAAGTTCCGCCCATACAAAACTTGCAACCTGTGTGTTCACAACCCACTGCCAATTATGTGTAGTTTATATTCAAACACATGATGTCAAATGAATTCACAATAGTATCTAACTCGACGTAGAACAATAGCACTTAATCAATAGGACTAGACTCAATATATCAGTAGTCAACTGATTTAGAACGTTATACGACGTAGGACTGTAGCACATAATCAATAGTACACGACTCAATGTATCAGTAGTCAACTGATATAGTACTTTATTCGACGTATAACTATAGCACACGAACGAGAACAATTGATATAGTTTAGCACTTGATTTTGAAACAATAGTGATCGTGATAGAATTTAGCCTCAAAATCTAAAGTACTTGTGAAAACTAGTTAAGCATGTATCTCCCCCAAAATAGTTATGAAAACAAGTAAAAGTGGGGCTATGAAAACTCACGGTAATCCGTATTAGTTTAAAGTACTTGTGAAAAATAGTTAAGCATGCATCTCCCCCAAAACAGTTATGAAAACAAGTAAAAGCAGGGGCTATGAAAACTCACTTGGTAAACTGGAATAATGGCAAAAGTGAGTACACTGAGGTATAATGTAATGCGTCAACCGGGACCTATTACGAATGATATGATATGTCATGAGTTGCAATGTAATGTTATGCATGCACTTCATATGTTATTTATACCATTTACGGGTTTTGAAAATATTACTCGTCGTCGAAAAATACTCTTTTGACGTCTTGACCACTCAAAAATGACTTTACAAGTTTTTACATCAAAATGTCATCCTACAATGGTTTTATAATGATTTATGGTGAAATTTTCACTTTTCGTCGTAAAATAAAGTCGTCGGAATTTTTATAAAAGTAACAAAAATGGCTTTGGAAAACTAGTCGTAAAACGGTGTACGTCGATCGTTAGAGAACGAACTCGACGGTTTTGGAAAGTTTGCATCGATATCTAGAAGTTTCAGTTCAGGAGTTTTCGTCCAAAAGGTCTCGATCATAAAGATATTAAGGGTTAAAGATAGTGATTTTGTTGAATTGTTGTGCAGAAAATGAGTTTCGGCCAAGTTTGAACATCCGTAATTAATTTACTATAACTCCGCTATACAAACGGCTTGTCATTTTGAAAAATATGGCCGGTGAACTTGATTTTACCAGAAGACATGTCGTTCCAAAAAGTTTCACAACCTCGTTAAAAACAGCCGCAAACATGGTCGTTACAGCTAATGTAACACTTGTAACGTAAAAATAATATAGTTTTTCAGAAAATAATAGTTACGGCAATTTTATAAAAACGGGCATATCTTTGTCGTTTCAAATCCGTTTCCTACGTATAATACGTCCTTAGCTTCGTATCGAAGTAAACTAATATATTTTTGATAAGTCGAAATAATTTGTGAAGCTTAAGGCTCGTTTTTGACCCGAACAAACTAAAAATATGTTGCTGAAATTTCAGAAAACTATATTTTTCGTCGTCAAACTTGTAAAATCCATAACTTCTTCGTTATAACTCCGTTTTATTCCGTTCAAGCGGCCACGGATTCGTTTTAAAGTATATTTTCTAAATATCAAGGCCAAAATGTCGTGCTTACTGTCGGTTTTTCCAGAAAAATGAAACAAGGACAGAACATAATTTATAGTTATCGAAAATAGTTTTTCTCGGACAAAACCTATTCTAATCCCTTCAAATCAACTCCAAAGCTAATCTAATCCTACCATACACCTTCTTAGGGTGTCATGGGTTCCTAATCACCATCAAGACCAAAGAATACCATGGGGATAATTATAGGATGACCAAATATATATATATAGCTCTTAAAATCATGAAAAATGGTATAAATCACATATGTCTTGCATGTTGTTCCAAAAATGAAAGGATACATATGTAAAGAAAAGAAAACATGAAAAATGAAATAAACATGCTTACAAGTGAATGATGAGGTGCAAGTAACAAGGTTAAACTTAAATACTCTTGGTTTTTATTTCAAAACCTTATATAGAGTATAAACTAGATTGTTAATAACTTGTGCTTGAGAGAAAAAAAATGGTGATCTCTTGAAAACCCTTGGTGATGACCGGTTATGTAAGGACCCAAAAGAGAGAAGAAAACTTGCTAACACTTTGAAGACTTTTGAGAGAATGAATGAGAAAAATGAGTATGGAGTAAGTATATAGACAATCAAGAAAATCTTACCAATTCATTTAATGCCCAACCCCCCCCCCCCCAAGGCCGGTTTTTTATGGATCTTGTTTCTCAATTGTATATTTTTTTTTTCTTTTTGTAATTATTGTATATATACTTGTATAATTTGTGAGAAACATGTAAGTAAATGTATGTAGTTAATAATACTTGTAAGGTAAATGGTAACTTTTTGGTACAAGTAAGTTTTTAATAAATCAAAATAGAGTATAATGATTTTATAAAAATTGTAAAAATACATTCCTTGTGAAATTTGAGTGATAAAATAATTATCGAGTAATTTTTAAGAAAAGTGTCGTAATATTATAACTTTAACGATTTATGTACCAAATAATTTTAAAACATTAGGAAAACTAAAAATATAGTTTATATAACTAAATGTAAGTATGAAAATACATCGGGATCATTTTTGAAAGTAACGGATTAAATATTCAAAATAATAACTCACGCGATAACGTTTATTTAATATAAAAATTACGCGTTAAATGTGAAATGAAATGTCATGAACGAACTAATGAGATGCAAATGATGTCAATGAAATGTAGACTAATCTTAGTCCATATGAAATGTACGTGATGTTATGATCATGAATTCGCCGCTAAACCTTCAAGGTTACGCGAATTTGGAACACGTAAACCAAGTTTACGATAAATGTTGAAATAATGAGGCATAAATTGTGTCAAGAAATGACCTGAAAGTACGGGTTGTCACAATATTGTCATCCTCCAGTGGTTGATCTTCTATCATAATTATCTCCTGCATAATCACTATCTGAAAAAGATTCCAAGTGAAAAGGTGAATCCTTAGGATACCACAACCCTAACTTAGGTTGTTGTTTGAGATAACTAAAAATCCTCTTGACTGCATTCATATAAGAAACCTTGGGTGATACTTGATATCTAGCACATAAACATACAGCAACCATGATGTCAGGTCTAGATGCAGTTAAGTACATAAGACAACCAATCATTGATCTGTAAAGTTTGACATCCACAGCTTGTCCATCTTCATCCTTTCCTAATGAGTTTATGGCTTTAACGGGTGTGGTGACTGGCTTGATAGTACTAAAGTTAAACTTTTTAAGAATGTCAGTGACATACTTATCTTGACTAATAAAGATTCCAGAACTTGATTGTTTAACTTGAAGCCCCAAAAAGAAAGTTAATTCACCCATGGAACTCATTTGAAACTCTTGTTGCATGAGCTGCTCAAATTCTTTCACCATTGACTGTTTTGTAGCTCCAAAGATAATATCATCTACATATACTTTAAAAAGCATGATATCCTTTTTGTCTCTCTTGATAAACAAAGTCTTATCAATTTCCCCTCTCCTATAACCATGTTGCAATAGAAAAGTGGAGAGTCTCTAAGTAAAGCATTATGTTACTTAGAGAGACCTTTGTGAACTCTTAATGTAGGAGTTTGTAAGTAAAGCATTATATACTTTAAAAAGCATGATATCCTTTTTGTTCTTGTGAGCACTCCTGAAGTTGTAGGTCCAATGATTTTATCAGCAAGATGATCTTTGTGAACTCTTAATGTAGGAGTTTGTGAAACTTCAAGATTATCACCCAAATTTGTGAAATCAGCTTCTTCATTGGAATGTAGGAAAATACCTTCATCTTCAAACTCATCATCAGTGTCTACTAACCCAGGCATGGTTGGATCATTCAAATCATCAGAAGTACTGTTAATTGGTTCAGCAATACTTTGATCCAAAGTACTTTGATCCAAAGTACTGTGATCGTAATCTATAGTTTTACCCTTTTTCTTTGCTGCTTCCTAAGCTCTTCTTTGATCATCGTCATAAGATTGTGCTATTGTTTCTTGAAAAAGCATCCTGTTAAGTTCATCATGAATAGCTTGATCTTCATCAGATAAAGTAGATTTTGGTTCAATAGTACATTTCTCCTTTTCAATAGTTATGGGTTCTTCATCAGGAACATCATCAGGTCTAAGATTAACTCTATGAACAATGTACTGTAAATCTTCTTCTTTGTGAACAACTAGATTTTCTTCTCTGACAGGAACATAGTTCATAGAAGGAGTCAAAACATCAAGATCAAACATCCAATCAGGGCCTTTACCTTTTTGATTTTCTTGATTTTCAAGGAATTCAACATGTAGACGATCTTGAACCTTTTTGGTAACCTTTTTGTACACTATAAATCCTTTGCTATTGGTACAGTAACCCAATAAGTATCCTTCATCCGACTTGCCATCAAATTTTCCCATAGTGTCAATAGTATTGAGAATAGTCAGAGGACAGCCAAAAGGTTTCATAAAACGAATGTTGGGTTTTTTTCCCATAACAACTCATAAGGTGTCTTCATCTGAGGTTTAGTGACTGATACTCTATTTATCACATAACAAGCAGTACTTACAGCTTCAGCCCAAAATTGAATAGGTAATAAAGAATCTGCAAGCATTGTTCCGGCTGCTTCTATCAATGTTCTATTCTTCCTCTCTGCAACACCATTTTGCTGTGGAGTTCTAGCAATGCTAAACTCCCTCTTAATCCCTTTCTTGGCACAAAATGCATCCATAAACTTGTTTTTTAATTCAGTCCCATTATCACATCTAATAGATCTTACTTTGAGTCTTAATTGGTTTTCAAGGGATATTATAAGATCATGAATAGCATCAAAGGTTTCATCTTTAAATCCCAAGAAAAAGACCAAACTAAATCTACTGCAATCATCTGTTACAACTAAGAAGTATTTCTTCTTGTTTCAGCTTGCAACAGAAACAGGTCCAAACAGATCCATATGCAACAACTCTAAAGGTTCTCTAATAGTTCTCTTCTCAATCTTCTTGCATGAAGCTTTGTGTTGTTTACCCTTCTTGCATGCCAAACATGAATGATCATTCTTGTATGTTTTAGAAGGTAAACCTCTAACTAAATTTCCTTTAACCAACTTGTTGATATTCTTGAAATTCACATGTCCTAATCTTCTATGCCATAGATGTGCTTCTTTAAGTGTTTCCTTTGCTACTAAACATGTTGATCTTTCAGTAGAATTAATATTCTTCAAATCTGGACTGTACACATCATTGGTTCTTGGTACTCTCAGTGTTACCAAGTGATCATCAACAAACATGAATTCAGGGGAAAGAATAAGACATTCTGTGTCAGTGAATAACACAGGGTGCTTCTTGTCACAGATCTGAGATACTGACAAAAGGTTAAACATGAGCTCCTTCACATAACGAACATTTTCAAAATCAATGCTTCCTGCCTTGATGGTTCCTTTCCTAGAAATTCTACCTCCATTAGGATCATTCCCAAAAGCAACTCTTCCTCCAAAATATGATGTAAAATCTGACAGAATCTCCTTGTCTCCTGTCATGCATCCAGAGCAACCACTATCAACAATCAAATGATCTTTAAGCTCCTCTTCTGGGTTGCCCTGCACAAAGATGAAAGAGTTAGTTTCTTTTAGGAACCCAAGAAATTACTGCCTTGTGTTCCCCTTGTGGAGTGACATACTTAAATTCTTTAAGTATGTAATCTCCACTATTTTTGAAAACATGATCAATTATTTTCTTTTGTTCCAAAACTTGTGTTGGATTTTCAACAAAACTCTCTTTTTCTTTTTCAACAAAACTTGCTGAAAGTACTGTTTGTCCCCCATCAGTACTTTCTTTCTTAACCCAGTTGGTTTTAACTTTTTGTGTAGATTTCTTTGATCTAGGTACTTTATTTGAGGTGTAATGCCTTCTAGGTTGATAGTAATTGGATCTCCTAGGGCTTCCATTTGAAAAAGTGCTAGCAGTACCTTGATTGGGTGAAAACCTAGCAGTACTTTGAGAAGGTAATGCTTGAGAAACTTTTGACTTACCAGTACCTTGAAAAGTATTGCTTGAGGGTACTGGTGGTTTTGAAAAAGGTCTTTTCTTGTGAGGGTACCTATAGTCTTTTGAGAAATTACTATGGTTTACCCTATGTGAATGATTCCAAACTGGTTTATTCTCCCTTGACTTATGGTTGGTAGATGTAGTCTTTGGGAATTTGCTTAAATAGTCTTAGTGAAAGTCACAGTCCTTAATCAAATGACCAGAACTATAACAAACAAAACATAACTTTTGACCTATAATCCCAAATTTGCTTCCTTTAGTTCTATGACCAAAACTATCCTGACTTTTTGGTGAATGATTAAAAGATTTTCCAAAATTAGCAGTATTTTGAAAAGTTTTTCTTGAAGGTACTGCTGAATGTTGTAACATATTGGATTTCACAAATACATCATATCATAATCACAAATAGGCGTATAACTTAAGGTTTTAGAGAGAGAAGGAGTTAGAGGTTTGGGAACTTAGTGAGAGAAAATGAAAGTATTATTATGAGCTCCAACTCTCTACCTTGGGAGGTAGAGAGTATTTATAGTCTTACACAAATCGCCACCTACGGGCTGTGGATCAGGCATACAGTGGATAAAGACCCGTCCGTCCTCCACGATGGTACTTAATTAAATACTACTTAACTTTAAATAACTACAACTACGATCTTTCTAACAATTACATATACTTGAGGTGACCGACTCTTTAATAACTGGATTTACTAAATCCTAACAATCTCCCCCTAAGGGAGGTCACCTCAAAAATACATTGAATACAAACAGAAATTACACTTAGATTGTTCTTAGATTCTTGTTAATGTTCTTTGCTCTGTAGCTCGTAGTCATTGATTCTTCATTTTTGCATGTTTGGTTAATCCAAGTGGAGGTCTTTAACTGATCCACGTGATGATGAGTTTTGAGCCAGCATTGAGATCATCAGCTAACATAAATCTCTGACTCTTCCATTGTGGTGTTGGTATTATGTTATGTTGTGACATTTGGACCGACATGCTCACATTCTGGATCATGATTTCTTCTTATCAGAGTAGCGGAAGCTTTAGATGATTCAAGATATTTGCAGCAGCGCAGCAGAAGCCTGGAGTGAAAATATCAGAGTCATTGATGCACTTATCATGATTTCTTTAGAAATGAATGTGTAGAGTGAGCATGCGGCTATGGATTGACCGCTTCGTTCTGATCAGCTGCAAACGTCAGGCGTACCTGCATACAACAGTTAGCAATAAAGTGCACGAAAGTGTCTTTGATCACTTTCATTGAATTGAGGTACACGGCCCACGGTTCCCCGTTGATCAGTACAAGTACTGCCTGTGATCAGGTATAATTCAGAAGAATTTCCTTGACAGGGTTTCGCAGCTGCTCTAGCTGTTCTCAAACCGGAACGTCTCAAAGAAGACAACACGGAGTGAGTGAACCAGTGAATAGAGATTCACTGATTGATGAAAAGAGATTTGAAAAACAATCGTGTACCGCTCAATAGAAATTGTTTTTGCAATACAACGAAGGTTTTAATGAAAATCAATTATCAATCATAAACACCTTTTATTTTGAAGTATTAGTACACAGTCGATGTGCTAAAGAAAAGAGTTTTTAAGCACAATGACCGGTTTTTTCAAACGGTATCCGTCAATCCATAACATGAACCAGGATTGATTCAAAAGATTGAATCGCCCCATTGTTTCTGCTCAGTTGTCACATGGTTGATCTATTGGATTGATCTCACATGCCACCCACCAGGAGCTTGTTTGATGTTGGCTCCAGAAGGCTTTCCATCTTCATTGTGAATATGTTTGCATATCACTCAGATGTTCTGGCAATACCACAAGGATAATGCGTAGGACTCATGAGATATAATCTCTCTTTCCACATTGTGTGAAACAGAGAGTCTTCATTGATAGTGTCCTAATGAGATTTATTTGATGATCTCGTGGCTCTAGACTGAATAGTGCATATTTGGTTCCTATGCCGGAGACTAGGGAGAGGGTCTCCTTCTTTAATATCAACAAACTCTAAGAGAAAGTCGATAGATCATGTTGGTTCCCCGTGAGAATGAAACAAGTCCTTTGAAAAGGAACTTGAGTAGCTTGGGAAGTTGTAGTGCAGTGCGTCACTGGGTCCATGACGTCTTGTCTTCAATACCAGTGTTACCTTAGTAACCACCAGTAGATATGAATTGAACCCGGTTTCTACCCTAAGGTTGAATTATTGGAGGGCTATTTCTTTTCACCCTTTTCACATTTAATTCTTTTTCATTCTTTAACCTCTTCAGTGCTTACCGAGATTTCATAACTAGAACCTTGTTGGGTTATTCCAGTACTAGCTCTATCTCAGTCCGCACTCTTCCCATATTCTCATTTTTCCTTTTTTCAACATTCCTAAGGACTCTACACTATCTAGTGGATTGTCCCTGGGAAGATCCCTCCGGTTCTGGTGGATCATGGGAACACATACCTAACCTTATCATCCTTACATCACCATACATAAAGTAAATTTGGTCGGTCTATTTGGTATTGTTCATCTGCCATTGGAACCAATTGAAAACCATTTGAAAATCAATCCAGATACTTGTGATATATTATCAAAGCATTTTGTACCTGAATTGTTTTTGATATTTTTAGAAAAAGAGCTCCCCCTCAACATGTGCATCATGTGTTTGAAATCGTTTTGGCACACGGAGGCAAGAGGAAGAATTAACTTCTTTGATTACCATTTTCTAAAAGATATCAACATCACTTCCTTGATCAAATCAAGTAGATAAAGCATATTGAGGAAGGATGAGGTTTTCATAAGTTTGCTCCCCCTTAATATGTGCCTCGAGGTTTCAAAGAGTTTTGCACATATTAGAAGGAACCTGCACTTAGAGACAAATCAATCACGTTTCAATTCTTTATGGTTTTAAAAGGATGATCCCCCTCAACATGTGCATGGAAAATTTGAAATCGTTTGGCACATGTGGGGAGGAAAGCTTGCTAAACACTTGTGAAACCATTTATCGAATTATCAGTTTAAATCCAATTTAAATCACAAATTCTCCCCCGATCACAATTTTCGAATCATTTGAGATTTGTGATCTCTATAGATTTAAATTATTTTTGAAAGCTTTTAAGGAGAATTATGACTTGCTTATGAAAACATTTAACCGATAAGGATCACTTATGAGACTTTAAACTCCAATAACATGCATGAATATCTTTTGAACATATGACAAATAACCTTTTGATTTAATTGAAATTATTCTCCCCCTCAATCAATGACATAAGTTGTTGATTGAGAGATCGAGATTTTGACCGATGTCAAGTCCAAGTGAATTTCAAAAATTTAGTCCGAGTTATTTTGTTCAACATTGTTTTCATTAGATAGCAAATATTTTTCAGAAGAATTTATAGAAGGAAAAATATTTGTGAA
>BPTQ01000003.1:86640750-86678100 GCA_019973895.1 Chrysanthemum seticuspe | reverse complement strand
AAGAGAAGAAGTATTCTATTTCGCGTGACTTTGCATGTGAAAAGAAAAGAAATCTCTTGCTCCGGACTTGACTACACTTGTTTGCAGTATTAGAGAGAAAAAAGTTAGAGAAAACCGTTTTGTACACTAGTTGGGGTAATAGTAAGTCATCCGATAAACAACACTGTCGACTACCTCTTTTAGGTTATACTACTTAAACTGGGAGTTCATTTGATTGGGCTTGAGCACTGAATTTGAACGTGTACACATTGTTTCTCGCCACGGCTCTTAAGTACGAGGTAACTTAGAGAATTCATGAGATATGAGAAGTTGGTTGGTTGGTAGTTCATTATCTGCATGTAATGGAGAACTTTTAGGTGTTAACTTACACTGTGACTCGTGATGTTGCATTGAGGAAATTCACTATCAATAAAACACCACTATTCTCGGGTTTAGGGGGTTCACCATTTTCTTTTCCATTTTCAGTGGGTTGTTATTGATCTAAAGGTTCAGAAAACTATCACTTAAAGGAGTTACGTTGTAGTGCTCAGTGTCACATTCAATTGTGGATTTTCAAGAGGTAATGTACGTCTATTACTTGATGGTTGGTTGGTTGAAGAGTATAGAGTACTTAAGAGATTCAATGGAGCATGAATTCTCGGCACCGCTCTTTGTTACACATGTGCAAGTTTAAGTCACGAGTTCGGGTTAGTTTACTTGAGGGTCAAATTCATCATATTGGATTTTCTCCATCAGCTGTCACAACAAATAGCCTACTGAATGATAATGGGGTTGATCACATGTTTTGCCAAAAGAGATTGAAAAAAGAGAGATTATGACGTTTGTTCACATCAGTTCAGGCCTCGTTCTCTAAAGAAAAGAAAAGTGTACGTTTCAGTGCGCTTTATCTTATGAAGAAGAGAAATCTTCTTATGACGTTTGAACACAACAGTTCATGCCTCGTTCTCTAAAGAAAAGAAAAGTGTACGTTTCAGTGCGCTTTATCTTTTGAAGAAGAGAAATCTTCTAATTAATGACCATTCTCATCAACATGCTTCATGCTTTTTCCATGCGCTTCAGTAATAAAGTGAACCGGGCTACCACTGATTGTTTTCTCATTCCACGTGCTCGATTATAATGAAGATGGCGACATCATGTGCTTATATTGCGGGAGAGAAGTGTGAATAAGAACATTCGGATGATTTTCACTTATTTAGTCAAGAATGGCATCTCCATATGCAATTCTGATTGATATTTGAGAATTTAAATGGTCATACGGCTCTAAACTCATGTAAGAACCGAGCTTCTTATTATCGGGTCATCTTCACATGGAGTTTTTCTCTTCTAAGAGCCGTTGGTTGACATCTTCACTCGGATTGATGAGTTTATCGACAAAGTGCTTCCGGTTAATGCTTCACATATACATCAACATGATGATTCCGAACAATCTCTCTGTTCTTGTTTGATGTGATTGGTAGTTTGGCGTTACCATCTTGTGTGTTCGTTGCGGCCTTATTGCTGATTTCCTTGATGAACATCTTTCTGTTCTTGTTTGATTGGGAGAGATTCTAGTTAAGGGGATTTGCAAGATGTAAGTTAATTGGGATGCTTTTTGGTGGGATGCTTTTTTATGTGAGTTGAAGATGTTAACTATCTATTCCCCAACTGTACAATCTTGAAGAAGGTCGAGTCTACAGTCTGTTCTACATTTTCTGCTACATGTTAGAAGACTAAAGACGAGTTGCATTTAACGATCTAAAGACTTCTTCTTAATCTGGGCATTTATCAAACAGATTGTCGGTTTTGGGAAGAGCACTAATTGGGAGTGTGTTATAAGACTGATTCAATCCCCAATTAGACTTGCTCATATTCGTTAGCAGTGACTCCTCGAGACGTTGTTATTGACTATTTCGTTTTGGACATTTGACTCAAGTTGATTACTTCGGAGTTAATCATTTATCACTTATTTGAGATTGAAGTTGACTTTCACAAAGGCGTGTTCTTATTCGATAACTTGCTCGGGCTTAAGAATTTGAGTTGAAGACTTGGTTTATCTAGTTACCAGCAGTCGAAGTGGATGGTTGAAGACCTGGTTAACTATCACAATTAGGAGTTACTTTGTTTTACTCAGTGTCACACACATATGACGGTGTGGATAATCGCAAGAGGTGTTAATGTCTCATACTTTGTTTGGGTAGTGAGTACTTAGAGATTTGCTTGAAGCATAAATCCTCTACACCGTTCTTCCATCATTAGGTGCAAGTTTAAGATACAAATGTGGGGAAGTTGACTTCAGTTTCAAGTATGGTATAGCGGGTTTTCTTCTTCAGTGGTCACTTCAAATTGTCTACAGAAGGGTTGATATAAATAGTCAGAGAGAGTCTTCAGCATGTTGATTCTCACAAAGACTTCAAGCAATCTTCTCAACAAATTTAAAGTATTTGGGCTTACAAAGATTTGCTGATTCTGAAGTGTCAAAAACCAGCAAGGCGTAAGGAGACTCACATATAAACACAAAGCGAGTAAACTTGATGAACTTAACTCTTCTAAGTAACTGAAGACATCCCGGGAAGACAAATGTTAGTACCGCATAGAAACTCAAGGTTTGACTCATGACGAGTAAACTTGATGAGCTTAATACTTCTAAGTGATTGAAGATATCCCAGGAAAACAATTGTCATGACCGCAGAGAAACTCAAGGTTTTACTCATCAAGGCTTTTTGTGTTATTATTCCAACTACGTGGGGGAAGTGATGTTAGAGAAAGTTTCTGAAGATAACAGAGGTACACTAGTATGTGGTGATTTCGATGGTGTCGCAATGATCAGGGGAGAGAGATTGTGTACATTGGGGATGCTCAGCTGTTTCACTTGAGGGCTTAATCAGTGATTCAGAGATATAATCACTTATTCCGAAGTTGACATCCGCAGAGATAATCAGTGACTTGGCCTACTTCTTCAATGTTATCAGTTATTCCTTCCTTGGGTATTGGTATACTTCGGATACTTGAGCTTCATACACGATCATCAGGGAAGAAAAATGTGAACATGGAAAGGTGTTCTTCATTCCCCTCATGATGTGTATTCGGGAGAGTTCTTGGATATTGGTATACTTCGGGTTCTTGAGCTTCATACACGTTCATCAGGGAAGAAAAATGTGAACATGGGAAGGTGTTCTTCATTCCCCTCATGATGTGTGTTCGGGAGAGTTCTTGAGCATTATACAAAGAAACTGACTGCTTCAATTCAACTACTTGGGGGAATTGTTCTCTTGACACCTTTTTTGGAATGGATTGCTTCGGACCTCAGTGGAAAAGAAATTTGAGAAGAGTTATTTATGGGTGAGATTATACGTTGCTGTTGTTCGTCTGGATGATATAACCCCGAATGGAGATCCTCGATTATCATTCTTAAATGGAGCAGCAGGATTTATGATAATGGTGTGCTTCTCTGTGCACCTGGCTAAGGAAAGCTTGAAATAGAGCTTCGAATCTGCTCATCCAAAGGATTTTCGGTTTGGGGGGAAGCTGCCAAAGTCTCACTTTCAGATGGTTCAATTTCTTTTTTCGATTCAAGAGCCCTGGAAGCTTTGGTGGTGAATGTTTAAGAGTTGATGACTTCTATCTTCTACGACGTGCTGCTCGATATCCTTATCTCGGTACTCGTATCATCATCTTCTTTAACTATATCATCTACTCTATCCTTGTAAATATTTATTCAAAAAACAAAATACAAAAATATAAAACCAACAAAAAGAAAATAGAAAAATATAAAACCAACAAAAAGAAAATAGAAAAATATAAAACCAACAAAACAAAATAGAAAAATATAAAACCTTCAAAAACCATAAAAATCAGAAAATTTCAAAAATACCAAAAATATGTTTTCCAAGACATGTCTTCTGGTATCGATAACATCTACGGTCTTAGAAATGTCATTCAATAATGGCACGGGACCATAGATGATGTTCGAGCAGGAGGTGTAAATATTCTATTTCAAAACATGTCACAAATCAATGGCTTACAGTTATTTCAGACTGTAACACGGGCTTCAAATAATGGCTTACAGTTATTTCAGACTGTAACCCGGGCTTCAAATAATGGCTTGCAGTTACTTCAGACTGTAACCCGTGCTTATACAATGGCTTGCTATTATTTCTGATAGCAACCCGTTTTTCAAGAAAGGAAAGTGCTACGCTTAAACTATTTTCAAAATATTTCGTGCACTTATCCTAAAAACAAAACAAGGAAAGTATGTCGAAGGACTGCTGTTCCTACACAAATGTTTTTCCGTCTAAAATTCTTCAGAAAAGTATTTGGTGTTTTAACTAAATGGTGGTTAATGAGTTGCAAAACCAATCAGTTTCAGAGTTTTTCGTAAAAAATTGAAAACTCAATCAATGACTTTAGCGCTTTTAATCTTTTCAGAAAATAAGTCATTGATTGAGGGGGAGAATGTTTTCAAATCTATATCATCTAACGAGCTTTCTTGATTTTCCTACGTGCTTAATTAAAAATGATATTTGCATGTGTCGAAGGACTAGGAATTTAGGATATGATTGTTAGGTTTAGATGATTAGAGTTTGATTAACACATAAACCCCATGCCTTATATGATCTGATTGTTATGTTAAATTGACTTTAATTAGTCGATTGTTGTTTGGGTGTTGTCGACCACCATATATTTGTATGTGTGTTCACTAACATATGCAGGTATATTGGTATATAAGAATGTTCCCGATCCGGATCCCACAAATGAACATGATTGGATGCCGCAAGGAAAGGGTAACGATATCCTGGGTTGACAAATGAAGAAACGGAGCTTAATTGGACTTCTATGGAGAGTTGGCATAAATGCAACGTAAGAGGTCTCACTGCATCAGCAGATGGTTTTCTTCTAAGTGATTGAAGAAACGGAGCTTAATTGGACCTCAGTTGGCATTCAAAATGCAACGTAAGAAGAAGTCTCACTGCATATGCAGACGGTTTTTCTTCCAAACCCTACAGCAACAACAACAGAAGCTTCTCAACCACCTAACATATCTTTGTGCAGGATAATCGTGATGATACCATTTTTCTAAAACTTTGAAAAATATTGTTTTTGAAAATGGAAAAATATTGTTTTGAAAATATATTGGACTAAATTTTGAAAATCACCGAACTTCATTTTATCAAAACTTAAGTCACTCAATCATCGACTACTGTCATGGTTTGAGGGGGAGAGTGATTTTGAATAAATTATTTTCAAACAATATTGCTTCATAAAAGTCCGGATTGTACAATATAAGTGGTGATCTAAAGATTTAATGTTATGTCATGGTATGATTTTTTCTTTAGAATCAAGGTCTTTCAAAATGAAATTTTTTCTGTTCTTGTTTGATTGTGAAATTGTTTTGTTTTACTTAAAAGATCTCTTAAAAACTATCATACCTGACACTAACAATCTTTAATGTCTTAAAATGGTCCTTATCTGTCATCTTTCAAAATTGAATCTTGCCACGTCTTTCCCCAAATTTTTCTAAATGATTTAAATCAGTTGGGATCACAAATCTCAAATGGTTTGATATTTCTGATTCGGGTAGAGATCGTGATTTAAATCTCAAATCTGTTTTAAATGGAATTGGTTTTAGTCCTTTAAAGGCACTCCTGCCTCCATGTGTCAAACGATTTCAATATACATAATGCACATGTTGAGGAGGAGGATTTATCCAAAAACCAGATGAGTATTTAAACAAGGCTACATTTTCTCCCATGTTTTCTAAACCTAATTAAATCACTTGGGATCCAAAATCTCAAAGGATTTGATATTTTTGATCGGGGGAGAATTTGTGATTTAATAATGAAATTTGATAAAAGTTGATCATTTTGATTCAGTTGTGCAGGCTGCTCTCTCATATGTGCTAAACGCTTTCGAATCTCGAAGCACATATTGAGGGGGAGCAAAACCATCGAGGTACAAAAGTTTTTTAAAAGAGATTATAAAGTACCTTTATTGTGTTTTCAAATGGTTTCTTAATGGATTTTGTGATTGTGGATGTGCTTCAAAAGAACTCTTGCCTTTATGTGATAAAAATGATTTCAAAAATCCTATGCACATATTGAGGGGGAGAATTTTACCAAGAAAATCAAATGGCTTTTTCGTATGAAAATTGTGATCAAAGAAAATATTTCAAAGTCCTCTTGCCTCCACGTGCCAAACAATTTCTAAATCACACGCACATGTTGAGGGGGAGGTTTTCTAAATGATCAAAACTATTAAGGTACAAAATGCTTTGATCTCGTATCACAAGTACCTTGATTGTTTTTCCAAATGATTTTTCAATTGGTTTCATGAAGGAAAGAACAATACCAAAAGACCGACCAATTTACTTTATGCATGGAGTTATAAGGATGGTTAGGTTAGGTATTCGTTCCCACGATCCACCAAAACCGGAGGGATCTTCCCAGGGACAATCCACTAGACAGTGTAGAGTCCTTAGGAATATTGAAAAAAGGAGAAAAATGAGGAATGGGAAGAGTGCGGACTGAGACAGAGCTAGTACTGGAATTAACCCAACAAGGTTCTAGTTATGAAGTCTCGGTAAGCACTGAATGGGTTGAAGAATGAAAAAGAAATGAATGTGAAAAAGGGTGAAAAGAAATAGCCCTCCATCAATTCAACCTTAGGGCAGAAACCGGGTTCAATTCATATGCTACTGGTGGTTACTAAGGTAACACTGGTATTGAAGACAAGACATCATGGACCCAGTGATGCACTACACTAAACTTCCCAAACTACTCAAGTTCCTCTTAAAAGGGCTTGTTTCATTCTCACGGGGAACCGACATTATCTATCGACTTTCTCTTAGAGATTGTTGATATTGAAGAAGGAGACCCTCTCCCTAGTCTCCGGCTCAGGAACCAAAAATGCACTATTGAGTCTAGAGCCAAGAGATCATCCACAATATCTCGTTAGGACACTAAATTCTTGAAGACTTGCTTTTTCACACAATGTGGAAAGTAAGTATATATTAAGAGTCCTACGCATTATCCTTATGGTATTGCCAGAACATCCGAGTGATATGTAAAAATATTCACAATGAAGATGGAAATCCTTCTAGAGCCAACATCAAACAAGCTCTTGGTGGGTGACATGTGAAATCTTGCAAAAGATCAAGCTTGTGACAACTGGATAGAAACGATGGGGAGATTCATTCTTGAATCAACTTTGGTCCAGGAATGGAATTGACGAATACTTTTGGAAAAACCGTTCGATGTGCAAACCTTCTTTTCTCTAGCACGTCGAATGTGTATTCATTTCAAATTCAAAAAGTATCTCTGATTGAAAAATACTTTTAGAAAAACCATTCGATGTGCGAATCTCTTCTTTTCGCTAGCACGTCGAATGTGTACTCATTCTCTAATACAAAAAGTATTTTGATTGAAAATTGATCTTACTCATAAAACCTTCGTTGTATTGCAAAACTCTTTCTTCAAGCAATACGCGATTGTTTTTCAAATCATTTTTCATCAATCAGTGAATCTCAATTTGCTGGTTCACTCACTCCGTGTTGTCTTCTTTGAGACGTTCCGGTTTGAGAACAGCTAGAACAGCTGCGAAACCCTGTCAAGGAGATTCTTATGAATCCTACCTGATCACAGGCAGTACTCGTACTGATCAACGGGGAACCGTGGGCCGTGTACCTCAATTCAACGAAAGTGATCAAAGACACTTTCGTGCGCTTTATTGCTAACTGTCGTATGCAGGTACACCCCGACGATTGCAGCTGATCAGAATTGAGGAGTCAATCCAAAGCCGCATGTTCACATCAACCTCACTTAATTGAAGAAATCATGACTGGTGCATATCTACATAACCTGGTTCTGATATTTTTATACTATGCTTCTGCTACGCTGCTGCAAATATCATGAACCAGTAAGGCTTCCGCTACTCTGATGGAAAGATGTCATGATCCTAATAGTGTGAGCATGTCGGTCCAAAAGTCACAACATCACATGAAGGCAACACAACTATGGATGATCCAGAGAGATTTACTGTGGCTGATGATCTCAATGAAAGCTCGAAGATCATCAAAGATGTGGATCAGCTAAAGGCCTCCACTGAAAGTACAAATCAATGCGGACTTTGAAGAATCGCTACAAAAGCACAATGATTGTTGAAATGAAGAATTGAAGTCTACGAGCTCAAGAACAAAGACAAGAATAGAATGCTAGGATTCGAAATGTATAACATGGGGTGACCTCCCTTAGGGGGAGATTGTTAGGAATTAGAAAATTCCATAGTGAAGAGTCGGTCACCCCTAATATTATCTAGCATAAGTTAGCTCGTAGACATATCGTTATTTACGTTATTTAGTAGTTTATTTATTAGTTTGTAGCGTAGTATAGCTTAGTGCAACTCCGTGGAGGAAGGACGGGTCTTTACCCACTGTATCCCTGATCCACAGGCCGATAGGAGGTCGTGTATTTGTAAGTATAAATACCCCTTCCATCCATGGAAGGGGTGGTGCTTCATAATCTAATATTTCATACTTTGTGTAAACCTCTAGCAAGAACACCCTCTCTCTCTACTTTCTCTCTCTAAAATGGAAAACATGTATTTTGATCTCCCAAGACCACCCGAATCATCAAACACATAAAAATAAAGATCCTACAAACGCCTTCAGACTGACGGTGAACATTGCATTTATGCCCTTACCATCTGCCAAGTTGAACCCAAAAATATCAAAGAAGCAATGGCATATGACAACTGGATCGAATCCATGCAAGAAGAACTTAATCAGTTTAAACGTCTTGAAGTATGGGAATTGGTTGAAAAACCAACAGGGGTCTATGTTATTTGTCTGAAATGGATTTGGAAAAACAAGTTGGATGTTGAAGGTACGGTTATCAGAAATAAGTCACGTCTGGTGGCTAAGAGTTATAGACAAGAAGAGGGGATTAACTACGAGAAATCATTCGCACCGGTTGCTAAACTTGACGCTGTACGGATTTTTCTGGCATTCGCGGCTCACATGAACATCATGGTCTTTCAGATGGATGTCAAAACCGCCTTTCTGAATGGTAAACTGAAGAAAACGGTCTATGTAGTCAGCCAGAAGGATTTGTTGATCCAGAGTTCCCTAATCACGTCTACAAACTGAACAAGGCTCTCTACGGTCTCAAACAAGCCCCTCGGGCGTGGTATGATAAGTTGTCATCCTTTTTCAAAACTCATAATTTTATCAAAGGATCGGTCAACCCAACACTGTTCATACAATATCACAGGGATCACATTTTAATCGTTCAAATTTATGTGGATGACATCATTTTTGATACCATGATGGGTGAACTTACATTCTTTCTCGGATTGCAAGTTCATCAATCACCCCGTGGTATTTTCCTGAGTCAGTCCAAATATGCTCTTGAAATTTTAAACAAACATAGAATGCAAAGTTGTGATACCTATGCCACACCAATGGCACATACCAAGAAACTGGACGCTGATTTCCATGGGAAATTGGTTGACCCTTCCAAATACCGAAGTATTATTGGGTCTCTCATGTATCTAACAGCCAGTCGACCTGACATTGTATTTGATGTATATCTTTGCTCCCGTTATCAAGCAAGACCAACTGAAACTCACCTCACTGAGGCTAAAAGAATCCTTCGATACATCAAGGGAACCATTAATTTGGGGATTTGTTATCCGAAGGATTTTGGTTTTGAACTAATAGCTTTTTCAGATGCTGATCACGCAGGATGCTTAGATTCTCGGAAAAGTACTTCAGGTGCTCTACAATTTCTTGGTGATAAACTGGTGTCATGGCAATCGAAGAAGCAGGATTGTACATCGTTGTCCTCAACCGAAGCAGAATATGTAGCCATGTCAGCGTGTTGTGCTCAAGTCATTTGGATGAGAACACAACTCAAAGACTATGGTTACGTGTTTGAGAAAATCCCGATGTACTGCGACAATCGAAGTGCTATTGCTATCTCATGCAACTCAGTTCAACATCCAAAGTCCAAGCACATCGATATTCGATATCATTTCATAAAGGAGCATGTGGAAAAGGGTACCGTTGAATTATATTTTGTGGGTACTGAACACCAACTGGCGGACCTTCTCACCAAAGCCTTAGCTCCTGCTAGGTTTACTGAGTTGATCCATCAGATTGGCATGAGGTGTTTGACTCTAGAGGAACTGGACGAACTTTTAACAAAATCTTAAAACCAGTCAAACACCAAAACCTCTTTTGTAAATATTTTTCAAAAACAAAATACAAAATATATAAAATTCATTAAATACAAAAATATTCTTCTATCTAAACTTCTTTCAACATGGCAAGTACAAATCTTCCGTCAACACTTTGTTCTTTCAAACAATTTAATATTTTCTCTGACAAATGTTGAGGGGGAGAACGTTAATATTTTCTTTTTTATAAAACCTTGTACTTGCATGTTACCCAATTTTGGTTGTATCTTTGATAATGGTGGATACGTTTCTTGTTTCTTAACACTCCTCGGACTCAAATTTGTAAAATTTCAATATTTTTAAACTTGAGGGGGAGTGTCGTCAAGTTTCTTTCCAAATTTATACTTCTTGCTTAACTAAAATGGTAGTTATGGGCTATGGATGAAAATGGTTGAGGTGGAGGGGCCATACTTGTCAAATTTTTAAACTTAACTTTTACAAAACCTTCCACCTAAAATACTTAACATTTATTTCTTACATTAAATTCTTTACCAACCTTCATCCCACACCTATAATTCATCTTCATATCCGTGTTATAAACTTTGAATCTGTAAGTGATAAAAGTTTCATTGAGTAATCTCAAACATAGGTTTTTAATTTCATACAAATCAAACGGTTTAATTTTACTATTGGTCTGATTTTAGTTTCTACGCATATGCGTATGAACTATTAATCATTTTAGATTGATTTTGATGAAATGGGTTGTGTTTTCAAAGTTAATATCAAGTTTTAAAACCATTCTCTTCATGAAATTTAACCCATAAATTGTTTTGAATCACTTTTTAAATTTAGGGTTTATGCGTGAAATTGGGTGTTTTCTATTGCGTGCATTTTAGGACAATTAGTGGCTCAAAAGATGTTTGTTACATGCTTAATTAACCTAAGAAGCCTTTGAATCTCACCCAGATACTACAAAATGGTGGAATTGAACTTTAGGGTTTAAGTATTCTTATAAATGGGTACTTTTGATTCAAGTGGTTTTAGATGTTAAAACTTGTTTCATTCATCTTATATGGCTCCTAAGACATCCCAGAAATCATTTGGTAGTGATTACATGGTTAGATTGTTTAGGCGTAGGATTTGAATCCTTAATGTTTAACTTTACGCTTATGCTAACTTTACGCGTAACCATTATCAACTTATGATAACATGTGATTTTGAAAGAGGTTGAATAAAGTGTTAATTGAAATGTTATGATTGATTTGTTTCAGGTTTTACGCCTGCAAAATCAGAATCAAGGGTAAAAATTGACTTACGCTTAAGGATCACCTTATGCGTAGCCGTTACGCATAAGAGAAATCTTACGCGTAACCTTTACGCATAAGGTTCTACAAAGGGACTACGTGTATCCTGTGAAGGATATGCGTAAACTTGGATTCTTACGCATAAGGCTTACTCTTACGAGTAAACCTTACGCATAAGCTCCCAACCTACGCTTACGCATAGCTTTATGCCAAGAGTATATTCCTACGCGCAAGCTTTCCTACGCATAAGCTTAAGTCTACGCGTATGGTTACACAATGTTTACGCATAAGCTTACATTCTTACGCTTAAGCCAAAACTTTAACTTTACTCATGAATTGTTACGCGTACAAACTTGTAAATAAGTTACTCATAACGTCACAAGACCAAAATGTCACTAATAAGCTATAATTGTTAAAATGTTGTGTGAATGAGTGAATATTTGGACTTTTAAAAATTCAAGATTAATACTCACGTAACTTATCACATCAACTTTGGACTATTGGACAAACAAGTGACTTTGGACTCGTAACATTCATTAACATAACAAATTCAATAATTGGACAATAAAATCAACTTTTGACTAACATAATGTCTTTCGATATGTTGGTTCTTTTGGCTCAATACCTTTCAGATCACGATATGTATATCAACGTGGAGAATGTTAACGCACCAAATGAGCTCACAATGGAAGACATATTCCCTACTGGTTATAGTATGAAGCTTGGAAAGAACAACCTCAAGGCTGACTTTGAGAACTTCACATGCTCAGAGTCTTCTTGCCGTATTGTTGTGGATATTCTTAAGTCTCATCCCTACAACAACATGCTCACCAACTCAGCAACTGTACCATAGATTTATATTCATCAGTTCTGGCACACTATGAAGAAAGTTGATGGTCAAGATGCTGTCATAGTGACTATCAACGATAAACAAGTCACCGTCACTATTGCTGATTTACGAGGAATTCTTCTGCTACGTGCAATCCAGCCTGCTGAGTATGTGCCAATTCCAACTGAAGAGGCTACACTACAATTCATGGTCGATATTGGCTATGATAAAGCTGCAGGAATCATTACCAAGCATTCTTCAGTCGATTTAAAGAACATTCCTCAGCCTTGGAGAACTTGGTACATCATGATCCCCAAATCTGTTTTCGGACGAGACAGCTGTCAAGAGCATCCTAAGCTAATGCATCTTCAGATCTTCTGGGGCATGGTCAACAAATTGCACATCGACTATGCAAGTCTGATCTGGGAAGACATGATGTCTCACCTCAAGAAACATGGCACAAAGGTTCCTTTCATCAGATACACGAAGTTGTTGATCTAGAAGATACTCGGGAATAATCTGGACATTCCCTTGAGACTTGATGACCCCAACCATCATTCTGTGTTGTTTAAGGCTACATCAAATGTTGTCAGATTCAAAGACTCATCAACAAAGAAACAAGGTGTAGTACTGACAGACTGACTTCTCACTGATGATATTAAAAGTCTTCAATCGTATTCGCGATATCAAGAAGCAGTGGCATTAGGCAAAGTCGGCTTCATGGATGAAAAGTCTTCAGCCATACCAGTCAAAAAGACCAAGAGATCAGGTAGTGCAGGAAGTGTAGCAAGCACTGGGAGTGCCCGCAAGTATCCAAAGAGAAATCCTCCTCGGAAAAGGAAAGTTCCATCTAAGGGTGCCATTCCTAATCCTCAACCGGCACCTAAATTAGAAGATGAAGACTCCGAGGATACTGAGTCTGATGAGGTGGTTCACTACTTAGAATCTACTACTGATGATACAACTTCAATAAAGATTGCTGACAAACCACCTAGTCCCAAAACAGACAAGGGAAAAACACCAGTTGCTAAGGAAGATGAAGAAAGCTTTGATGATGAACCCAAGGATGAAGACAGAGAGTACCGCAAAACTCTAAAAGAGCAAAGGTTAAAGCATGCGTCTTCTGAATTCAATCGACAACAAACAAGAGGCCCTGGAGGTTCCAGTGGTGGTGCACTTACCATACCAATTCGTGATGCGGTTAATCAGCCTGATTAGCGAATTGGTGCCACCACTAAGGAATCCACAGAACAGCAGCAGGAAAATTATGAGGTTCCATTTACCTTTGAGGAAGAAGAAGAACAAGAGAAGGACGAAAAGATAACTGATAAAGATATTGAGGAAGCTGCTAGGGAAAGAACTGAAGAAAAAGCTCGAGCAAAAGAGGAAGAGGCAAAAGCTCAAGAGGAAGCTGATAATTATCTTCTAGATAATCCTGAGCACAACCCGAAAGAAACATCTGAGCCACCTAAAGACCCAGAGCCTTCTCATGAGTCATCTTCATCAGATTCATCATCTCACTCATCACCACCACCATCCAAAGGAGCTACCACCAGATCAACCTCCAAATCAGTCAAGAAACCGACTGATACTTGGGCATCACGTGCCAAGACAAAGATTGTCAAAGCTGTCAAACAAGCAAGGAAACGCAACGTTCTTAACAAGAAACTGAATCAGCTTTCCGACAGAGTCAATCTACTTCAGAATGTGATAAACGAATTTTTGGAGGAAAGGGAACAGATCCAGCAGTTTCTCAATCGAGATATCCAAGGGGAAATGGACAAGATGATAAGGGACTACACTCACAAGTTCCTTCTCGACACTGTCCTTGGAATTACAAGAGAGATGTTCGCCAGACAACTCTTTCCACATCTCATGTCATTGGTCAAACATACACTGGCAAATACCCCAGCGGTCATGGAAATCAAACCAGTCCCGTCTCCGGTTGTCTCCGATGCTGAATTGATCTCGAAGCTGGTAAAGAAAATGTCTCAACGATTCACAACTTTCATTTAAGACGAAGCTAAACTTTTTGAAGCATTGTTAGAATATCAACTCAAGACATCGTGTAAAGAGTCGGCTAGTAAAGTTAAATGACCAAGAGACGACGATGATGCGGACACGGATTCTGAGCCAAAACGCAAAAAGAAAACTGGCGAATCATCATCCATGCCTCCACCACCCCCAAGGACCACCACCACAAGATCTCCACAACGACCTCTTGCTAGTGACAAACCTCATGACTCTGAGTCTTCACCACCAAAAGAGAAAACTGGTGACCATTTTGAATACACTGGTGGTGATGACGAAGAGATTCCTGAGCCCCAACAACCACCTTCATCAACACCATCAACCAAGCACCAACAAGCATCATCCTCCAAGCCACAGAAGAAAAAGTCTACTACAGTTGTCCCTTGGTTGGATGAACATGACACTAAAGAATACAACTGGTTCTCCAAGCTTGTTGATGCAACCCCTCAATTACCGGAAGGCCAAGAACCGGTAGATGGTCGAACCATGGAGCATGTCAAGATCATTCAAGAAAAGTTTAAAATGAAGAAAATGACAAAAGCAGAGTTAAGACGAATCAAGAACGATGCCTTTCAACTACTAAAGGAAAGCTCCGACAGTGACATTGAAGTCGAATATCATCTCGACAACATAACACGAGCCATGTCTAACAATATGGATTGGCTAAACCCTAAATCCAACATCGACTTCACCAGACCTGACAAGACTCCATACTACACTGACTGGACCAAGCCACTACCAACCATTGGTCGACCTGATCAACAAAGGATTCCCTACTGGTACTTCTTCAACAATGACCTGGAATTTCTTCAACACGGTAGCGATGTTAGCAAGAAATACGCTACCTCACTCACCTTCAACATCTCGGCAGCAGTCTTCTCCAATAATGTTGCCATCGAGGAAGAAGCCACACGAATGTTTGTTGATAATGTGGTAAATTATGACCTCGATGCACTGTACGGAATTCATCATTGGCCTGAACGAAGAAGACTTTACTACAGAAGCTGCCAGGTACTCAAATCTAACAAAGAGGTGTACAGTGACAAACGGATCGTTGCTATAATGTATGTCAGCCTGTCTACTATGTGGGAGTACTTATTCCTGAAAACAATCAAATTCAAACTCCAAGACGAACAGGAACATGATTTTACTGAAGCGGATTTTTTGAGACTGTCACTCAATGACTTTGAAGACATGTATCTTGCTAAGGTACAAGGTTGAATGTGACAGTTCTCCACCAACATCCAGCTCCAGTACATCAAGTCTTTGCTGATATTCATTAGAAGCATCGTTATCCAGGAACGTGTTGAAGACCTTCAACTTGTCGTGGAATCACACCAAAAACGTGTTAATCTCACCAAACCATGGCTAACCTTTCCCGATATCAACCAACTTGCTCAGTACACCATCCTAAAGAAACCAAAGTTTGGTATAGTTTACCGCAGTGAACTTCACCATAATTGCTTCATGGCGTGCAATGAGCTTCACAAGTTTGGTGATCACACTTTGAAGAAAGCTCGTGACGGGCTAGCATACCGGTTAAAGGAGATTCATGAACGCATAGGGTCAAAGAAGCGGTGGAATTCTAGGGAAAAGAGGGATGCGAAGAAAATCATCACGAGGATTGATGAAAGGTTGTTTCATCGCGATTAGATAAGGAATTTGGAGAGTTTCGTGGGTGGTCGATAGAGTTTCTCTCTCACGGGGTATCAACGTCAAGAGATAAATCCCGGTGTCATTGACGGACTGCCTGGTACTCCTTGATTATTTTCTTGATTGATATTTGAATATTTTGATCTGTTTAATTGACTATGGCTTGTGCATACATAACAGTGTACAACTCGTACTTGTAGTGAAAGGACCCTGTGGTACGCATCAGTTCTACAATCCTTATAAAAGGAGCGAAAGCTTCTTACTTTTGAGTAAAACTTATCAAAACTTTCATTTTTCAAAGTTTTGCTCAAAAGAACAAGTACTTCCCCTTATTTTTTCAAAACCTCAAAAGTTAATATTACTTGTTGAGGGGGAGTATTTGCTTAAAACTTTGTTCACAAATTATTCTTCGTGGATATCTTCCCATAAAACTCGAAATGGTCATATTCGATATCAAAATTTCATCAAAAATAAATTTTATATGCCATTTTTGAGGGGGAGAAAAATTGTGTGATACAAATATGTTGTGAATATTATGATTGAATCTTCGTGCTAAGAATTAACCAATGAATTGACGAGATCTGAACTGTCGTACATCGAAAAGAGTTGTCTTTCAAGACATATCCGAGTAGATTGTACCGATTCGAGAAGCTCTTGATAGACATGAACTTTGACGAGTTTGACAACCTTTCGAGGTTTGTCCACACCTTAAAGGTAGTTATTAGAGCTAGTTGTCACCTAAAAGCTGACAATGTATCTCTTTAACTATGCAACGTAACCGTGTCTCGTGGGGAATTGTCTATCTTGAGACGATCAATTCAAAAGTGCGCGCACTTCCCTCACCGTGCAGATTTCTGTCAAAACACTTAAGCACGTGTGGAGGGGGAGTATTTCTGCAAAAGATAAAACGCTCACAGTGGTACAAAATGTTTTACTCATAAACACTTTGAGAGATTTTAAAGAAACTGGTTTTATGGCAACATAGGTTAGTCATGGAGTTATAAGGTGACTAAGGTTAGGAATAACCGTCCTATGATCCGCCAGAGCCGGAGGGATCTACCCAAGGACCCCACAAATAGTTAGAATTTAGAAGTCCTTAGGTATGATTATAAAAAGGAGAAAATGAGAATCGGAGAAAGAAGGAGTTGAAGAATTAAAAAGAAAAGTAAAGAAAAGGGAACCCTACGTAAACTATCGGCTTTCTCTTAGAGATTGCTGGTATTGAATAAGGAGACCCTCTCCCTACTCTCCGCTTAGGAAAACCAAAGCGCACTATTGAGTCTAGAGCCACGAGATTCATCAAAAGTTCTCTTAGGAACACTCGACATTTCATCAATTGTCTTTCAACAATAAGGACGTAAGTGATACTATTCTAGAGTCCTACACAGATCTTAGCAATCTGTCGAGAACATTTATGAGGGGTTCACAACTGTGATCCTCAGTGATTAAATGGAAACTCCTGCCAGGGTCAACATCTAACAGCCCTGACAGCAGGTCACTTCGGTAACTCCTTGTGGGTTACCCTTAGTGTTGTCTCAAACGGTCTACAGTCGTGGGGTGATGCTTCGGTGTACCTCAGTGACTTACCTGAACTGTAGGTGTACTTCGGTACATCGTGTTATCCTACTTGAGGGACTCCAGTTCAGGAACAGCCTTTGTTAGAATTAGAGATGTGCTTTCACACTATGCTGTTAACACGCTCGAAGTTCGAACTTGTAAGTGCTGGAAATCCTGCTAAGAAGATTCCTTTCAAGAATCGAGTCGTGAAAATGTAGGTCATTACTTGAACTTGCTCAATGTAATGCCAACTGTCCCTTATGGGATTCGGACGGCTGATTCGCCCGACAAAGGTGAATGGAATCAAGACATTCATCAGAAGAACAATCGTAGTAGTCAATTCTTTTAGAAACGGCCACAATGATCGATTGGTGTTTATCACTAACCAATTCTTATGTTTTTTTCTTATGGATGCTCCTGGGAGATGATCGTGCAGATTCTCCACATGCTCATACCAACAACAACATTAATTGAAGCTCTCTCAAAAGGCAACACAAAAGTCAGAATGATTCTTCGTCAAAGACAAAGAATCTAAAAAGTTCAAAGACTAAAGAGAACTACATCAACACTGAAATCCAACGTCATAGAGCGTGTGAGCATGTTGGAGAAGGACTTGGAGACACTGATCTGTGCTAAACCAGTCAAGTCTAATCACACAAGCTAGCCACTTGTGAATGGCTAACCGTAATAGACTTAAAACTTCTTAAAACACAAATACAATGAAGTCCTGGAGAATATAGTGAATTTCCGGGTCGTTATGTCCCACGGAGACTCAATGGTGTGTCAAAACTTATTCAGATGATAGAATGATCACTAAGGATAGTGATCAGTAAAGGTTTAGATTGAGAAATTACACTACTGATTGATTGGAATAGAATGGAATACAGAATAGGAAAACACAACAATCAGATAGAAGAAACGTAAAACTTACGTTTAAAAACTACGTACACGTACAAAATAAAAAGTGAATCTAAGAAATAAAAGACCTAAAAATATAAAAATGACATTTTTGGAATCCTAAAAATAAAAGAAAATTATTAGAAAAAGAAAATTATTTTTACCACTATTTAATTAATTATTATTAATTAAAAACTATTTTAAACTATTTATAAATTCTTTAAAATAAAATAAAATATGAAATAAGGCTAGAAAAATAAGATTATGATTCAGAAAAATCTAAAATATTATAAAACTAATTTTAAAATTAAAAATATATTTTTCACACTTTTTATCTAATTATTACTAATTAATTATTATTTAAAATACACTTAAATACTAGAAAATATAAAATAAACTTGGAAAAATAAAATTTTAACTTGGAAAAATCTAAAATATGATAAAACTAATTTTAAAACTGAAAAGATATTTTTTATGCTTTTTAATTATTTATTACTAATTAATTACTATTTTTAACTATTTAAAATTATAATAAATACTAAAAGATTAGGAAAATTATGAAACTTTTTCTAAAAATACTATATGATGACAGAAAACTAACAAAAGTATAAAAACAAGTTTTTGCTTAATAATAAGCTAAAAAGAAAAATCAAAAAGCTAAAACCTATTAAATAAATGCTATCACTGATTTTAAATTGATATTTTTCTGGATTTTCTTTTTGAAAACTACTTTACTACTGATATTATGAAACTTTAACAAAGACAAAAATTTTACGAATAAAAAATAAGCAGTTTGAGTAGCTTATGAGCTCAACAGTAGTTCTTTTGAGCTTATTTGGTGAAATAAGCTCAAACAAGCTCACAAGTTGAAACAAAAGATGGAATAAGATACAATAAGCTAAAAACTACTTAATTTAAGCTAAAAGATAAAAAGAAGCACACTGAAAAGCCAAGAACAAACAAATAAGCACTTATGCTAAACACAGAAATGGGACAAACTTAGAGCTTATTGCAGCCCTACTAAACAAGCTTCAAAATGAAAAACAAGGCTTGAGACCTCAAGATGGCTAGGTTGGCTACCCAAAGAACCAAAGATCACAAGATTTGACCAACTATTAAGCTCTGTGCAAGCTTATCAAGATGGTACCATTCACTGTGCACAGGGCACTTTTTCAGAATAGGTACCCTAAAGAAGCTGGAAAATAAGCACTTAACAAGCTGATTCAAAGAGATCTATTATTTTTCTAATTTTGTTTAGCAACTAGACTTTAATACCCTAAGAGCTTTTAAGCTAAAACTTATTATTGAACACACAATGAAATTCCAAAGTTTATTCAAAAACGACCTAATGAAAATTTGACTTTTTGATTTAAACTAAAAGTTTGACCAAAGTGAACTTTGATCTGATTCTAAGCACTGATTATGTTGTTACAAGGTGAACTAAGACTGATTTGAGTAATTTTAACAACTTGCTAACACAAAATCATGATCCTAGATCTTAAAATTCCAACAATGACTGCACAATATGTGATTAAAAGAATTTTTGACTTTTTGCTTATGAGCACTGGTTTTTATGACTGAGATTAGTTATTAGAGCCAAGTTAAACAATCTTCAAACAAGTCCAATGACCAGAGAACCTTTAAACACAAAGAACCAAACACCACTTGTAATGACTGGTTTGAAGTTTCACAAAGCAAATCACAAATTTAGACCATGAACTTGATTTCAGACCTTATATAATCACTTTATAAGACTAAATAAACATGAACCAACAGTTACAACAACATAAAACTAAGAATTAAGACTTAAGCTATTTTAACTGTTAAAATGAAATTTATGTAAACTACAAATTTAAAAGATCAACCAACTGATTTTAAGGATTAGATACACTTATCTATACCTAATGAACATAAAGAGACAGAAAGTTAAGCTAATAAACAACTTCAACAATAAAATTCCAAAATGAATAAAAGGCTTACAAAAGCTTTCCAAGCTCAAAACTAAGAACCAAGAACCAAGACCAATCCTAATAGCTTTCCACAAAGCTTCTAATCCAAGGCCATCCACAATCTACCCTGCTCCAGCTGTGTACACCATTTCCATGAGATTTTTGATTTTTAAACTATTTAATTGGTATTTTTGGTGATTTTTGCTTTTTGATGCTAAACTGAATTTTAGGATATCTAATGGCTTTTATAAGCTATCTAGGAGCTTATGTGGCTTATTTCAATCCATGTAAACAACCAACAACAACATTAACATGATATGAGATTTTTGAAAGGAAATTTGCATAAACTGAATTTGATACTTACACACTGAAATTGATAATTAAAAAGGATTCAAATACACTTGAGAGACTTAAACAAAGTACTTGGAATTGAAAACATACACTGTAAAACTTAGATTAAAGAAAACGACTAAGGAAAATTTAAATTACACTAGATATCTTGATACATTGCTCTTTCTTCCACCTTTATAGACTTTTATGACTTCTCTTTGACCTCTGAATCTTTCCCACCACTTCTGAGCCATTGGATTGCACAAAATCATCAAAACCGTCCAAGTGTCTTTTTGGCGCCAATTTTCTCATTAGCAGGTTTGATCATTAATTGGGTTGGTTTCAATCAATTAAGGATATTTGGGTGTTAGTGGAGGTGGAGGGGACAAGGTATGGAGAGGGGGGTTGAAAAGGATGGAAAACCATGACTGGTTTTGGGGATTCAGCTTGGGAGAGGGAGGTGAACAGTAACAGTGGATTTGGCGCGCCTTGACCTGTTTGACCGTTTGATATTATAACGGGGCTGGGTTGTATTTGGGCCAAGGGTTGGATTTGATTGGGCTTTGATATTGAAAAGGATCCGTTTGGTTTAAGTATGATAACAAGGACCAAAAATGTAATTTCACCAAACTTCAAGGACTGATCATGATACTTTTTCCAATGTTATTACAAGGACCAAACTTGACAACTTTGATAGTACAAGGACCCTTTTTGCATAAAATTCCATTTTAAAACATCCAAGGACTAATTTTGCAATTTTTCAAAGTTTAGGGACCTTTTATGCCATTTGACCAAAAACTCATTCAAGGATCATTTTTAACAACTTAGAAGATTTCAGGGACCTTGAATGACAAAACTTCACATTTTTGAATTCCAGGGACTAGATTTGACAACTTTTAAAACTTGATGGACTAAAACTGCCACTTTTGCAAACTTGACTCATTTTTCATCTGATTTTGATATTTTTGCATTTAAAACACATAAAACACTGATTTGTGATATTTTAATCATTTTGATGTGTTTCTGAGTGTTTTCAGATGATTTTACAGTTTAGATTGTACAAAAATGATGAGTATTTAGACACTCATCAGACACCTGAGCAACGAAGCGGACCTGATGCAGATTGCAACAACATAACCTCACCATATCTACAACAGAACAAAGAACAAAGATTAATGAAGATGTCTAAGCTAAAAACTTCAAAGAAAAACAAGATCCTCACAATGGGGAGATTGTTAGAATCAAGGCACTTCTTCTCCCAAGAAAGAAAAATGTCAGACGACGTCAAAGCAACTATTACATCAGCACCAACAACGTTTCAAGATTACTTAAGTCATTAATTATCAACACTTAGGGGGAGATTGTTGGAATCACTCCTAAACTATATTTCAAGTGTTTGTAATTAATATGTAATAGGTTGCTTAATTAGGCTTTTATGTTTGTATTAAAGGCAAGGCTTATGTAGAAAGCCCATAAGCCTTGGCCCATATCCAATAAGGAAAGGAAGGGAACTTGTGTGTTGCCCTAGTTCCTTTCCCTATATAAGTACTTGTAAACCTTCACTTGAAGGTTGGTTGTTCACATTATCATAATACCTACGCATAAAATTTCTCTCATATATTCGTGTGTGTGATTGTGTGTTCATCCGCTCTACTTCATCTATACTTCTTACATATTGATGCTTGTGTTACAATATAGTGACCTAACAGTGGTTTTTTTTTTGAGGGGAAACTAGTGTGTGTTTTATTAAAGGAAAATGAAAGGATTACACTAAGAGTCTCACCCTCCTAGGAAAGTCTAGGAGGGTATTTATAGCTAAACACTTACAAGTATGGCTATATGACATAACAAGCCCATGTGTTTTAGCTAACAAGGATAGAAAATGTACTCCCGTCAATGTCGTTCCATTTACGAGTTAGGAGCGATTCCAACAGTCTTCCCCCAATGGGACGACATAAGGGATTACTTACAACATTTACTACAAATATAGAAAACAAATAAAGAAAGGTCTTCATAAGCTCTTCAAGTGCTGAGGATGATAAAAGTTTACGCTCTTTGTCTTCTTCTGGTACCTCGACTTGAGAACCGTTTTCTTCACTTGTAGGCAAATGATGTAATATGCATAAATTGGATTAAATTCGCCCCAATTCATGCCGCATGTCTTTAGCAGCTTCTCCATACACTCCTTTTTGGCGAAGTTTCTGAATCAGCTTCCCCCCAAACTAACAACCGTCTTTAGCAGATTTGAAATTTTGATGTAGTGAACATTTCTTCTAACTTTTGAAATTTTCAGTACGCAGCGGAATTTGTAGATGAGCAGTAAACCACACAAGGTAAATCTGCCTTATTGCGGAAAATCCGTTCGGGGGTAACATGCAAGAAATCAACAAAATCTTCTCACGTATGTAGATGCTTCACACCAAACAAACCATGAAAGAAGAAATGAAACGACTTCCCCCTGAATGTTGCGGTCTATCGGAATAATAATCACTTGTGAATATGCAGTTACTCGATAAAATGTCCGTGTGTGAGGCATCACAACATCATATTTAGGTAACTTCACACACGATAACTCTGTGAAAGTGAGACGATAAAACCAAAGTAAGAAATTTGAACCACATATCGTCTCATTTCTTCCTCCTGATTGAAGAAATTCATGAAGGGAAACGGGTTTTTGAAAAAAATCCAAAAATATCAAAGGAAGCAAACACCACCTATACTCTCTTCCCCCTGTTTTCAATGAATCAGAATCATACACCAAGTATGTTGATGATGAATTGGAGACAGCGAAACCATGTATGTTCAATTAATCGAACAAGCGTGAAGTACCATAAATATCTCGTGAGAATCAACTGCTGAGAAAACTTCTCTACTCGTGTATACTCTTCTCAGCTAACTCTTTACCGACCCCGTTATCATTCTGACGGCTTTTTTTAGTGACTACTGATGGAGAAAACCCAATATGACGAACTTGAAACTGAAGTAAAATAACCCGAACTTGTGACTTAAACTTGCACTATAGTCAAACGAATAACCCTTTTTCTTACCACCATCGAAAAAAGGTAAACTTAAAGTTTCTCGAATTATCCACAGCTTTTTGTGAGACTTGAGCACAACAACGTAACTCCTTAAAAGTGATAGTTATACGATGTGAGCACAACAACGTAACTCCTTACATCAGGTACAACTAGACAACTCAAGTCTTTGTCATTCGTAATGGTTAAAGCTCGAACAAGGATCTCGAAGAATCATGCATCCAACCAACCCCGATATCTTCAAGATACTAAGTACAGTCATCCATGATATCCCACTTCAACCTCAAATAAATAATAATGAATTTTCGTCATAATCACATCATGCGTTTAAATGCCCAAAACTAGCCTTCGTTAATGGTTTAAATGAAATTGATAATGGTTTCCCGATTTTGTCAAAAAAATTGTATCTCCGTGAAAATTTATGAATCCAAAATACCACTCTTTTTCAACCCCTTGTATCAAAATTCAACGATTGACTGTAGTAACCACATGTGATGATAACCTAATATGACAAACTTGAAAACGAAGTAAAATCTTCCAGACTAGTTACTTAAGCTTGTACTATCCTTGTGAAAAAAAACGGTGTACCCAATGTACAAAACCTCTTGACGTATCCTCAACTGCGTGAGACACCAAAAGTGATAGCTACTTTATGGATTAAGAGAGAAGGAATCACAAAAGTAACTAGATAGCCAAGTCTTCATCACACTCAATATATTTTCCCAGAAAAGTCATCTTCGCGGAAGGGAAGAAAGAAAGAAGACGAAACAAGTAAACACGCCCGTCAAACTTCACTTCAAACCCAAATAAATAATAACGATTCATCTTCGTAGTCACGATAGATATTATTTGAAAACTTTAGCCGTGGAATAATAACCTCGTGAAAAATTCGCGTGAACCAAAATACCACTCGTTTATCAATATTAAAAAATTGTATTAGTATCTTGCAGCCCAATGTCCAAATAAATGAGTAGCTCGTTCAGCCCATAGAGTACACTGCCTTAGTGCCTTTTATCAAGTATGCACTATAACAAATAGAGGCCCGGTCCAAAATTATATACCCACTCAAATATTACTATTTGATCCAAAGCCCAAAGATAGTACACGGTCCATTCTCTTTTTACAAAATTGATATAAGTACACACTTAATATTTTGTTACCCTAAATATACTCAACACAACCCTAAATCACACCTAACGTTTCTCAGCCTCCTAATATTTCTCCTCCACCAACATACGCTCCTCTCACCAAAACACTCCCAGTCTTCATCTTGTTCAAATTAGATCTTATCTCATCTCATCTCCTAATCATCAAATCATCATTATCTTTCAAAAACTAACACCACAACATCAAATCTCAAACCCCCTTTACTTAAGTTTTATCGAAATAAATCACAAAGATCAAAAATGAGCAGCCTTCAAGATCCTTGATGGGTCTCGGGTAGGTTGTTATTTGCCCTTTTTTCATGTTTGAGTGGTTTTGAACAAACCAAGATAAGATGGTAACAAAAATGTTATTAATCTTGTCTTATGTGTCGTATATTTCATGAAGCATAAGCTTCAAAAAAATCTGTGATGAATTATTTTTTGTGATTTGGACCTTTAAAGTCTGAGATTCTTTGAATAACACGAAAAGATCTAAGATTCATTAAATTTTTAGTTAATATTAGTCTTCAATTGATTTGAGTGAAGGTGAATGTTGAGATGGGATATAGGATAGACATGAGAGATGGTGTTGGTGTGGTGTTGTTGGACATGGTGTGGCTGTGGTAACTTATTTTGTCATCATTCGTTTGTGATTTAACTTGACAGTTTTGATTTCGACTAATGAAGTGAGAAAAACTGAAGTTGAGAGTATGATATTTTGTTTATGTCAAGGTCAAACAGTCAAAGTCTTCTTCTTCTCACCTTTTTCTTTCAAATATATTACGCGTAAATATGCTCGAAAGGTCTTAAGCGTAAAGAAACTTGTATGCGTAAAGTCTGCTAGAAAACCTTTACGCGTAAATTGATCTTATGCGTAACCCTTTACGCGTAAACAGATTTTATGCATAAATCTTTGCGCGTAAACAAAGCTTATGCGTAAATGTTTACGCGTAAGACTTAGGCGTAAGCATTCTTACGAGTAACTTTCCAAGTTACTCGTAAACAGATTGTAGATGAGTACTTAGGCGTAAAAGTAGAGTTTTGACCATCATTGACTTTTTTCCGATGACTTTTCTGACCACTTTTCCATTCATTCTTATAAACCCAGAAACTGATTGAAAGAACTGCATGAATTTGACCCGTTTAACTGAATATTGACCAGATGACCACACAACTTCCAAGAGTATTGGTACAAAAATAAGTCACAAAAAATGTTACCAAAAGACTGAATCATGGACAGAAACAGAAATATGGAAACTGCAAATAAATCATTGACTTTCTTTCACGAAAATGATACATGAACCTTTTAACAAACTGCTAAGACATGATTATAAAAAAAATGTGAAAGAATAAGTCAAAAAACAGTTTCAAAAAAACGTATATTTTTGACAAGATATAACATCACACAAATCAACCATAACTAAAACTGACCTTGCTCTTGATACCAATTTTAGGATCGAATATATGGTTGATATGGTGAATCGGGAGGTCTTGGAAGATGGAAGAACACCATTTTCAAGTTAGAGAGAGAAACTAGAGAGAAGGGAAACTAGTGTGTGTTTTATTAAAGGAAAATGAAAGGATTACACTAAGAGTCTCACCCTCCTAGGAAAGTCTATGATGGTATTTATAGCTAAACACTTACAACTATGGCTATATGACATAACAAGCCCATGTGTTTTAGCTAACAAGGATAGAAAATGTAATCCCGTCAATGTCGTTCCATTTACAAGTTAGGAGCGATTCCAACACTAGCAGCAATAACAAACAGTATCAAACAAGCCTAGCAGAAGAAACCATAAGTAGACTAGTAGGAATGATATAACCAGTAGCAAGGCATAACCACCAGTACGAATCAGAATAGACAACCAGTAGGAACACCAAATCAAGCCGAAAACATGTTAATTACTAGGGTTCATCATTGAATAAAAATCCAACTCACCAAGACTAGTAATTAATTAACAGTATAAACTTTAGACGACCAGAATTAACTTCCTGCGCTGCCAGTATTAACCATAAAAAGACCAGTATACGATGTCGTAATGAACAGTACGAACACCGCATGACAATCATTAACTTTTTCCATGACCAGAAGTAACCAAGATAGGGAACCAATACATAACCACCAATATTAACCAATTAGTAAATTCCCATTCTTGTACTAAATAAACAGTACCCCATGTGTGATCAATTAAAATAGTGCAATGTCATTATATCGAATAAAAGAAAGACTTTCCTTGGGCAGTATAGAAGCGACAATACATATGACAATTACTGACCTTGATAGTACCACGTGTAGACAAAGGAGAATATCATGAGCCAGTATTAACTTATTCTTCCAAACATTGTGTTTCAATATAAACGCTAACTGACCAAACAGTGCGTTTCAATTAATTTAAGCACATTAATATTGAGCCCCACATCGAAAAGAAAATAGATCAGAATTAATTCAAACCCACGTGTAGGAGATCAGAATTAAGTCATATACTATTTTAATCAGCACCATTTGATCATAATTAATTCAACTCACCGTCCAATTGATTAACGTGAATTGAAATGAATCTTGCAGCCACTAATTTGTGCGAGGTAGCATACGCCTAAAAGGATATAATAGTAATCGAGAATAAACCAAATCATACCATCATCAGATATGCTCTTCTTCTACATAACCACGACATCAAAAACCTTATAAACCCGAGATCGAGAGCCACGAGGCTCTGATACCAATTGTTAAATCAATAGATCTTGACTCAACTAGGGTATGAATATTATTGGTTGATTGAAACACAGCGGACTAATTAATAAGAACACAATCAACATTACTAATAAGGTTTTCTTTATTCATAAATAAAACTAATGCATAGACTACTAACTACTAATATACACAAGCTTTCTTCGTGTGTCTAGACTCTCATTGGGAGAGTTCTATTCTAATTGGATGATTTGTAACCTAGACGCCTACCCTCTTTATATAATAGAGGGAGGTTACAAGAAAACCCTAGGTTACTAACAAAGCTATCCAACTATTACATATTAGGTCCTCATTGTTTCTTCTTTTTCCATGCTTGCTTGTGGGTTTTGTAATCATCAAATCTGCAATTCCTAACAGGTAATGATCAGCGAGGTTATGATAGACAAGAACATGACAGGTAACGTAACGACAACCAGAGGTCGGGATGTGAATCAGTATCGTGGTCAGCGGAACAATCGTTACTCTGGTTCAACTGGTCAGAGGGGATATATAGATTATGCTTTTTCTCCCCCCTGTGGCACATGTGGGAAACTACATCCTGGGAGGACATGTCATCGAGATACGAGTGCTTGCTTTATATGTAGTCAGGTTGGACATAGGGCTAGTGACTGTCCTAAGGATAGTGGTAACAACAACAGGGGTAATGGGAATGATAAACAACCAGTTGTAAAGGTCGAGTTCTCTCCTTAACCAGTGATCAGGCAACCAGTGATTCAGGTACCATTTTGAGAACTCTTTATTTGTACGATCGTACTGTGTATGTTTTATCTGATACGGGTGCAACACATTCAGTGGTTTCTGTTTCGTTTGTTAAAATTATTAATATTCTCGTGACACACTTAGATTATGCTCTTTCTATTTTGAATCCTATGAAAAATCTTGTGATTATTAATCACGAATATCATAAATATCCTTTACATTTTAATGATAAGATCCATCCTTCCGTTGGACATGTGTGATTTTGAGATTATTCTGGGTATGGATTGCTTGTTTGAGCATCGGGCGACTATCGATTCTCATGCCAAATATGTTATATTTGGTAATTTGAATGCTCCTGAATTCGTTTACCATAGTTCCTAAACTATTAAGTTTGTTAAGATCATTTCTGTTATGAAAGCTCATGCATTACTTTCACATGGTTGTGAAGGATTTTTGGTTTCGATTAAAGATACTTCTTTGGATGGTCCTCGCATCGAGAGTCATCCAGTTGTTCGAGATTTTCCTAATGTATTTCCTAGTGAACTTCCAAGTATGCCACCTGAGCGTAATGTCGAATTCAGTGTTGATTTGATTCCTGGTGTTGAACCTATTTCTAAAGTTCCTTATCGTATGGCACTGATTGAACTGAAAGAATTAAAGTAGCAGCTGCAAAAACTTCTTTAGTGTGGTTTTATTCGTTCGAGTGTTTCTCCGTGGGGTTCTCCAGTTTTGTTTGTGAAGAAGAAGGATGGCAGTATGAGATTGTGTATTGATTAACGTGAGCTGAATCGTATTACCGTTAGAAATTGTTATCCACTTCCTTGTGTGGAAGATTTGTTTGATCAACTTCAGGGTGCGAAGTTCTTTTCTAAGATTGATTTGAGATCTAGCTATCATCAGTTGCGTGTGAAGGAGCAAGATGTTCTTAAGACTGCATTTCGTACTCGTTATGTTCACTATGAGTTCCTAGTTGTTGGGATATAAAGTTAAAGTACTGAAGAAAGTCAAAGTGCTGAAGAAAGTCAAAGTACTGCTTATGAAGAAAGTCAAAGTATTATTCGCGTTAAAGTACTGATATGCTAAAGGACTGCTATGCAAATCGTTTAAGAATTATTATGTAATTCTAGAATATTCTTAGATTAGAATTAGTTTACTTGTCGTACAAGGATTGTAATTGTAAACCGACTAGGGTATTCCTTATGCCTAAAAAAGGACCCCTAGATTGGCATTAGAGATACGAATATTAGACGTGACTTAGAATTTACATGCAAGTACGATATTAGAGTTATTTAGCGATTAGGTTTGTTAGTGAATCTGTATAATAAACAGGTTCAAAGTTTGGTTTTAATATAATCGTTGAAGTTTAAAGTTATTCTTCTTAGCTTTGTTAAAGTAGATTCCGCATACTTAATAGAGATATATCAGTGTTTCATTGTTAGTAGTTTTGGATTTATCCATGGTTGCTAAGCCCTTACAAGCTACATAGTTAGTTTGGTCAGAGTATATCGATCCAACAAGTGGTACCAGAGCTTGTGTAGAAACTCTGATTAAGAAGAAACCCTTAAAACCAATTTAACTGCAAACCCTAAAAGATGTCGGCTGATGAGTGTGTAAATACTCATCATTTTTAGTCAAATCTGAACTGCAAAACGTTTAAAAATGCTCAGAAATGCATCAAAATACTGAAAATATCTCAAAATTGCATTTTATATGTTTCAGATGCAAAATGTTCAAAATCAGATGAAAAATGAGCTAAGTTTGCATAATTGGCAGTTTCAGTCCCCCAAGTTTCTAAAATTGTCAAAAATAGTCCCTGAGTCAAAATTTCAAAAGAAAAATCACCAAAGGTCCTTTTTAAATCATAAGTTGTCAAATTTAGTCCTTTGGTGAAAAATATAAAAAGTTTGAGAAAATTACAAGTTTGGTCCTCCAACTTTGAAAATTGGCAAAATTGGTCCCTGGAAAATGTGAAAATGTCAGCTTTGGTCCTTGAACTATTGATACTTGTCAATTTCAGCCCTTGGATCATCTTTGCAGAATTGGCAGTTCAGGCCCCTTGAATTTCAGAAATTACAAATGAGGTCCTTGTCATTATTAAACCCCTAAACCCTTGGTCCCTTGTCAAAACCCCATTTGACCCCCTGCCATAATCCAAATTGTGACCCCCCTGTCAAAACCATTTTGGACCCTTCCCTATTATTAAATCCCAGTCAAACCACATTTGACCATCCCCTTCCCTCCCTCACGGGTACACCATTTCACCATCATCACTCCCCTGCATAACCCCTGATAACACTCCACCATCATCCCTACTCTACCCTCCACCTCACCCCACTCCAAGGGATGCATTAAATGCCCTTTGTACCTAACACTCAACCCAGCTGTTAAACACAGCTTTTGGCGCCAAAATGATCAAATGGCCAAAAATCACTTTTGTACATCCAATGGTCAATATCTTTGCTGGGATCCACTCAGAGTAGTGAGAGAAACTGCTTGGGTGTATAAAAGGCCAAGAGGAGGCAACAAGAGAGAGTAGTTAGTTTAATTTTTCACCATGTATGTCGTTTTGTAGCTTATCTTGTCTTAAATAGTTTTCATCTGTATTTTCAAGCTTAATTGTATCAAACAAAAGTATTTAAGTGTGTTCCAACTCATTTCAAGTTTGAATTCAAGTTAATGTTCAGTTTCCACACTTTATGTCCACTGTTGAGATTTTGATTTTCAAACTCCTGTGTTTAAGCTTTTAACAGCTTAGTTTCAATATCAAACAAGCTTCTATAAGCTTATCATAGTTTTTTACAAGCTAATATTCAAGTTTCATGCACTTTTGGAGTTTGGTCAATAAAAGTCAAAAATGGGCAGAATTGATGCAGGAATGTATTGGGTGATGCAGACATGGGTTTGGATTGATCTTTAGTCATATGGGTTGGTTTAGATTAGGTAGTGTGCTTGGGTTCACAGGATTCAAGCCATAGTGGCTTTGGACAATTTGTAAGTCAATTTCTAGTTTCAAAGCATAATCTGTTTTTGTGATTAATAGTAGCTAAAACCTGTTTAAACAGTAGTATCTAGGTTAATTAACTTCAGTTTGATCAGTAAATTAGACTAGTTAAGTGTTTATCTTAGTTTTGCTTTGCAAATCAGTATAATAAGGGTGTTTGGTTTGCTTGCTAAAATTGTTTTCAGAGGTATCTTGGTAAAAGATTGTTGTTGCTTTAGTCTCTATTATCACTAGTATACTCATTCTAGTCATCTTATTGCATCCATAAACACTGAAGTCAAAATAAGTTTGAATCTGCCATTGTTAAGCCTTACTGTTGGAATCAGTTAACTCAAAACAAATCAAATAGGTTTAAAACTTGTTAAGCTTGCTTGATAAAGTTGCATTACATCATATTTAGTCTATTTCAGTCCAACATTTGCTTCTAAAATTCACAAAAGTCAAATTTCAATCTGTTTCAAAAAGTCAAAATGGGGTCAAAAACAGATTTATGCAAAACTTGCAGCATCTGCACAGGGTTCATTAAAGCTTTTTAGGGTCTGATTTTTGGTCTATAAGCAGTCTACTAGGTGGTCTTTAAGACCTCATATCTGTTTTTAGCTTAAGCTCTCTGGATAAGCTAGTGCATAATCTCAAAGTTGGTACCTGTTTCCTGTTTTGCTGTCAAAATCAGTTAGCTCATAATCTAGTGTAACTGCTTATCAGAAGTTAGGAGTAGCTATAATCACTTGCTTTAGAGTAGTTTTGATATTATTTAGGGTCTGTAGAAGTTTGGTTGCTTAAATTGTAGTTTAGCTTATTGAAAAATGCTTATTTAGATCTAGTTAACACTGCAGCTCTGAATTTTTACACATAAGCACTACATTTGATATTTTTCATAGAACCAAAATATCATTTTAGCATTATCCTGAATTTTTCATTAATTTTGGTCACTGTTTGCTATTTTTCTAGATTTAAAATAGTTTTTAATCACTTTTAATTAGCTTTTATTACAATTAATTAAGAAAAAGTTCAAAAAAATAATTTTTCAATTTTCTTAAGTTTAGATAAATATAAAAAGCCAAAAAAATATTTTTCTAGATTTTTCTTAGTTAAAATTGTATTTTTAAGCCATTTAATTAGTTTTTAATAGTTTTTAATTCCTAGAAAATAGAAAAATAATCAGAAAAATATAAAAATAGTTTTGAAAATTCTATTTTGATATTTTAGATTTTTCTAAGTCTTAATTTTATTTTTCAAGCTTAATTTCATATTTTCTTGTATATTAGGTTATTATTTATTAGTTAAAAATAGTTTTTAATTAATAATAATTAGATAATTAGTTGTAAAAATAATTTTATTTTTCTAATAATTTTCTTTTATCATTAGGTTTGTAAAAATATCATTTTCATATTTTTTGGGTTAATATTGTGTAAGTTTCACATTTTTATTTGTACGTCGCGTAGTTTTTAATTTCAGTTTTATAAAAACATAAAATAAAAACATCATTTTAAATATAGTGATAGCGTTTATTTAATAGATTTTATCTTTTTAATTTCCTTTAATTTGCATTTAAGCCGTTGTAATTTGTTGGCTTTTCCTGTAGTTATAATATCATTCAAATCCCTTTTTCCGTTCAAATCTCTCGATCACTATTCGTTGGGTGATCTATTGCACAGCTCGCTGGGACATAACGACCCGGGGAAACACTATACTCCCCAGATCTTCATTGAGTTCGTTCCTGAACCGTTTTAAGTTTCTTACGGTCGGCCATTCACAAGTGGCCGGCTTGAGTGAGAAAACTTGACTGTTTGGGAGCGCATCAAATTTTTGGCGCCGCTGCCGGGGAGCTGTGCTGATTATCTTCCGTTTAGCAGATTAGTAATTTGGATATTCACTCTTTGTTCATACCATCCATCTGTATATGTTTATATTTTCTTATCCAAAAATACAAAAATACTCTTGTCATTCCTCTTATCCGTATGATTCTATTTCTCTTACCCCCTCGTACCGTTTGATTCTACTCTTCTTTAACCTCAAAACCGTTTAATTCTATTTCTTTAACCCTCTACATGTTTAATTCTCATGGCGACATTCGATTATCCTCGTTGTTTCCACTGCAAAAGCCGTATGGAAGAGGATCAGCTCGATTGTCAGAATCCGGATTGTTTATGCAAGCAATGTGGAAGGATGGGTGCAAGCAAATATTGCTATTGGTGCGAATTATCTGATAACTCTCTCGATGATTCTCCAAGTTTTTCCGACCATCCGCCACAACCCGATGAACCCATTCAAGAACCGGAGACCATAACGGAAGTGGTGGAAATTGCTAGCTCTCAGAGCACACCACTTGTCCCACATCCTGATTTTTCTGAATGTTCTTCGAGACTTGATAGTCATTCGGATCACCATGTTGGTTTTGTTGATTCTTTGAATAAACTGATTCCTCTTCATAACTCTCAAATACAATCGTTTATTCCTTGTGTCGGTTGTGGTGAGCCTTTCTTTGGTTCACCCTGTCGTTGGTGTACGTGTGTACAATGTGGTAATGATATTCATAACGGGAGTTGTTTGTTTTGTGGTTCGAGGAATTCATTTGATTATGATTCTAATCAGAACTCATTTAACGACCCCTCAAACTTTTCCAATTACCCACCACAGCCCGACTTATCTTCATATAATCAACATACCTGCTGTGAATTTTGTGGAGGTCCTCACCTAGAATTTGATTGTCAATCCGGAAACACGTTTGTCTATGAACAGTTTTCCGGTGATGCTCAGAGTTTTGGTTATGAACAAAATCCATATGATTCACCATTCCAGACTCAACAGTTTTACTGTTATGAGTACTGTGGAGGTCCCCATTTCAGCTCTGATTGTCAAATAGGGAACCCAGTTCCTTGTAACAATCATGACTCTCACATATTTGAGAAATTCCAACCTCCACAGCACCATACGGCTCAAACTCCACCTGAGCCGTTATCTCAAGAAATCTCCCAAGATTTTGAAACCACAATGAAAACACTTGATGATATGATTAGTAACTTTAAGAATCAAGTGAGTGGTGAAAAGACCATGGGAGAATTGCTAGCCGAAGAGCGAGAGGCCCGCCAATCTAGGGAAGAATTATTAGTCCTAGAGCAAGCAGCTCTAAGGCGTTCCCAATTTCTTAAGGCAGCTCTTTATGACGATGACGAGGAGAGTTTTTATCCTTTTAGAGATAATATTTCTCAACTCCCTCAGTCAGTTGATATCCCAGCAGTTGAGATTTCATCTCAAACAACTGCTATCACACCCGAAGCTCCCACTCACTCTCTGAACATGGGGGACGAGCATCTTGACACTGTTCCTGAAAAGGAATCGGACGAATTCATAAAGTCTAGTGTTGAGAACCTTGTCCCAATCCCGAGAGAGTCACAGGGAACTTTTGATCATATGTGTGATTCTCTTTCCCTTCTTGAGTGTTCAAATGATCATTTGGAAACTTTCTCCAATTTTAGCGAAGATTGTGCTTCCTATGGAAACATCGAGTATGTTGAGGCATCACTCCCACAGTCTGATCCCCTTCTTGAGGAGTTCTCCGGTGAACTCACTCACATCAATCCACTCTTTGATTTCGAAGCCGATCTAGGAGAGACTGAAAGTCTCGTTGATAATGATCGTTCACTCACTTCTCACCATAACAGTCCAATAGAGAATGTTGATCACTTTGTTCCCGAAACATTCAAAGCTACTTTCACCAATCCTCTATTTGAATTCGACTCTGAATTCACTTTAATTTCTGAGAATCCACTCTTTGATACTCAGATTGAGGATAGTGATGAGCCCACAATGGAACAAGAGTTCACAACTTCACTTCAGGTGAATGATTCTCTTCATGAAGAGTTCTCCGGTGAACTCTCTCATGACATATCTCCTCCGGAACATGATCATTTCTATTTTGATCTTGAGGATGATATTAGCTCGGAGGAAGGTGTACTCTATCGTATGAGTTTGCTTATTGATGATACTACCTTCACCCTTCCTCCCGATATGCCTGCATTTGAGGATGAATAATGGATCTTGATTGTTATCAAAACCTTTCTTCCTTTCCTCAAATATCTTGTGATTTCCCTTCATCTTCACTCCTTCGGGAATGAAGAAACTATCTTTGACCCCGGCATTTTCATTTATCATTTTTGAGCCGGTTCTATGTATATCTCATCGGTGTGGAACTTTCACGTACTTCAATGTTTATCCAAACATCTTGAATGAAAGTCCGATGGAGATTGTTTCTTCCACTTTGCTTCCCAATGAACCAATTAATTCGGGGTCGAGTCAAGCTAGCGACTCGGTAATCAAAAACAGTAGCTGAACATGGGTTTTCACCCATGTGTTCCACCCTAGTGTGGGGGAGTTGCCCCACATATTATATATAAGTTTCTTAAAAAAAAAAAAAAAAAAAAAAAAAAAAAAAAAAAAAAAATCTTCTTTCTAAATAATGGCCGTAGTATTTCCCTTTTACGTTCTCAGTTTCGGCATAACCGCCGGTACTTTGAATATTGAGGGCAATATTCATTTCTAAGTGTGGGGGGGAATTCTCACGAATTTTATCATATAATTATATCAATTCCCCAGTTTTTGGCCAAATTTTTTTTTGGAGTAAGTGTTTTACACTTTCTCATTTGGTTATCAGTCCGCCTTGTCTAATAAACTAAAGGATTGGCTAATCCAGGAGCAAACGGCTCTTGGTAAAGATATCTCAAATCCGTTGACGGCTTGCAATTTGCCCAAAATTGTATGGTATTCAGCTCACCATATCCTTAAAGTGAAGAGTTGGCTAGCCCGCAAGATTATGGCTTGTGGTAAAGGCAGTGGAAAAACCATAATTGGTAATCAGCTCACCAAAGATAATATTGATAATTTATCTAAGAGTTGGCTAGTCCAGAAGCAAACGGCTTCTGGTAAAGACAAATCAAATCCGTTGGAAGCTGGTGGTTTGCTCAAAATCACATGGTTATCGGTGTACCATGGTTCTTACTTGAACTGAAACATTTGGCTACTCCAAAAGTAATGGCTTTTGGTAAAGAGATTCAAATCCATTAAGTTTTTCTCAAAAGATTGCTAGGGACTAGCAATAGTTTAGTGTGGGGGATTGATGAGTGTGTAAATACTCATCATTTTTAGTCAAATCTGAACTGCAAAACGTTTAAAAATGCTCAGAAATGCATCAAAATACTGAAAATATCTCAAAATTGCATTTTATATGTTTCAGATGCAAAATGTTCAAAATCAGATGAAAAATGAGCTAAGTTTGCATAATTGGCAGTTTCAGTCCCCCAAGTTTCTAAAATTGTCAAAAATAGTCCCTGAGTCAAAATTTCAAAAGAAAAATCACCAAAGGTCCTTTTTAAATCATAAGTTGTCAAATTTAGTCCTTTGGTGAAAAATATAAAAAGTTTGAGAAAATTACAAGTTTGGTCCTCCAACTTTGAAAATTGGCAAAATTGGTCCCTGGAAAATGTGAAAATGTCAGCTTTGGTCCTTGAACTATTGATACTTGTCAATTTCAGCCCTTGGATCATCTTTGCAGAATTGGCAGTTCAGGCCCCTTGAATTTCAGAAATTACAAATGAGGTCCTTGTCATTATTAAACCCCTAAACCCTTGGTCCCTTGTCAAAACCCCATTTGACCCCCTGCCATAATCCAAATTGTGACCCCCCTGTCAAAACCATTTTGGACCCTTCCCTATTATTAAATCCCAGTCAAACCACATTTGACCATCCCCTTCCCTCCCTCACGGGTACACCATTTCACCATCATCACTCCCCTGCATAACCCCTGATAACACTCCACCATCATCCCTACTCTACCCTCCACCTCACCCCACTCCAAGGGATGCATTAAATGCCCTTTGTACCTAACACTCAACCCAGCTGTTAAACACAGCTTTTGGCGCCAAAATGATCAAACGGCCAAAAATCACTTTTGTACATCCAATGGTCAATATCTTTGCTGGGATCCACTCAGAGTAGTGAGAGAAACTGCTTGGGTGTATAA
>BPTQ01000003.1:86394530-86627322 GCA_019973895.1 Chrysanthemum seticuspe | reverse complement strand
ATTTCCAAGTCTTCGTTTTTGATAATAAGCTTGAACAAGGATCTCGAAGAATCTTCATCCAACCATCCCCGATACCTTCAGATACTAAGTGCACTCGCCCGTGATATTTCACTTCAACCTCAAATAAATAATACTGAATTAACGCCGTTGTCACATCTTCTGAACTGCTCAAATCTAGCCTTCTTTGATATTTAAATGAACTTTGATAATGGTTTCATCCCGACCATGGTTAGAAGCACATAACCCCGTAAAACCATGTAATAACCAAACTGCCATGACTAATATCCAAACACACACCCCATTCATGAAGTACACCCTTTTATCCCTTCTTTGAAGCAGAAACCGTAGCACCAGCGTCAAGTAAGATCCAGAATTACACTTTCTCTTCTCCAAGATGGTTCCATCATTACGGGATTTTACAACTCTATGGTTTAAACCGAGAAATAGTTTCTTTCGCGAGATTTTACAAAACCAAGAATAAACCGTAAGATAGATCCGGAAATGCACTTTACTAATACCAGGATGTTTCCATTGTCACGGGATTTTACAAGTCTATGATTTAAACCGAGAAATATGTTCTTTCGCGGGATTTTACAAAATCAAGACAAAACCGTAAACAATGTCAGCTTGAATGTGTTATGACGACTTTGGTTTCAGTGAATATCTGTTTTAGGGGAACATGCAGCGGTTCATCAACTGTTCATTATCCAACATCAACATTATCATCAACCATCCAATAAACACCATGGTAAACACATCACACACGCATTCTGTCGGCAATTGCAGTGACAACATGGAGAAGTAAATCCGATATGCCAAACTTGATCATGAAGTGAACTTCCCCAGAATTGTTACTTAAACTTGTACTAATCCTTGTGAAGAAGAAACGGTGTACCCAATGTACAAAACCTCTTGACATTCTCAACTGAGTGAGACACCGTAGTGATAGCAACGTTGTGCGTCAAGCGAGAAAGAATCACAAACGTAACTAAATAGCCAAGTCTTTATCACCCTCAATAAATGCCCAAACAAGTCATCTTCGCGGAAGGGTAGAAAGAAAGAAGACGAAATAAGTAAACGCGCCCAGAAAAACCTCACTTCAAATCCAAATTAGAAATACCGTTCAAGCAACCCCGTAGTCAACCAAGTTCCAATAACACATCAAGCCGAGACATAGTATCCTCCGTGAGAGTGTATATACCAAAGTGCCAAAACCCCAACATTACAACTCTTATCAACTGCATAACACACATAACTCACATAACTCAACCAGTCTCATCATCAAATCTTATCGACAAAGCCCATAAAAAAACAAATCCCATAAACAACTCTCATCATCAAATCGCATCGAGTCGCAAATTGAATCATCCATTCTCATCATCAATGCTCAACAAATAGCAAATATCATTATCAACTCACATGATCAATTTACAACTTGAATGACTCAGATTTCATATAAACACATCAAAAATTCACATATGAGATCCAATGAATTATAGACCAATAAGTCACATTTGCAAATTTGGTTCAACACACTAAATTCAGACCCGGTCCAAGCTTAGGAAGAATATAACGTGGCCCAACATGATAACATATGCAACCTTGGCTCAATCAAGTTATCACGCTTTGAATGCCCATGATACATAGTAACACAAAGGAACACACGGCCCAAGATTCACAAACATACCCGATCCATATAAACTTATGACCGGTATTAAAACATATCAAACCCCAAATATTTCTCACAATTAACCTAACCCTAACACTCATTTCTCAAACAATCCGCCCCCCTCTTCCTTTCTCAGTCATCAAACCCTAATACAATACAACAAAAATCCGCCCCCCTTTTCTGCTTCTTGCTTCAGTCATCACGCCACAGGGATGGCTTGGGTGATTCGTGACAGCCACATGGATGGTATAGGACCTAAGGATGAGGCTTCAAAAATCAAACCAAGGTAGGTTTAATTTCTCTTATGTTTCCTTGTGTAAAACTGAATACTCTATAATCTGATAACATTCTTGTTATTGGTATTTAGAGATTCGAATATTTAACTCGGATCATATTCCAAAATTGATCTATGAGGCATACGTTCTTGTGTGAATAGATCGTTTGAGATCTATGTGTTTGTAGAACCACTCACATAAGGAACAAGGCTGAGATCGTTGTCTTGTTTAAACTATTAAGTTTGGGTCGATCTATGATGTTAATTCTTTTGTGTATAGATCACTTTAGGTCTATGTGTTTTGATAAACCACACACAAAAGAAACAAGACTGAGATCATTTGTTTTTCTTTGCAAATCATTTGAGTCTTCGGTGTCATGATCAATGAGGAAACATGTCATGTAATTTTACCTTGAGGTGCACATGTGCTTAGGGTTTACATGAATATTCTGAGATTTGTTAAATTTGTGTTTATTGTATGTGTTGATGTAGATGAAAATGCTTGTTTGTAGATTGTGGATGATTCTTGTCATGGATCTGTGATGATGTGATTTCGTGTGATAGACCCATGGTGGTCTTGATTTGTTTCTTTGACACACGAATAGATCTGAGATCATTTTATGATTTCCTTTTAATCTTTGAGACTTGTTGAGGTGAATGAAATAGTTAAAAAAGTGATGATTGGTTTTGATTGAGTAGTGTTGGTTTGGACTTGTGATGTAATACTGAAGTCCACTCGAGTCGTTGGTTTGGTATGAGGTATTAGGTCAGGTCAAAGTCTTCTCTTCTTCTACATTTCTGTCACCAAGTCGCTAGCACAACTCGCTAGCCAACTCGCTAAGCCAACTCGCTAGCCAAGTCGCTAAGCCAACTCGCTAGCCAAGTCGCTAAGCCAAGTCGCTAAGCCAACTCGCTAGCCAAGTCGCTAAGCCAACTCGCTAGCCAAGTTGCTAAGCCAACTCGCTAGCCAAGTCGCTAAGCTAACTCGCTACGACTTGTTAAATAACAAGTCGCTAGGTCAAAGATATTTCCAAGTTGCTAAATCTTTTTACACCACAAGTCGCTAGCATTGTTTTTGAGTCAAGTCGCTAGTAGATTTGTACAACAACTCGCTAAGATGAAAAAAAACATGTTAGAAACTGTTTATCACAATATTTTGAAAGAAAACATTATCCGACCAAGACAAATAGTACAAACAAACAGCCACAAACATGATTCAAACCGCAATAAATCATCAACACACCATAACCTTGGCTCTGGTACCAATTGTAGGATCGTTATTTTTATGTGTTTGATGATTCGGGTGGTCTTGGGAGATCAAAATACATGTTTTCCATTTTAGAGAGAGAAAGTAGAGAGAGAGGGTGTTCTTGCTAGAGGTTTACACAAAGTATGAAATATTAGATTATGAAGCACCACCCCTTCCATGGATCGAAGGGGTATTTATACTTACAAATACACGACCTCCTATCGGCCTGTGGATCAGGGATACAGTGGGTAAAGACCCGTCCTTCCTCCACGGAGTTGCACTAAGCTATACTACGCTACAAACTAATAAATAAACTACTAAATAACGTAAATAACGATATGTCTACGAGCTAACTTATGCTAGATAATATTAGGGGTGACCGACTCTTCACTATGGAATTTTCTAATTCCTAACAGCGTTGTCTAGTTACGACTAGTTGATTTGGGTTTCCAATGATGTTCACAAGAGGATGGTCTTTTGTCTAACGATGTGTAAAACCCTAAAATCTCAAACGCGTAAAATGACACTTTTACCCTCCAACTTAATAATTATGTAAACTCGAGAAATACGTCAACATCATTTAACAATTTATCTTATAAATAACTTACACAAATAATGAAAGTAATTAACTTATGTTATTAAGTAAATGTACACAAATAAATAAACTCTAAGGTACCAAATATTGTTGCAATGTGTACACAATTCACCTAGACTAGATAGGAGACTACATTCATAATGAAATGATAAGCTTGGAAAGTCAATATTTTTGGTCTTCCCCCTCCCTTGATGGCCGGCCATATTGCTCTCCCATTTACTCTCCAAATCAATTTCATTTATCCTCATTTACACATTTCCATTTCATTCAAAAACACACAAAGAAAACCCTAAGTCTCTCTTTCTCCTAAGTGGCAGCTACCCTTAAAATTCTCCATTTTCATCCGAAAATCAAACAAACAAGGTATTCCTAGGAGGCTTGTGATCATGTGTGATTGATTGGTGCACATTGTGATCGTGTTTGGTTCGAATTGAAGCTAGGCCGTGGGTTTTGTTTTAGGTCGTGGGGTTGTAATAGCCAAGGGAGGCTTGGCTTTGATCGTGGTGGTTTATTTCTTGTTTCCTTGTCACGTACACGCTACTAGGGTAACGTATCATCATCTCATGTCTTTTCCTCTTTGTTTCTTAATCAAATCGTGGCTATGGAGTCCTCTTTAGGGCTTGTTATACGAAAATAGGTCACACGAAATAATGAATATGTTTGTCACATGAAATGATAAAATGGATTACATAAAATCATGATTCTAAACTTATATGATTCGAATGATATGTGGCATGTTAATCTTAATACAAAACTGATTTTGGGTCTCTCATTAAGTCGACACATATGGGATATATTAAAGGGTTAAATGAGCTTATGGAACTATGTGAATACATATGTGATAAACTGAATCGATAACAAATGATTTACGAGGTTGTTTTGGTTATATGTGGGGCGTACAAAAATGTTTTTGGAGGAGGGATGTCATGACCCAAAAAGGGGTATCACCTAGGAGTTGTGTAATCTTATGATAATCAAGTCTACATGTGTTAAAACCTATACGTTAATCATAATCAAAAACTAGGGTATTCTATTACATGATTTAATAAATTTAAGGGGTTGTTTTATAAATTATGAAACTTGATGGATTAACTTGTTAATATATTAACTAAATGGATTAAATGAGTGAAATGAGTAAACTTGCTATATTTACACTTTTAACCCTATACTTTGCATTATTGACATTTTAAACCCTAAACTTTTGTAACTTGTCATAAATGATCCTTAAATCATAATAATACTCATTTTCATTATTTAACTTGAGATAAGTAACTAAACTTACTAAAAATAGAAACCTGTATTTCTGGAAAGATACTAAAAATAGAAACCTGCCTAAAATAGGAAGTTACCTAAAATAGAAAGTATTTAAAATTGAAAGATTTCTAAAAGTGGAAACCTGCTAAAAATGGAAAGCCGTCTTAAACGAGTGATCTGATTCTTATAGAAGGTTATCTAATTCATATAGGTTCCGGGCGACGGGATTGATCTGCTTTCTTGATTTTACTTTCATTGTGATTTGCTCAGAATAAGGTACAGATATTCTGACCTTACCTCTTAAGGTTTCTCATGATTCGTTTTCCATCTTTCGATATTAGCTTGAACTGTTATGCTTTACTCTAAGCCTCCTTATTAGGGCTTCCCTATGACTTTGCTATGCTCCCTTTGATATGAATCTTTGATATGAAGTTCGATATGAATCTTTGATATGAACTTCGATATGAATCTTCGATATGAACTTTGATATGAACTTTGATATGAATTCTGATATGAACTTTGATATGAACCCTTATGATATGATATGATTATGCTTTGACCCGTCAGTTTGATACCCGAGCCAAATATGTGTTCCTAGTCATGAAGGTAACATGACCGTGTCATTGATGCACCAATGGCATAACTCCAGTGTGTACGAGTGATGTTACACACCGTCTCCATTATGATATGATATGATTATGAGCTCACTATATGTATATGATTTGGCCACTATGATATGTTCCGGGGGGCGTATGGATGCATCCTAGATATGATATGTTTTAGTGGATTTAACATGATATGATATGATATGATTTATATGGTGAATGATGTCGTGTGCAATACGCGTCTTCACATTCCGGGAGCTGATCACTCCACTGTTACTTGAGGTCTCCCCTCTATTATATATGGTATTCCGAGGTCACCCCTCTGAATACAGCTGTTATGATATGATATGTGTAGTATATGATATGGGCTCGTGGTAGATGACTGACCTTCCATTTCCCTTTCTTTTCATTATCCTTTGTTATGCCTTATGATATTTCCATTGCACCTTATGATTATGTTATCCTCAGTACTTATCCTTCGATTATTCGTTTTGTTATATATATCTGTTCACTGGGCTTTTTAAGCTCAGCCGCGTTTTCTTTCCATGCGGCAGGTAACTAAGCTAGAAGCTGGGATCTTAGCTATGGGTTGAGTGATGAGCGGTTATGTGGATTTATGGCTCTAGTCATCTTAGTTCCTGCTTGATTATGTTGACATTATTTAGACTCGGATTATGCTTATTTATGTCTTGGATTTATTCCTTTTATTTCAATGAACTTATGTAACGTTTAAGCCGTGTTGGCTGGATTCTTCCTTTGGTATTTATTTAAGACTTCCGCTGCTTTACTATGTTCATTATGTATGCTTTGATATGACACCATTTTATAATACTTCTACCCTTATCGGATTGGGGTGTTACAATTATGTTATCAGAGCCCAGGTTTACGACTTGTAGTCAGGACCTGTGACATATGGACCCTAAGCGTTAATCTGTAGAGCTTAAGATTTGATTGGTGAGGTTTGGGTAGATTCTAGGTTTCATTATCGTCGTTTCCGTTCATGATCTTCATCTTATTTCCTAACAATTGCTAATCGTTTAATGAACTCTTCAGATGGTCCAAACTCGAAGGAACGGCGACGACAACGGGGATGGTCATCCTAACTTCGAAGCTTTGATTGCACGCGCTCTGGCCACTGCTATGCCCAAGATCGTTGCTACCATCACTAATAACGTCCGGAATGGCGCTAGCTCCTCCGGCGTAAATGATGGTGGGGGTGCCAACCCACCTACACCCATTCAAGTTTGGATCAAACGCTTCAACAAACTTAAGCCAATCCTTTTTCGCTCGGCAGTTTCACCTAATGATGCAGAGGACTGGATCACGCACATGGAGAAGCTATTCAATGTGCTGGGTTGTGGTGACGAGGTGAAAACCAGACTAGCAACCTTCAAACTCGAGGGTGATGCCCTCAACTGGTGGAAGGCCTATCTCTTGTCCAAGGAAGAGAACTTTCTAGATACTTGTGCTTGGAATACTTTTAGGAATATCTTCTACAAACAGTATTTTCCTGAATCAGAACAGCAGCGATATGAAAGAGAGTACAACGCCATACGTCAGCTGGATAGGGAAAGTTCCCATGAGTACATGCAACGGTTTATGAGGTTGGTTGGGTTCGTAGGTGATATTGCTGGAGATGCACGTCGTCAGGCTCGGAAGTTCAAATGGGGATTGAAGAAATGGGTGTTGGACAGGGTGATTAATAACGAGTACACTGAGGTAGCTGCAGTTGCGGATGCTGCCCGCAACATTGAGTTGCTACATGAGGACCAGGGCTTCAACAAGAGGAACAGGGACGGTGATCGTAGTTATCCTCGGGGTCGACAGGACCATACTCAGGAGTTTAGGGGTCGACACGACCGTGGACACGACCGTGGTCACGACCGTGGACGTCAGGACACTCGAGCACAGGGTTCACAGAGGTACGACAGATCAGGAAACGACCGTCAGGGTCGTGATGGCGGGGGTCACCGTCAGGTTCGGGATCAATCTTATCGTGGTGGTCAGCAGGACCGTTCTTCTGGTTCTTCATATCATAGGAGGCCCGCTGAGATTTTGCCTCCTCCTCCACTCTGCAACACTTGTGGAAAGCCTCACCAGGGCGTTTGTTTCAAGGCCACAGGTGGTTGCTATGCATGTGGGTCTACTGCTCATAGGGTTAAGGACTGCCCTCAAGGAAAGCTGATTGCACCAGGAAACACGGCCAAACCAGCTCCGACCAAGGGCCGTGTGTATTCTGTTACCCGGGACCAAGCGGCGAACTCTTCAGGTACCATTACCGGCATTCTTTATATTGGTGATATTTCTGCCTTTACTTTATTTGATACCGGTGCGACGCATTCTATGATATCTACTTCGTTAGTGAAGAAATTAAATATGACACTCACACCTTTGTTAGACCGAATCTCTATTTCCACCCCTATGAAAACCCAGGTGCTTATTGACTGTGAATACTTGGATTGTCCCCTACGTTTCGATGATGGTATTCGTTCGGCTAATCTTCTTCCTTTGGATATGTTTGATTTCGATATTATTCTGGGTATGGATTGGTTGGCCTTGCATAGGGGTACTATTGACTGTTATGCTCGAAATGTTATCTTTGGTAATATTCACCAACCTGATTTCGTTTATCATGGTGCTCAACCGCTCAAGTCAGCTAAGATCATCTCGGCTATGAAAGCCCGCACTCTCATTTTTCATGGTTGCCTTGGTTTTCTGGCATCCATTAAGGATACTTCTCTTAAAGTTCCTACCATCGAAAGTCTTTCTGTTGTACGTGAATTTTCTGATGTTTTTCCCGATGAACTTCCTGGTATTCCTCCGGCTAGGGAAGTCGAATTTGGCATCGATTTGATTCCTGGTGCCGAACCTATATCTAAAGCTCCTTACCTTATGGCACCGATCGAATTGAAGGAATTGAAGGAACAGTTGCAAGAACTATTGGAGAACGGCTTTATTAGGCCTAGTGTTTCACCTTGGGGCACACTGGTGTTATTTGTTAAGAAGAAGGATGGGAGTATGAGGTTGTGTATTGATTACCGCGAGCTGAACCGTATCACTATCAGTAACCGTTATCCTCTTCCGCGCATCGATGACTTGTTTGATCAGTTGCAAGGTGCAAATTTTTTCTCTAAGATTGATCTGAGGTCTGGTTATCATCAATTACGTGTGAAGGAGCAAGATGTTCCTAAGACCGCGTTTCGTACTCGTTATGGTCATTATGAGTTCCTGGTTATGCCTTTTGGTTTGACTAATGCGCCTGCAGTTTTCATGGATCTTATGAATCGTGTTTTCCACGAGTACCTCGATAAATTTGTAATCGTCTTCATCGATGACATCCTCGTGTATTCTAAGAGTGAGGATGAGCATGAGCAGAACCTTCGTATTGTATTGGAGACTCTTCGACAGCAGAAGTTGTATGCAAAATTTTCTAAGTGTGAATTCTGGCTGAGCCAAGTTGCTTTCCTTGGTCACGTTGTGTCTGCTGATGGTATCAAGATGGATACATCTAAGGTTGAAGCTATCACAAAATGGCCGAGACCTACTACTGTGACGGAGATTAGAAGGTTTCTGGGGCTTGCTGGTTATTACCGTCGTTTTGTTGAGGGTTTCTCTCGATTGGCGTTACCTTTGACGCAATTGATGAGGAAAGGAGAAAAGTTTGAATGGACGGATGAGCGTGAACAGAGTTTTGAGGAGTTGAAACGGAGATTGGTTACTGCGCCTATTTTGACACTTCCATCGGGTTCCGGAGGTTTTCAGATTTACAGCGACGCATCGAAGAAGGGTTTGGGTTGTGTATTGATGCAGCATGGAAAGGTGATTGCCTATGCTTCGAGGGAATTGAAATCATACGAAGAAAAATATCCCACGCATGATTTGGAGTTGGCTGCGGTGGTTTTTGCCTTAAAGATTTGGAGGCATTACTTGTATGGTGAATCGTGTGATATCTTTACTGACCACAAAAGTTTAAAGTATATATTCACACAAAAGTAGCTTAATATGAGGCAACGAAGGTGGTTAGAGCTTCTTAAGGATTATGACACTAACATCCAGTATCATCCGGGTAAGGCTAATGTAGTTGTTGATGCGCTGAGCCGAAAGTCGGGTATGATAGCTAGTTTGGAGATTGAACCCAGGGTTCTCCACGACTTTGAGCTTATGGATGTGGAATTTTGTTTCTGGGGTTATGATGGTTATTGGGCTAGCTTGAAGGTAGAGTCCAACCTTATGTTACAGATTAAGGAAGCTCAGAAGGATGATGGTGAGCTTTGGTCTGTGGTTCAGAATATCGAGGTAGGTAAGCAGACTGAGTTCATTGTTGATGGTTTCGGCGTCGTATGGTATGAGGGTCGGCTTTGTGTTCCTAATGATCCTGCTTTGCGTGAAGCTGTTTCTTCTGAGGCTCATAGTTCCCCTTTCACTATCCATCCTGGTTCTACCAAGAGGTATCGAGATCTTAAGCAGCATTTCTGGTGGAATGGTATGAAACAAGATGTGGCTTCGTTTGTGGCTAAGTGTATGACCTGTCAGCAGGTTAAGATTGAGCATCAGAAGGCTAGTGGTTTATTGCAGCCGTTAGATATTCCTACATGGAAGTGGGAAGAAATCTCCATGGATTTTGTCACGGGTTTGCCTCCTACTCGAAAGAGACATGATGCGATTTGGGTGGTTGTTGATCGACTAACGAAATCCGCTCATTTCTTGCCTATCCGGAAAGATTATCGTGTTAGTAGATTGGCGGAGATTTTTCAGCAAGAGATTGTTAGATTGCATGGTACTCCTACTGCTATTATTTCTGATAGAGATCCGCGCTTCACGTCACAGTTTTGGAAGAGTCTGCAGAAAGCTTGGGGTACGCGTCTTAAATTCAGTACCGCTTTTCACCCTCAAACTGATGGGCAGACGGAGAGGACCATTCAGACTCTTGAGGACATGTTGAGGGCTTGTGCATTGGAATGGACTGGGAACTGGGATGAGTATCTGTGCTTGGTGGAGTTTGCCTACAACAATAGTTGGCACGCTAGCATCAAGGGAGCACCGTATGAGTTGTTATATGGGAGGAAATGCAGAGCACCTATTTGCTGGGATGAGGTAGGTGAACGTTTGATTGAAGGTCCAGAACTCATCGAGATTACTAATGAGAAGGTGGCGATTGCTAGGGAAAGATTGAAGGAGTCTCGTTCACGGCAAAAGAGTTATGTTGATAAGCATAGGCGCGACTTGGAGTTTCGTGTTGGTGATCGTGTTTTTCTGAAAGTTTCACCGTTCCGTGGTGTTAAGCGTTTTGGAATCAAGGGCAAGCTCAGTCCTCGATTCATCGGACCTTTCGAGGTTCTTGATCGTGTTGGGGAGGTTTCCTACCGTCTAGCTCTACCTCCTCAGTTATCTCATGTTCATGATGTGTTCCATGTATCTCTGCTGCGGGGATACAACTATCATCCGTTACACGTGGTTTCCTATCCTTTGGATCAGATTCAGCCGGATATGTCTTTACCGGAAGAACCCGAAGCTATCTTAGATCGACGAGATCGAGTCATGAGAAACAAAGTAACTCCGTTTGTTAAAATTCTTTGGAAGAATCACCCAGAGCGTGAAGCTACCTGGGAGACCGAGGAATCGATGCGAGCTAGTTATCCACAATTCTTTTCATAGTCTGGTACGTCTTCGTTGTTGTTTCGTTTCCTTTCAATTTTCGAGGACGAAAATTTTCTTTTAGAGGGGAAGAGTTGTAAAACCCTAAAATCTCAAACGCGTTAAATGACACTTTTACCGTCCAACTTAATAATTATGTAAACTCGGGAAACACGTCAACATCATTTAACAATTTATCTTATAAATAACTTACACAAATAAGGAAAGTAATTAACTTATGTTATTAAGTAAATGTACATAAATAAATAAACTCTAAGGTACCAAATATTGTTGCAATGTGTACACAATTCACCTAGACTAGATAGGAGACTACATTCATAATGAAATGATAAGCTTGGAAAGTCAAAATTTTTGGTCTTCCCCCTCCCTTGATGGCCGGCCATATTGCTCTCCCATTTACTCTCCAAATCAATTTCATTTATCCTCATTTACACATTTCCATTTCATTAAAAAACACACAAAGAAAACCCTAAGTCTCTCCTTCTCCTAAGTGGCGGCTACCCTTAAAAATTCTCCATTTTAATCCGAAAATCAAACAAACAAGGTATTCCTAGGAGGCTTGTGATCGTGTGTGATTGATTGGTGGACGTTGTGATCGTGTTTGGTTAGAATTGAAGCTAGGTCGTGGGTTTTGTTTTAGGTCGTGGGGTTGTAATAGCCAAGGGAGGCTTGGCTTTGATCGTGGTGGTTTATTTCTTGTTTCCTTGTCACGTACACGCTACTAGGGTAACGTATCATCATCTCATGTCTTTTCCTCTTTGTTTCTTAATCAAATCGTGGCTATGGAGTCCTCTTTAGGGCTTGTTATACGAAAATAGGTCACACGAAATAATGAATATGTTTGTCACATGAAATGATAAAATGGATTACATAAAATCATGATTCTAAACCTATATGATTCGAATGATATGTGGCATGTTAATCTTAATACAAAAATGATTTTGGGTCTCTCATTAAGTCGACACATAATGGATATATTAAAGGGTTAAATGAGCTTAAGAAACTATGTGAATACGTATGTGATAAATTGAATCGATAACAAATGATTTACGAGGTTGTTTTGGTTATATGTGGGGCGTACAAAAATGTTTTTGAAGGAGGGATGTCACGACCCAAAAAGGGGTATCACCTAGGAGTTGTGTAATCTTATGATAATCAAGTCTACATGTGTTAAAACCTATACGTTAATCATAATAAAAAACTAGGGTTTTGTATTACATGATTTAATAAAGTTAAGGGGTTGTTTTATAAATTATGAAACTTGATGGATTAACTTGTTAATATATTAACTAAATGGATTAAATGAGTAAAATGAGTAAACTTGCTATATTTACACTTTTAACCCTATACTTTGCATTATTGACATTTTAAACCCTAAAATTTTGTAAATTGTCATAAATGATCCTTAAATCATAATAATACTCATTTTCATTATTTAACTTGAGATAAGTAACTAAACTTACTAAAAATAGAAACCTGCTATTTCTGGAAAGATACTAAAAATAGAAACCTGCCTAAAATAGGAAGTTACCTAAAATAGAAAGTACTTAAAATGGAAAGATTTCTAAAAGTGGAAACCTGCTAAAAATGGAAAGCCGTCTTAAACGAGTGATCTGATTCTTATAGAACGTTATCTAATTCATATAGGTTCCGGGCGACGGGATTGATCTGCTTTCTTGATTTTACTTTCATTGTGATTTGCTCAGAATAAGGTACAGATATTCTGACCTTACCTCTTAAGGTTTCTCATGATTCGTTTTCCATCTTTCGATATTAGCTTGAACTGTTATGCTTTACTCTAAGCCTCCTTATTAGGGCTTCCCTATGACTTTGCTATGTCCCTTTGATATGAATCTTTGATATGAACTTCGATATGAATCTTTGATATGAACTTCGATATGAATCTTCGATATGAACTTTGATATGAACTTTGATATGAATTCTGATATGAACTTTGATATGAACTTTGATATGAACCCTTATGATATGATATGATTATGATTTTACCCGTCAGTTTGATACCCGAGCCAAATATGTGTTCCTAGTCATGAAGGTAACATGACTGTGTCATTGATGCACCAATGGCATGACTCCAGTGTGTACGAGTGATGTTACACACCGTCCCCATTATGATATGATATGATTATGAGCTCACTATATGTATATGATTTGGCCACTATGATATGTTCCGGGGGGCGTATGGATGCATCCTAGATATGATATGTTTTAGTGGATTTAACATGATATGATATGATATGATTTATATGGTGAATGATGTCGTGTGCAATACGCGTCTTCACATTCCGGGAGCTGATCACTCCACTGTTACTTGAGGTCTCCCCTCCATTATATATGGTATTCCGAGGTCACCCCTCCGAATACAACTGTTATGATATGATATGTGTATGATATGATATGGGCTCGTGGTAGATGACTGACCTTCCGTTTCCCTTTCTTTTCATTATCCTTTGTTATGCCTTATGATATTTCCATTGCACCTTATGATTATGTTATCCTCAGTACTTATCCTTCGATTATTCGTTTTGTTATATATATCTGTTCACTGGGCTTTTTAAGCTCAGCCGCGTTTTCTTTCCATGCGGCAGGTAATTAAGCTAGAAGCTGGGATCTTAGCTATGGGTTGAGTGATGAGCGGTTATGTGGATTTATGGCTCTAGTCATCTTAGTTCCTGCTTGATTATGTTGACATTATTTAGACTCGGATTATGCTCATTTATGTCTTGGATTTATTCCTTTTATTTCAATGAACTTATGTAACGTTTAAGCCGTGTTGGCTGGATTCTTCTTTTGGTATTTATTTAAGACTTCCGCTGCTTTACTATGTTCATTATGTATGCTTTGATATGACACCATTTTATAATACTTCTACCCTTATCGGGTTGGGGTGTTACACGATGTGTGGAGGGTTGATGTTGATATACATTGTGCAGATTAGGAGGATTCAAATGGCTTGTGGATGATTCTGCAACATCAGAAGTGGCAGTTTCATTAGCAAAAGGATTGAAGAACGCATTTGGATCATAATCTGCAGGTGTAGGTACTTCTTGGTTCAGAACATCATCAGCTGGTTCAATGTCATTGGATGCGGTTTGTTCGGCTGTTGTTGTAGAATCAATTAGAGGTTCTTCTTCAACATTTGTTTTTGTTTCAGGTGTATTAGGTATTGGAGTAGTATCAGGTTGAGCAGCGGAAACAGTGGATACATCTGGAGCACGTTGATTAATATCATCACTAAACTGAGGAGCAAATAGTTGTTCCATTCGACGACGAGTAAGCTGGAGGCTTGGTTCAGCTGATGATGGGGTTTGGGGGAAGTTTAGACGGTTATGTCCGGGTTCCAAGCTGTTTTGCTCAGAAGCCATTTCTGTAAGCTCATCGAAATTTGCATGAATCGTTTCCTTAATCTCCCTTGTACAACGATTCTAGATCCGGTAACCCTTAGAGTTTTCACAATATCCAACAAAGACTCCAATTTCAGCTTTAGCCTTGAGCTTAACAAAGTCATCACGAGCATTATTTGGGTAACAAAGGGATCCAAATACATGAAAGTGTTTTAAATTGGGTTTGCGGTTGTGGATAAGCTCATAAGGTGTTTTGTTGTTGCGTTTGGTAATCATTGAACGGTTCTGAGTGTAGCATGCAGTTGACATGGCTTCAGCCCATAAGTAATCTGGAAGTTTTGCATTTATCAACATCGTTCTTGCAGCTTCCACTAACGTACGGTTTCGTCTTTCAACAACTCTGTTTTGTTCTAGTATGCGTGCAATAGATGTTTGATGCTCAATTCCCACTTTCTCATAGTATGCACGAAGAGTTTGATTCACAAATTCAGTTCCTTTGTCTGTTCTGATCTGTCTGACTGTGTTCCGGAGTTGAACTTGAATTTTCGTGAGAAATGTGATGATCATCTGTAGAGCTTGATCTTTACTTCAAAAAAAATAAACCCAAGTCCATCTTGAGTAGTCATCAAAAATTACAAAAATGTAGCGTTTGCCATTAATCATCTGCACACGCATCGGTCCACACAAATCCATGTGAAGAAGATGAAGCACATGCTAAGAGCTGTGTTCCACCTTTGAAGGAAAGTGAGCACGAGTGCTTTTCCCTTGTTCACAAGCTGAGCATAGATTATCTTTAGAATACCAAAATCTTGGGAGACCTTCAACAAGTTTGAAATGTGCAAGATTGGTTATGGTTTAAAAGTTTAAGTGTGAAAGACGACGGTGCCATAGACAAGATTTTGTAGATGTTGCCTTAGAAAGTAGACAGATGGGAGATGAAGAAATCATGTCTTGCATTGAGATTGTGTAAAGACTTGATTTGCGGTTTCCAGACATAAGATCGTTTCCTTGTAGATCACGAATGAAATAAGTTTTCTCCTGAAAACAACTTCCAAATCTCCATCACAAAATTGACCGACTGAAAAGAGATTGTGACTGAGACCTTCCACATAATAAACCCTGCTAATTTTGATGTTCCCATTGATGTAATCTTCGTAGCCCATGATAGCTGCGAAGTGATCATTCCCGAACCTGACAGTGCTAATGAACTTTGAAACAAAGTTTGATAACAGTTTGAGATTGCCTGTCATGTGGTGGGAACATCCGCTATCAACAATCCAGAGGATGATCTGTATCACCTGCATTACACACAGACGACACAGGTGGAATAAAAGTAGATGTGGAACCCAAAGAGTTAGAGGGTTCTGTTACAGTTACAGACGACACACATATGTCAATGATTTTGGGAATCCATTTAAATCTAAGTGTATTATGTAACCATTTCAGCCATCTCTAACTAGTCTTAGCTTTGGTCTTAGTGAATGCACTAGGTGCTAAGTTCTTCCTAGGAGGTGAAGGGGTTTTTATGGATACATCAATGGTCGTAGTAGAATCAATAGTAGGCGGTTTACCTAGCACAGACTTAGAAGCATTAGTGGGCCTAGAGGTATTCCGTTTTCTATTGTTCCGCTTACGAGATAAGATAGCATTAGCAACACATTTATCATGACAACCATAAAACATGTTTTTACGAAAACAAACACAAGATGCTTCAAACAAAACATTCAAAGTACTTAAAGGTTCAGTATTCGTTACATCACTTTTTCTATTACATTTGTCTAACGCAATGTCTAAAGTAGGTGCAACTTGAGTCTTATTCAAAGTCCTAAGGTGTTCTTCTACTTCAGAGGTGTTTATTGTTCCTTTCTTACGTCGCAACTTCCTATTCTTCCGTGATTTCCTCTTAAGCTGTGAATTGCTAGCGTTGGGAAAAGAGGCAACTATTCTTGTTTCAGTGAAAGGAAGCACATTAGTATCTTGTGATTTGTCATTAGGCATTCTAGTGTCAATTTTTAACATTTCGGGGGCAAGTGCATTTGTGTTACTAATCTTATCTTGCTTAAATTTCACCAACTCTGCTTTTAGATCATGGATAGTGTGTAACAAATCTTGATTTTCAGAGCGAGTGTTTCCATTTTGTCGTAAAACATCTTTGGTATATGCAAGATGATCATCAGCATCTTCAGACGCTTGAGCACGAGTCTTTTTGAGCAAATCAAATATGACACCATATTCTGTTTTGACTCTGGAAATTTCTTGTTCATATTTTGAAATTTGACACTTGAAAGACACGTTTGCATCATCCAGTTGTTCTATTTTTGGATCAAGAGATTTTGAACACAACTGGTTGATCTTGTTTTGCAAAGAAAGTTCACGATTTTGACAATCTTTTTGACACCATTGAAGACGACATTTTGCATTGGAAAGCTCATTTAACAATCGCTCTTTTAACAATCGCTCATTTTCAATTTTTAAAGAATTGATTTGTGACACATTATCGGTATTCTCAGCATTTTCAACAGAATCAGCAGTAATATAATCAAATGCATATGCAACAGAACCTAATAACACAACATTTATGGTATCAGCACAGATAACATCTTCCAAGAGTCGGTCAACATGATTTCGTAACATTTTCTTTTTACATTTAGTATTAGAAATCAGTGTTTCTGTTTGCTTGAAAACTGTTTTCATAAGCCCAATCTCCTTTTGAAGTTCCGGTTCTCAATAGATTGCACACATTTTTAAATTTCGGACATGTGGTAAAAGTCCTTTCTGAAAAATATCCCTTTGTTGTCGCGAAAATGGCGATTGAAAATGTTCGGCTTTTATTTCAGAATTTATTTCAATTGCATGTTCCAAAAGTTTGATGTCAAACATAAAAGTGTCAAAATATTTTAGAACCTGATATCATTCAGCTAATGGCTTTATTTCACTAAAAGAAGGTAAAGGACCATTAATTTGTGCAACATTGGTTCGTGGACCATCATTAGAAGAGGACTCAGGAGTAGGTGTGATAACCCAAGGTGTGTTAGAATTATCCTGTCGTGCAACGAACGTTATGGATTTTGAGTAGTTAAATGGTTTGCAATAAACAACATTTTCTGTTTTTGACCGAATCTCGTCTTCTGCATCTAATTCCTCCATACGATTATATTCAACAACACTCATAATGGAATCATCAATTCTGTGTTCTTCACTGTAGACTTGAGGATTTGGTTTGAATGCTCTATGTGAAAAACGTGGTTTGTAATCAGCAAGATTCGGTCCATGTCACAATTCTCAATTTCCAATCATTTCTCATATTCCATATTCATCATTTCATAACGGTTCATGCATGGTTTTGCATTTTACATTAAACGTATTTTCATATTAAATAAACGCTATCGCGTAAGTTATTAATTTGAACATTTAATCCGATAATTCCAAAAATTATTCCGATATACTTTTATACTTATATTAAGTTTATAAAAATGATATTTTGAGTTTACCCAATGTTTTAAATTTAATTGGTATATAAATCGTTAAAGTTATATTATTACAACGCTTTTCTTAAAAACTACACGATAATTATATTATCACTCAAATTTTACAAGAAATATATTTTTACAATTTTTAAGATCTCATTATACTTTACTTGGACCTATTAAAAATTACTTTTAGCTAAAACTACCTTAAATACACTAATGTATATACAATTTTACAAGTTATCCTTTACTTACTTCCATTTACATACACATTTATATATATACATTATAAAACAAAAAATAAAATAAAAAATTTCTTGTGAAACATGATCCCCAAAATCCGGTCCATGGGGGGGGGGTTGCCATTAAATTATTTGGTAGCAAATTGATTGAATGTATATATATTTACTCAAACTTCAATCACTTCATTATTCATCACAAATAATTCATAGAGTTAGTGTTTTTCTCCTTGTTCCTCTCTCTAAAACCGGTTCACCAAGGGTCTTCACAAGGAATTCACAAAATTTTTCAAGCTCAAGTTTATCACAATCTAGTATACACTCTTGTTTAGGTTTTGAAATAAAAACCTAGAGTGTTTAGGTTTAACCCTTGGTTCTAATCACCTCATCATATTAACTTGTAAGCATCTCATGTTTATTTTTATCTTACTTATTCATTTCATACTCATCTCATCATTTTTGAGCAAAAACATGCAAGACTTGTGTTGTTTATACCATTTTTACATGATTTTTAGAGTTTATTATATATAAAGTCATCCTATAATTATCCCCTTGATATATTTTGGTCTTGATGATGATTAGGAACCCATGACACCCTAAGAAGGTGTATGGTAGGATTAGATTAGATTTGGAGTTGATTTGAAGGGATTGGAATAGGTTTAGTACGAGAAAAACTATTTTCGATAAGTATTATAAGTGTTCTGTCCTTATTTTATTTTTCTGGAAAATCCGACAGTAGGCACGAAATTTTGGCCTTGATATTTAGAAAATATACTTTAAAACGAATCCGTGGCCGCTTGAACGGATTAAAACGGAGTTATAACGAAGAAGTTATGAATTTTTAAAGTTTGGCGACGAAATATATATTTTTCAGAAATTTCAGCATACTATTTTTATCTTGTACGAGTCAAAAACGAGCCTTAAGCTTTACAAATTATTTCGACTTGTCAAAAAGTATAATAGTATACTTTGATACGAAGCTAAGGACGTATTATACGTAAAAAACGGATTTGAAACGACTAAGATATGCACATTTTCATAAAATTGCCGTAACTATTATTTTCAGCAAAACTATATAATTTTTACGACACAAGTATTACGGTAACTAAAATGACCATATTGAGGGCTGTTTTTAACTATGACGTGGAACTTTTTGGAACGAGATGTCTTCTAATAAAATCAAGATCACCGAGCATATTTTTCAAAACGACCAACCGTTTGTATAGCGGAGTTGTAATAAATTATTTACGGATGCTTAAACTTTGCCGAAACTCACTTTTTACACAACAATTAGCCAAAACCACCATCTTTAACCCTTATTATCTTTATGTTCGAGACCTTTATGTCGAAAACTCTTGAACTGAAACTTCTAGATTTTGATACAAACTTTCCAAAACCGTCGAGTTCGTTTCCTAACGTTCGACGTACACCATTTTACGACTAGTTTTTCAAAGCCATTTTTGTCACTTTCATGAAATTTCCAACGACTTTATTTTACGACGAAAAGTGATAATTTCACTATAAATCATTACGAAACCATTGTAGGATGACATTTTGACGTAAATACTTATAAAGTGATTTAAGAATGGTCAAGACGTCAAAAGAGTATTTTTCGTGATAAGTATTATTTACAAAACTCGCAAATGGTATAAATAACATACGAAATGCATGCATAATAACATATCATAACTCAAGTCATAACATTCATTTTAGGTCGCGGATAGTTTCCGAGCCTCATTTTCGTGCACATCATTTTGTTAGCATATTAATCACACCAGGTGAGTTCATACCCCGCTTTTACTCGTTTAAATTCTTATAAACTATTTGGGGCGAGATACATGCTTATTTATCAAAACATTTAAACTCTATTGCCAAACAACATTACATATACTCTAGACTTGGTGCGTTTAGTGATTAGACTTAAACAAACATCCCAATATTTATATGTTGGAAGGCCATTAATTTGGATACAGCCCAACGTGAGTTGTTGGAGGAACATCCCGGCATTTATATGTTGGAAGGCCATTTTTATGGATACATCCCAACGTGAGCGTTGGAGGAACATCCCAACACGAGTTGTTGGAAGACCCTTGTGGTGACATCTATACTTTTAACTCCTATGATATATGCATACATGATTGACATACTATATTTTGGCAATGGGTTGTGAACACACAGGTTGCAAGTTTTGTATGGGCGGAACTTGGAACTGAGTGGATTTACAATGCCTTTGCTGTGTGAACATTTCTCAAAGTATTCCAAATCATTTTATTACAAACTTATGAACTCACCAACCATTGTGTTGACACTTTTTAGCATGTTTATCTCAGGTCTTAAGGTGATAGCACTTCATGGAGCTTTTGGGTCGCATGGCATACATTGGAGTCTTGTGCTTTTAACAATTACCATTCGACATGTTTTGTAAACTTTTTATGTATTATCAAACCTTGTGATTCTTGTTGTGTAAACTTTAACTTATGAAATCGAATGGTAAACTTTTCAAAACGTCTCATTATAGAGGTCGTTTTCTGTATCCATACTTTGTGCTATGACGTTATACCCCAATGACACTATCGTTCCGCTGCGATATTTTGGGGGTGTGACAGTCCATATCTATTTGGATTTGGTTTAAAAGAAAACTTTTGAATAGTTGTGATTGACTCACCATGTTTCTAAACAACATTTCGAAACTCTTTAATTTTGTTTTGTAAGTCGACAATTTCCTTAAGATAGTCATCTATTTGTTTCCTCGAATGCTTTTTGTATTCACAAAACTGTTTTTGACAAGTTAACAACTCAGACTTGGCTTTTTGAGTTTCCGAAGTGAGAGCGTTAAGTTGTTGTTTATGATCATATTTCAGTTGTTCTATTTAAGACAACAAAGCATTCTTGGATGCAACTAGATCACATATCTGTTTCTCCAAAGATTTTTCATTTTGGTACGATTTAGCAAATGCGACTTTAAACCTTTCTCATGTTTCTCTTTAGTTTGAAAAATGTTAAGTTGGAACTTATAGCATTCATTGTCCTTAGTCAACAGTGCAATTTTTTCTTGTAATTTCTTATTGATGTCTTGGCACTTTTCCATTTGAGATTTATGGGTCTTAATTAAGTTGGTCATGAGTTCAAGATCTGGATTAGACAAAGGTTCAACTTGTTCAACGCGAGTCTCAACATGATCATTATTTAGATCCTCAAATATAACCACGGAGTCAACTTGATTATTAATATTAACCAAAAGGTCATCTTGATCGTCAAATATAACTATGGGATCCATTTGATTATCATCGGAATGAGATGCAGAAGGTTCATGTTGAACACTCTGGCAGATGTTGGCGGAGATATCAGATCAGTAATGAGTATAGTTTGATCCGGTACTTGAGACAAGCCGTCAGTGTCATACACCGGGCCTGTGTCACTCAAGTGGAGTTCTTGCATATTTGCCATTAACATCACTGCTGTATTAGCCTGCAAGTCCTCCATGTCATCATCAGAATCTGCATTTGCCATGAAGCTCTGTTCCTTGTTGGTAAGAGTTCCACCAGCTTCATCCTTGAGAGCCAAGAGTAAATCCTATTTGTTATAAGCGCTACCTCTTGTCCTCGGCTTTGGGCATGCATTAGCCAGATGACCCTTCTCATTACAGTTATAGCATCGAAGTCCATTAACCCCAGTCTGAGCATTTCCCTGATCAACCACTTGAACCCTTTGTTGTTTGGAGCACCCATGTTATTCCTTTCATTAGGATTAAATCCTTGACCACTTCCCATCTGACGAACATTACCACGATTCTGAACTTCAACTCTTCCGTTGTTAACAACATCTTGATTCCTTGTGTAGGATGAGGTACGAATGCGATTGTTGGATTTGTTAGAATATCGGCCGAAGGCTCTTGCAATCATGACAAATCGGAAGCTTCTACATCCTTATTAGATTCACTGTAAATTGCTTGATCATTATTGTTGTTGTATGGAGCCAATTGATTTTCTTGTGAGGGATCATATGGTGTGATCTGAGCAGTTGGTTATAGAGGATTTGTGAAGGCTGTTGGCAAGGTCGGGAATTGAGGATAACATGCTTGAGCCCACAAAGCTAGAGTTTGATTATCCGGGAGTGAAGGTGAAGCAGGGACTCCACGGATGATCCTTTCTTTGTCAACTTCCTTTTGGTGGGGCTTCAAATAGTCATATAACAATCCGTATGTAGCATGATGTAGATTCTTCGCTTGACGGATGAAAATAACATACTTTTCCCAATCAGGACCAAGACTGCTTAGGACCTTTGTGTTGACTGCAATTCTTGGCATAATGATATTATGTTTCTCCAAGTCATTGATGATGTCTAAGAATCGATGATGCTATGACTCTAATGTCTCCCCTGGTTCAATCATGAAGTGTTCATATGCTAAGTAGATTTTGGATTCCATGTCTTCTTGATTGAGTTCTGTGCCTTTCATTAGAAGATGAATGTGCTCCCACATTGTTTTAGCAGTATTCTGAGCATCAACACTACGAAGTATCGGATTGGGTAATCCTAAAAGGATATATTTCATTGCAAGTTTTTCGGCTTCTAAGTGTAGAAGTTGGTCAGTAGTAAGTTAATCAAGACCGACAACGTTGGTAACATCATCTCTTGGTGGAACATCATTCGGATCTCCGGGTACAGTGAGGGTAGGCATCTGAAAAGGACCTTCAAGGATGAACTTCTTCAAAAAGTTTCCATGTGACTTCTTTAGATCGCAAAACCTAAAGAACCTTATCACCCATTGATCGTAGTTTCTGGGAGTGAGCATTGGAGGTCTCTCAAGGGATCCAACTTCATGAATGGATTGTTGGCTACTTAAAGCTTCACACATCTTTGCAAACCATGAGGGTTCCTTTGGAGTAGTAACATTCATAGCATACTTGGCGGGATACTGATTTTAAAAGTATGTATAATGTTGTACTTGTTGACGAGGGTTTGGTGGAACCATTTGTGATGGAATTGGGTTAGCTCCTTGAGGAAAGTGTTGAAATTCTTGCAATTGTTGTGGAGATGGTGGACGATATTGTTGATAAAATTGTTGTTGTTGTTGTTGTTGAGGATACTCATGAGGAAAGTAGCTAGAGTATGGTGGTTGAGACATCCTGAAACTTGTGTTGATGATGGATCTTTGTAGTCGAATGAAACAATGTTGATGAAGTAACCTTATGCGTAGAAACCAGATTAGGCGGAGAAAGTACCTTATGCGTAAAAAACCAACTTACGCGTAGAAGATAGCTTACGCGTAGGAAAATCTTACGCGTAGACTTGAGGAAAACTTAGCTTAGGCGTAAACCAAAGGCTTATTAGTAGAATCCTTATGCGTAATATTTGCTTATGCGTAAGACAAGCTTAGGCGTAAGAAATGCTTAGGCAAAGAGAATTCTACGCGTAAGAGTTTAGCTTAGGCGTAAAACTAGGGTTTTGCCCAAAAGTCCTTTACACTTATACCAGTGTAAAAGATATCCAAAGTCGAAGTGTTTTCAGGCTTATCCAAACAAGAAAACACTGAGTAAACCAACAGCACGGAAGATAAAATGATGAACTGCTTACGCGTAGACTGCTGCTTATGCGTAGACCTTAAGCTTACGAGTAAAACTAGGGTTTTGTTACGAGTAGAAAGTACAAGCTATCACCAAAACTGGTGTAAAACCCTAAAAATATGAAACGTGTTAAGAGACTAAAATACCCTTGAAATCGAACATTTATTAAATACGTAAAAACACGTTTATATCATTTAACGAAAATTAAAAACTAACTTACGAATAATAAAAACTTAACGAATATGTTACGTGATCATTTTGGTACGACGAAAGATGTAAATGTCTCGCGTAAAAGTTTGGGCCTTGTTTTCGTTATTTGGGAATCAAGATGGGCTCGTTTCTTTTCTTGCCAAGCCGAGAGTCCAAGAAGCCCACAAGGTGGCGTTTGTTTTTGTGTTCGGTTGGACCAAGCCGAGCCCATACCCCCTCCTCAAGCCCTAACCGAAATTTTACTACCACTATAAATATAACACATAAACTCAAAAGTGAAACCCTAGTTTTGGTTGCCTCCCTTTTCTTTTTCTCCCATTCGGCTGAATACCTACACCTTTGGTGTCGAGATTTTGCTTCAACAAAGCTAAGGTATAACGTGTTTCTCGTCTTCCTTTGATGCACCTTAAGTTAATATGTTGTAGCTTGTTTGTTTTAGTCGACTTGTGTTTTCTTTTTCCTTGTGTCGAGCCGTATGAAACCAAACAACACAAACCCTAATGATTTGAACCTTATAAGTATTAAAGAACATGTATGTAATATGTATTATTGAATCGGATCATGGTTAAGTCAAGCTATAAAAGAACCGACCCACATATATAAATGTTATCATGCCTAATAAATTCGAAACCCTAATTGGAATGGAACCCTAAGTGTAATTAATGGTCTAAACATGTGATTATAATGGTTTTAATAAACCCTAAAACTGGACAACATCATATGTCGAACTTGTGCGTGTCATAGATCGAATTTTATAAGTGCAATAACCTGGGTTTTTGTGGGAAAAGTTTATTTTATGTCTTAGTTAAGTTTTCCAAGTGGTTTGGTCGAATTTGGAGTTGTCTAAGTCGTATTTTTGAATTTTACAAAATCAAGTGTCAAAGCTGAGAAAACGGGTCTGAAATTTAGTTGTATTGTTTGATTTTTCATTTTCAAACCATAAGGAATTGGGAGCTCTCCTTTTACAGGAGTGATATTTATGACATAAATCAATTTCTGGGAGTTTTGGGAATTTTTCCAAGGTGTCTAAACAGGTCCAATAAGTGTAAACTTTTGAGGTATATTTTCTGATTACTTTCTGGATAGGTCTGGACTTGTGATTTTCCATAGGCCATTTGGCATAGAGATAGAACCCACCAATTTTTGGAGACTCTTTTAAATCATATGGGAACCCCTGGGATTTTGCTTGATTTCATTTTAGCTAAGTAAGTATTTTATAAAAATCGCTAAAGTCTGGTCCGAATATGAGTTTAAGAAACTGAAAGATAAAATATGATATCAATAGGTAACACACTTACAAAGGCATAAGAAGCTTATAAAAGGAACTAATAAGTATTATACGAATCGTAATCCGTGTAGATTCATTGAAGAAGACGTGGCGTCGTATCTTCGTGTTCGTTCATTCATTTGCTTTTCCCTCATTTGCGTTAAGGTACAGATATTCTGACCTTTTTAGTAATGGTTCCTTATGATGTTCTTTTCGTTCGCTTTTATATTTCACTTATTAGGATTCCCAATGCCATTGCTATGAACCCTTTTTATTGAATGTTTGATCTGTTACTTATCTGAACTTATGTTCTAATGAACTATGCAATATCTGATGTGAACTTATGTTAGGAAGATTTTGATATGCACATCTGTTGAACTTTGCTATGGTTGATTATGAACTTCTGAATATGAACTCCTACTTATGAATATATGATATGCCACTATGATATGAACTTATGATTTCTGAATATCTGAATATGAACCTTATGATATGGACTATCTGATATGTTATCTGTGACCTTTGGGTTTGGATTATGATCTGTGTCGTTTATGACAAATCTGTTTGACCTAAGTTAGTTTGACACCCGAGCCAAATATTTAACTAGTCATGGGGGTTCCATGTCCGTATCAGTGATGCACCTCTGATATGACTATAGGGCAGTAGAGTGATGTTCTGCCACGTCTCTGGATGGTGAAGCATATTTGTGAATATGTAGGAAGGGGCGTATGGATGCATCCTAGATCTGTTATCTGTTATCTGATATGTTTCTGGTGAATGATGTCGTGTGCAATACGCGTCTTCACAAAATTCTGGGAGCTAGCTACTCCATTGGTTACTTGAGGTCTCCCCTCATATTATATATGGTATTCCGAGGTCACCCCTCCGAATACAATGGTTACTTATGATATGTTATCTGATATGTTTCTGGGCTCGTGGTGGATCACTAAACCTTATCTGTTAATTCTGTTTTATGAATTCTGTTTATGATTCTGTATTTACCAATACTTCTATTTGCATACTGAGTTATTATATGTTTATTGAAGATGTTTATGCTTTTACATGTTTATGTGACTACCGCTTGCCATGCTAGGATAGGGTTAATACATTAAAACATGATTCGTATATCTGATATTATGATTTGTTATCGTTACGTGAATGCGTTGACCTATGAGATGAATGTGCTAATGTGTATTTGAGTGTTTTGAAGGTTAACATGTATGATGGTTCAGCTAAATTTGTAAACCTTGTCAATTGGTTAATTATCTGTCTGTATATGTGACCTGCCATATTAAAACTCTGCTAAGGTTAGGATTTGATCTGAGAACTGGTTTAGTTATTATGTCTGCCATGACTTGTCTGCTAGTTCCGCTGCCACAATATTGTATTAAGTGCTTTAAATGTTGATTAATTGATTTGTATGAATGCCATGTTTATTTTCTAGAAAGTGTTTCCGTTAGTTTTGAGACTCTTCGTTGGGCTTATATGTAATCTATTATTCTTGGTATGTTATGTGTTTGGTTGTTCTGATGTGTTCGTGTTTGTGTCATTAATGTGCTATGTGATGTCTAAACTATTATGTGGTTGTTTGGATTTCTGTATATTTGTGCTTCCGCAGAATCCTAAAAGTTCCCTCGTCATTATTTCATTTTATTTTCGTTATTCGTATATTTGTTTTGTTTAGCTTTTGTTTCTGTTATATCTGTTCACTGGGCTTTGTAAGCTCAGCCGCACTTTCTTTTCCTGCGGCAGGTTTTAGGCATTCAAGATGAGCTTGTGGGATGGCTGATCTGGGTTGAGAATAGAGCTGAGAGCAAGACTTTACCATAGAGATCTTAGATTTATTTTGGAAGATTAGTTATTTATATTCTCTTTTTGGATATTTTGTAAAGGCTTCCGCTCTTGTATAGTTATTTAAAGTTCTGATATGAAACCGTATTGTGATATCTTTACCCTTGTCGGGTTGGGGTGTTACAATTATGGTATCAGAGCTCTAGGTTTTAGGACCCTTAGAGCTTAGGCTATGACCTGTGAGAAGTGGGTAGACATTAGGTTTCCGTCTGTTCAGATATCTTTCGATTCCTTTTGATGGTCGTTCAGATTTGACTTCGATATCCTTTTGCCTTCACTAAATTGGCCCTCCTTTGTTCGCATCAAATTTTTTTATTTTGTTTTCGCTCGTCCGTTTGTCGATCGTTAGATGGAGACTACCCGTGGAGCCAAAGAAGATGGTGCCGACCCTGCGTTGTTGCAACAGTCCCTGAGCTGGAGAGGTTCGTGAAGCAGAAGCCACACTCGACTGCCGTGCTGTTGGAGACATCAGGATGCTGTTGGAGGAAGTTGGATGGACCAACCAAAGACGCAAGAGACGGAGACAAGATTCAACCGGTGGCTGAGAAGATTCATCTACTTCATATGATTTGGGCGCGACTTATGTCACTCTGATTCGTTTGTCATGCGTTTCAAGTCGGTTTGATATTCTGATAAGTGATTCTGATCTGTATTGCTTTTCTCTGATTTGTTCGGAACTCGGTGTGAATCGTGAAGTTTTATCGTTTAGCATTCTGGTATATCCCGGTTTTTCTTTCTGGATCGTCAGTAATGAGTCATGAGGAAGAATACGAGGTGGACTCAGATTTGGAGTCTACGGCTACTAGTAGGTTTAATCCGACACAAGAATAGGAATTTCGCTTCTGATTAGTTGTTCTCCTTATGAGAAATTTCTGACATTTGATTTTGAGTTAGGATCTTTTGTTTTCATTTAGACGATTGAATCTTGAATTATTAAGTTTCATTTTGGGAGTTCATCTTATGACGATTTTGCAAATTTTGTTTGATTAATAGAAAATAAAACAAAATTTTGAAAGTATAGTTCCTGTCTGTTGTTTCTTTCTGATAGATCCGTTAAGTTTCCGTTAGTCCTCATAAGTTTCGTCTGCTATTTATTTTCTTAGTGTTGTTGTTTAATTTACCGCTTGAATGAAGTATGGCCATCATGATGGTATACTCATGAGTATCTGGTTTGTTATAGTATGTAACCTGCTATCTGTATGTTATCTGTATGTGGTATGTTATTAACTATGTGTTTTGTCATGACCCGAGACCGAATATAATGACAATAAGAACTTGTTATGTGATGCAAGTATTATGACGCCTGATCAACGTAATAATACCGAGATCATATAATCTGAACTTATTGAAGGTATACGACGTCTGGGAAATGCCTGTGGTTGATGTGTGAATAGAATTTGATTTGTATCTGTTATTTGGCACTTCTCATGTTCGTTTGAAATTCTGTACCTAATTGTGAGATCTTTCGTCGATATCTGTTACGTATAAGTTTTGTACGCTTAGAATCCGAAGTTGTTATGATCTGTGCGAACCTATAGATTGATATGACCACCTTGAGCTTATATGTCTCCACATATTTCTGCGACTATTGAGGCCGATAGGATTTATTTCGTCTATGCATATGATGTCGTCATCATTAGATATCTAAATAAGTCAGAATTTGTCGTTTGATTTTCTGCGTCTCATCTGTTCTCCGCCATTACTTGATAAGTATATAATTATCTATTATAAGTATTTGACTATTGATTTAATTTCTGAATAAGTTTGAGTTTGAATATTCTGATAAGAATCCGTTTGTTCCGAGATAAGTTTCGCGTTTGTTATATCCATTGAAATTCTGAAATCAGATTCGTTTTCCGTCCTATTCCGTCTGTTCAATTTCGAGGACGAAATTTTCTTTTTAGAAGGGGAGAGTTGTAAAACCCTAAAAATATGAAACGTGTTAAGAGACTAAAATACCCTTGAAATCGAACATTTATTAAATACGTAAAAACACGTTTATATCATTTAACGAAAATTAAAAACTAACTTACGAATAATAAAAACTTAACGAATATGTTACGTGATCATTTTGGTACGACGAAAGATGTAAATGTCTCGCGTAAAAGTTTGGGCCTTGTTTTCGTTATTTGGGAATCAAGATGGGCTCGTTTCTTTTCTTGCCAAGCCGAGAGTCCAAGAAGCCCACAAGGTGGCGTTTGTTTTTGTGTTCGGTTGGACCAAGCCGAGCCCATACCCCCTCCTCAAGCCCTAACCGAAATTTTACTACCACTATAAATATAACACATAAACTGAAAAGTGAAACCCTAGTTTTGGTTGCCTCCCTTTTCTTTTTCTCCCATTCGGCTGAATACCTACACCTTTGGTGTCGAGATTTTGCTTCAACAAAGCTAAGGTATAACGTGTTTCTCGTCTTCCTTTGATGCACCTTAAGTTAATATGTTGTAGCTTGTTTGTTTTAGTCGACTTGTGTTTTCTTTTTCCTTGTGTCGAGCCGTATGAAACCAAACAACACAAACCCTAATGATTTGAACCTTATAAGTATTAAAGAACATGTATGTAATATGTATTATTGAATCGAATCATGGTTAAGTCGAGCTATAAAAGAACCGACCCACATATATAAATATTATCATGCCTAATAAATTCGAAACCCTAATTGGAATGGAACCCTAAGTGTAATTAATGGTCTAAACATGTGATTATAATGGTTTTAATAAACCCTAAAACTGGACAGCATCATATGTCGAACTTGTGCGTGTCATAGATCGAATTTTATAAGTGCAATAACCTGGGTTTTTGTGGGAAAAGTTTATTTTATGTCTTAGTTAAGTTTTCCAAGTGGTTTTGTCGAATTTGGAGTTGTCTAAGTCGTATTTTTGAATTTTACAAAATCAAGTGTCAAAGCTGAGAAAACGGGTCTGAAATTTAGTTGTATTGTTTGATTTTTCATTTTCAAACCATAAGGAATTGGGAGCTCTCCTTTTACAGGAGTGATATTTATGACATAAATGAATTTCTGGGAGTTTTGGGAATTTTTCCAAGGTGTCTAAACAGGTCCAATAAGTGTAAACTTTTGAGGTGTATTTTCTGATTACTTTCTGGATAGGTCTGGACTTGTGATTTTCCATAGGCCATTTGGAATAGAGATAGAACCCACCAATTTTTGGAGACTCTTTTAAATCATATGGGAACCCCTGGGATTTTGCTTGATTTCATTTGAGCTAAGTAAGTATTTTATAAAAATCGCTAAAGTCTGGTCCGAATATGAGTTTAAGAAACTGAAAGATAAAATATGATATCAATAGGTAACACACTTACAAAGGCATAAGAAGCTTATAAAAGGAACTAATAAGTATTATACGAATCGTAATCCGTGTAGATTCATTGAAGAAGACGTGGCGTCGTATCTTCGTGTTCGTTCATTCATTTGCTTTTCCCTCATTTGCGTTAAGGTACAGATATTCTGAACTTTTTAGTAAAGGTTCCTTATGATGTTCTTTTCGTTCGCTTTTATATTTCACTTATTAGGATTCCCAATGCCATTGCTATGAACCCTTTTTATTGAATGTTTGATCTGTTACTTATCTGAACTTATGTTCTAATGAACTATGCAATATCTGATGTGAACTTATGTTAGGAAGATTTTGATATGCACATCTGTTGAACTTTGCTATGGTTGATTATGAACTTCTGAATATGAACTCCTGCTTATGAATATATGATATGCCACTATGATATGAACTTATGATTTCTGAATATCTGAATATGAACCTTATGATATGGACTATCTGATATGTTATCTGTGACCTTTGGGTTTGGATTATGATCTGTGTCGTTTATGACAAATCTGTTTAACCTAAGTTAGTTTGACACCCCGAGCCAAATATTTAACTAGTCATGGGGGTTCCATGTCCGTATCAGTGATGCACCTCTGATATGACTCTAGGGCAGTAGAGTGATGTTCTGCCACGTCTCTGGATGGTGAAGCATATTTGTGAATATGTAGGAAGGGGCGTATGGATGCATCCTAGATCTGTTATCTGTTATCTGATATGTTTCTGGTGAATGATGTCGTGTGCAATACGCGTCTTCACAAAATTCTGGGAGCTAGCTACTCCATTGGTTACTTGAGGTCTCCCCTCATATTATATATGGTATTCCGAGGTCACCCCTCCGAATACAATGGTTACTTATGATATGTTATCTGATATGTTTCTGGGCTCGTGGTGGATGACTAAACCATATCTGTTAATTCTGTTTTATGAATTCTGTTTATGATTCTGTATTTGCCAATACTTCTATTTGCATACTGAGTTATTATATGTTTATTGAAGATGTTTATGCTTTTACATGTTTATGTGACTACCGCTTGCCATGCTAGGATAGGGTTAATACGTTAAAACATGATTCGTATATCTGATATTATGATTTGTTATCGTTACATGAATGCGTTGACCTATGAGATGAATGTGCTAATGTGTATTTGAGTGTTTTGAAGGTTAACATGTATGATGGTTCAGCTAAATTTGTAAACCTTGTCAATTGGTTAATTATCTGTCTGTATATGTGACCTGCCATATTAAAACTCTGCTAAGGTTAGGATTTGATCTGAGAACTGGTTTAGTTATTATGTCTGCCATGACTTGTCTGCTAGTTCCGCTGCCACAATATTGTATTAAGTGCTTTAAATGTTGATTAATTGATTTGTATGAATGCCATGTTTATTTTCTAGAAAGTGTTTCTGTTAGTTTTGAGACTCTTCGTTGGGCTTATATGTAATCTATTATTCTTGGTATGTTATGTGTTTGGTTGTTCTGATGTGTTCGTGTTTGTGTCATTAATGTGCTATGTGATCTCTAAACTATTATGTGGTTGTTTGGATTTCTGTATATTTGTGCTTCCGCAGAATCCTAAAAGATCCCTCGTCATTATTTCATTTTATTTTCGTTATTCGTATATTTGTTTTGTTTAGCTTTTGTTTCTGTTATATCTGTTCACTGGGCTTTGTAAGCTCAGCCGCACTTTCTTTTCCTGCGGCAGGTTTTAGGCATTCAAGATGAGCTTGTGGGATGGCTGATCTGGGTTGAGAATAGAGCTGTGAGCAAGACTTTACCATAGAGATCTTAGATTTATTTTGGAAGATTAGTTATTTATATTCTCTTTTTGGATATTTTGTAAAGGCTTCCGCTCTTGTATAGTTATTTAAAGTTCTGATATGAAACCGTATTGTGATATCTTTACCCTTGTCGGGTTGGGGTGTTACAACTGGTTTTTATGCCCAAAAGTGTTTAAAAACCTGATTATTAAGATGAAATAGCTTCAATGTCACCAAAATAACACAAAATTTTGAGACTTGATGATCAAAGACACTTTTACACCTTAAGCGTAGACAGAAGTATACGACCAAAACCAAGCCCAAAAAGTATTCTACACACATAAAGTTTCAAACTTGATGCTAAAAACTTAAACTTTAACATGAAATAAACCTTAAAGTACAAGAATCTTGAGTTTTTAAGTGTAAAATTTAGAGTTTTTAAACGTATGAATATTAAGAACAACGAAACTTACGCGTATGAAACACAACTTCAAAAACAAATATGTTTCACCCAACTAGATGGCGAATGATACCACTGTTAGGCCACCATATTGTAACATAAGCATCAATATGTAAGAAGTATAGATGAAGTAGAGCGGATGAACACACAATCACACACACGAATATATGAGAGAAAGTTTATGCGTAGGTATTATGATAATGTGAACAACCAACCTTCAAGTGAAGGTTTACAAGTGCTTATATAGGGAAGGGAACTAGGGCAACATACAAGCTCCCTTCCTTTCCTTATTGGATATGGGCCATGGCTTATGGGCTTTCTACATAAGCCTTGCCTTTAATACAAACATAAAAGCCTAATCAAGCAACCTATTACATATTAATTACAATCACTTGAAATATAGTTTAGGAGTGATTCCACTCCTAAACTAGATTACAAGTGTTAGTGATTAATATGTAATAGTTAGCTTAATTAGGCCTTTATGTTTGTTATTAAGCTAAGGCTTGTGTAGAAGGCCCATGAGCCTTGGCCCAAGCCCATAAGAAGGGAAGGATGCTAGTAGTGTTGCCCTAGCTCCTTGCCCTATAAATAATCCTTGTAAACCCTCACTTGAGGGTTGGTTGTTCATTTCACTCATTCACTCTACGCATAACTCTTCTTATATTATCATACGTGTGTGTGTGTTTGTTCACCCGATCTCTTCTTCTCTATTTCTTCTATTGATGCTTGTGTTATGAATATGGTGACCTAACAGTGGTATCATTCGCCAAATAGTTGGGTGAAAAGGTTTTGTTTTTGAGGTTGTTTTTGGTCTTACGCGTAACTCTCGGTTCACAAACTTTGTCACGCTTAAAAACTCATTTTTTACACTTTTCAATCCAAGATTCTTGTACTTTCAAAGTTTGTAGGTGTTAAAATATCTGTTTTTGGCAAAAAGTTTCAAACTTTACGTGTATTTTCTTGATTTTAAGCTTGATTTTAAACGCTTGTTCATTCTTACGCGTAACTTGTCTACAAGTTTTGGATCATCAAGTTTCACACTTTTGTGTTATTTTGGTGATATTGAAGCTGTTTCATCACAAAAATCTGGTTTAGAAACATCTTTGGGCAGAAATCAGTTTTGGTGAATTTTTACGCGTAAGAAAATCCTAATCTTACGTGTAAGTCATCCGTGGTTTGATCTTCAGTTTTTCGTGGTTTACTCAGTGTTTTCTTGCTTGGATAAGCCTGAAAACACTTCGACTTTGGATATCATTTACACTCTGATAGTGTAAAGGATTTTTTGGGCAAAACCCTACTTTTACGCATAAGCTTAAACTTATGCGTAGAACTCTTTACGCCTAAGTATTTTCTTACGCCTAAGCCTTGTCTTACGGATAAGCTAATCTTACGCATAAGTTTTCTACGTCTAACTTTCAGTTTACGCATAATCTTAGTGTTTCTCAATTCTTACGCGTAAGCTAATCCTACGCGTAAATATCACTTTTACGCGTAAGTTTGATGTTTTTACGCCTAAGTGTTACTTTCCCTAAATTTGGTTTCTTCGCCTAAGGATACTTCATCAACAATGTTTCATTCGACTACAAAGATCCATTTAACAACACAAGTTTTCAACATGTCTCAACCACCATACTCTAACTACTTTTCTTACACGTATACTCAACAACAACAACAACTAAGTCCACAACATCAACAATTTAATCAACAACAACAAACTTATCAACAACAATTTAATCAACAACATTATCCACAACAAGGAGCAATTCAACCAAAAATGGTTCAACCACCACCTAGTCTTCAAGTACAACCTTACACAAACGTTTACAATCAACATCCATCCAGGATTACTATGAAGGAACCGTCTTGGTTTTCAAAGATGTGTGAAGCTTTAAGTAGCCAACAATCCATTCATGAGGCAGGATCACTTGATAGACCTCCAATGCTCACTCCCGGAAACTATGATCAATGGGTGATTAGGTTCTTTAGGTTTTGTGATCTAAAGAAGCCACATGGAAAGTTCTTAAAGAAGGTCATCTTGGAAGGTCCATTTCAGATGCCTATTGTCGTTACACCCGGAGATCCAAATGCTATTCCACCAAGAGATGATCTCACAAACATTGCAACTGTCGCTGGCCTTTCTGGTGATGAACTTTTACATTTCGAAGTTGATGAGCTAGCAATGAAATATATCCTTTTAGGATTACCCAATCCGATTCTTCGAAGTGTTGATGCTCAAAAGACTGCTAAGAAAATGTGGGAACATATTCATCTTCTTATGGAAGGCACTGAACATAAATCAAGAAGACATGGAATCCAAAATTTACTTGGCTTATCAACACTTCATGATTGAACCCGGAGAGACATTAGAGTCATATCATCATAGATTCTCAGACATCATCAATGACTTGGACAAACACAACATCATCATGCCAAGAATTGCTGTTAACACTAAGTTCCTAAGTAGTCTTGGTCCTGAGTGGGAAAAATATGTCATTTTCGTCCGTCAAGCGAAGAATCTTCATCATGCTACTTACGGATTGTTGTACGACTATTTGAAGCCGCATCAAAAAGAAGTTGAAAAAGAAAGGGTTATCCGTGGACAAACTGTTTCACCATCACTTCCGGACCATCAACAACTTGCTTTGTGGGCTCAAACTAGTTATCCTCCTCAACCCGCTTCTCAACCCGCTCCTCAACCAACTGCTATAATTACACCATATGATTCGTCACAGCAACAATCTTAACAAACTCAATTGGTTCCATACAACAACAAAAATGATCAAGCACTTTACAGTGAAGCTAATGAGGACTCCGAAGCTTTCGATGCATTGCAACATGGATTTGTTATGATTGCTAAAGCCTTCGGCCGGTATACAAACAAATCCAACATTCGCATTCGCTCTTCATCAAACACAAGGAATCAGGCTGTTGTGAACAATGGACGTGTTGAAGTTCAGAATCGTGGATATGGTCGTCAGATGGGAGGTGGTCAAGGGTTTAATGCTATGGGAATGAATAACATGGGTGCTCCATAACAACAGAGAGCTCAAGTGGTTGAACAGGGGAATGCTCAGAATGGGATGACTGGTCTTCGCTCCTACAACTGTAATGAGAAGGGTCACCTGGCTAATGCATGCCCAAAGCCGAGAACTAGAGGCAGTGCTTATCACAAGGAAGCTTTACTTTTGGCTCTTAAAGATGAAGCTGGTGGAACCCTCACAACTAAAGAACAGAGCTTTATGGCAGATGCAGACTCAGATGATGATATGGAGGACTTGCAGAATAATGCAGCAGTGATGTTGATGGCTCAAATGCAAGCTCTCCACATGAGTGACATAGGCCCAGTGTATGACACTGATGGCTTGTCTCAGGTACCCGAACAAACCATATTCATCACTGATCTTATATCCCAGCCAACATCTGAATCCGACGAGGCTCAAAATATTCAACATGAACCGTCCACATCTCATTCTGACGATTCTCAACTAGACCCCGTAGTTACATTTGATGATCAAGATGACCTTATGGTTACCTTTGATACTCAAATTGACTCCATGGTTATACTTGAGGATCTGAATAGTGATCATGTTGTGACTCACGTTGAACACGCTGAACCTCTGCCTAATCCAGATGTTGATCTCTTACTTAATGACCAAAAATCCCGAATGGAAGAATGTTGTGCACTTAATCAGCAATTACACTGTAAAAATGCACTGTTAACCAGGGATATTGAATGCTTAAAAAGGCAACTCAATTTTTTCAAAACTCAAGAAAAACGTGAACAAGGTTTTGAAGTCGCTTTTGCTAAATCACACCAAAAAGAAAAATCATTAGAACGACAGATTCGTGATCTAGCCGCATCGAAGAATGCTTTGTTGTCTCAAATAGAACAACTGAAACATGAACATAAAAAACAACTTAACGCTCGTACTTTGGAAACTCAAAAAGCCAAGGCTGAGTTGTTAACTTGTCTAAAACAGTTCTCTGTGTACAAAAAGCATTCAACGAAACGAATAGATGACCATCTTGAAGAAATTGTCGGCTTACAAAACAAACTCAAAGAGTTTCGAAATATTGTTTATAAACATGGTGAGTCAATCACAACTATTCAAAAGTTTACTTTAAAATCCAATCCAAATGCATATGGAACGAATCTTGCTGATTACAAACCACAGCTTTCAACCAAAGCATTCAAACCAAATCCTAAAGTTTCCAGTGCAGAATACAAAATTGATGATTCTGTTATGAGTGTTGTTGAATATCATCGTCAAGAGGAATTAGATGCAAAAGACGAGATTCGATCAAAATTAGAAAATGTTGTTTATAACAAACCATTTAGCTATTCAAAAGCCATCACTTTCGTCACACAAAAGGATTCTTCTAACACACCTAGGATTATCACACCAACGTCTGAGTCTTCTAATGTTGCTCCCCAACCAAATTATGCACAAATTTATGGTCCTTTACCTTCACTCAGTGAAGTAAATTCAAAACCCGAAAATCGTCAAATTCTTAGATATTTTGACATTTTCACTTATGACCTCAAACTTTTAGAACGTGAGATTGAATTTCATTCTGAAATAAAAGTTGAACATTTTCAATCGGCTCAGGCGCGAGAACAAAGAGATAATTTTCAGAAAAGAATTTTACCCCATGTTAAAAATTTGAAAATTTATGCATTGTATTGGGAAAGGGAATTTCATAAGGAACTTGGATTGATGAAAATCGTTTTCGAGAAAACAGAAACATCTATTTCTAATACAAAACGTAAAAAGAAAATGTTACGAAAAGATGTTGATCGACTCTTGGAAGATGTTATCTGTGCTGATATCCATAATGTTGTGTTATTGCATTCTTTGTCATATGCATTTGATTATATCTCTGCTGATTCTGTTGAATCTGTTGAAATGGTTGAGAATATTGATAATGTGCTTCAGACCGAGTCTTTAAAAGTTGAAAATGAACGCTTGTTAAACGAACTTTCAAATGCAAAACGTCGTCTTCAATGGTGTCAAAAAGATTGTCAAAATCGTGAACTTGCTCTGCAAAACAAAATCACCCAGTTTCGTTCAAAATATTTTTATCCTAAAATTGAGCAACTGGATGATCAAAACGCGTCTTTGAAATGTCAAATCTCAAAATATGAACAAGAACTTGCAAAAGTTAAAAAGGAATATGGTGTCATATTTGATTTACTCAAACAAACTCCTGTTGAAGCATCAAACGAGCTTGACCATTATCTTACACAAACTAAAGAAGTCACAAATGTTTATGGAAACCTTCGTTCTAAAAATCAAGATTTGTTGCACACTATCGTTGAGTTAAAAGAGAAGTTAGGAAAGTATGAACAAGCTCAGCTTAGCAACATTAAGAAACTTGCACCTGTAACACTTAGAAAAAGTGACACTAGCATGCCTACTGACAAATCACAAGATACTAATGTACTTCCCTCTACTGAAACAGGAATAGTTGCCTCTTTTCCCAACGTTCGCACTTCACAGCCTAGGAGCAATACAAGGAAGAATAGGAAGTTGCGACCTAAGAAAAGAACAATAAAGAATGCTGAAGTAGAAGAACACCCTAGGACTTTGAATAAGACCCAAGTTGCACCCATTTAGATATTGCATTTGACAAATGTAATGGAAAAAGTGTTGTAACGAATGAAAAACCTTTAAGTACTTTTGATATTAAGTCTGAAGCTTCTTGTGTTATATGTCACAACCCCCAAATTACCTGTTTTGCAGCGGAATGGAATTCCTGGGGGATGACTATCATAGCATCAAAGTTACAGTTATATCGAACGACCTAAAGTGTCATTTTGAAAATATCGTTTGATTAAGTAAAATAATCAGAGTTTACAAAACATAGGTCCCAAAATATTTCCAATATACCAAAATGAGTTTGTTACAATCAAACGATAGTTAAGTGCATAAAATATATGTGAGACGCGTCGTCATCGCGACTCTATGATAAGTCCACATGCATGCCATGAAGTGAATGCCTTAGATACCTGAGATAAAACATGCTAAAAGTGTCAACACAATGGTTCAGTGAGTTCATAGAGTTTGGTTAACAAGTAAAGCTTTTAAAGAGCGTTCATGCAAGAAAGGCAAAGTTTTTGGTCATTTGGAATAGTCCACAAAGCAAAGGCATTGTAAATCCACTCAGTTCCAAGTTCCGCCCATACAAAACTTGCAACCTGTGTGTTCACAACCCACTGCCAAAATATGTCTAGTTTATGTTCAAGCACACGATGTCAAATGAGTTCACAAAGCAAATGCATTGTAAATCCACTCAGTTCCAAGTTTCGCCCATACAAAACTTGCAACCTGTGTGTTCACAACCCATTGCACAAAATATAGTGTGTCAAGTAGTCGAATATAAGTTACCATAATAATTCACAACATTGCACCACATATATAATAATGTATGCCAGGCAAAGCCCCTAGAATAAATAATATGCGTCCCGTAACATAGTGGACGAGAGGTTGGCCGACCTCTAATAGCGCTATCCATACTACCTACTATTAGGAGACTAACAATGCGAATGTACGAACAGTACATCATACAACTATTATATACAATTAAGAACACTCCGAACATGGGAGAATTTGCACTGCTCCGAACATGGGAGTCTTTAGATTGAGAACGCTCCGTAACATAGTGAGACGTTCTGCTCCGGACCGGGGAGGCTTTAATTTGAGAACGCTCCGTAACATAGTGAGACGCTCTGCTCCGGACCTGGGAGGCTTTGGGTTGCTCCGAACAAGGGAGACTTTATAGTGATGCTCCGAACATGGGAGACTTTATAGTGATGCTCCGATCATGGGAGACTTTATAGTGATGCTCCGAACATGGGAGACTTTATAGTGATGCTCCGAACATGGGAGACTTTAGGTCAAGGTCATAACACGTACGGCTCAATAAGTTCAAACAAGTCATAAGTTTGTATTCAAGTTCAAGAGTTCCGTTCAAAAGTTCGTAATTAAGTTCAAAGATTTAAGTCGAGTTCAAAAGTTCAGAACAGTTAAAGAGCTCGAATAATATCAAAAGATTCAAGATAGTCGAAGCGTTCAAAATCACGTCAAACAAGTTTAAAATATATCAAAAGGGTCCTTGTACAAGTTAAAAGAGTTTAACTATATGTCAAAAGGTTCATATCAAGTCCAAAGTGTTCACTTATATGTTAAAGGGTCCGAATCAATTTAAAAGAGCTCAAATATACATGTCGAAGGGTTCAAAATCAAGGAAAGTGATTCAAATAATAGCGTTCATAACATAGTGATCAATTTAGTTCGGGCACAATCTACTTACTAGCATAAGTAGTGAAACAAAAGGGTAACAAGTTCATGATAGTTCAAACAATATAGTTTAAGTTCATATAAGTGTAAAGTAAAAGCATGAAGTTGAGCATGTATCTCCCCCAAAGAGTTTATAAAACAATTAAACGAGTAAAAGTGGGGCTACGAACTCACCTGTTGCAATGATTATGATGACAAAAGTAGATACACTGAAATGAGGTGCGATCTCTATCCGCAACCTAATATGAATGATGTGTTTTAATGTAAGCCATGAAACAATGTCGTGCATGCAAACTCATATGATATCCATACCACTTGTACGTTTTTGAAAATAAGGTTATCGTCTAAATATATGTTTATGACATTTCGTCATATTATAAAATACTTTACAAGTATTTACGTTGAAACAACCTCCTACGATAGTCGTTTAGTGATTTATTGGTAAATATAATGTTTTCGTCGTAAAATGACACTTTTCATACTTTGAAAATATGCCCAAAATGGTCTCGTAAAACTAGTCGTAAAATATTGTACGTTAAGGGTTAGTGATGAAACTCGGCGTTTTTGAAAACCTTGCAACAATGTCTAGAAGTCGTATCATTTAACTTTTGACCATACGGGTCTCGATCAATGAGAAAAATGGCTCTCAACATGACGTATTACAAAAACTGTTTTTAGACTTAGGTTTATTTTGCTATTAGAAGCTGTCAAAATAAATAGAGTTTCGTCGGGTTTCAAACGTGTATATCTTGGTCGTTATAAGCTTGTTTTCTACGTTCTTTATATCCACGGTTTCGTATTAACATATACTAATATATTTTCAGTAGGTAGGCTCCTATAGATCACGTCTAACTCCTCGTTTTATCCGTCGAAATTCGTGCAACAGCACATATATTTTCAGAAAATAGTTTTTCGTCGTTAAATTTGGAAATATCATATCTTCTTCGTTATAACTCCGTTTTAACCCGTTCAAGCGGCCACGTTTTCGTTTTAAAGTATATTTTCCAAATATCTAGCCCAAAAATTTTTATCTACTGTCGAGAATTCCAGAATTCGAAAATATGATCAGACCTCTAAATAAAGTTGTCGAAATGAGTTTTTCTCGCGCAAAACCTATTCTAACCAATTCAAACCAACTCCGAAGCTATTCTAATCCTACCATACACCTTCTTAGGGTGTCATGGGTTCCTAGACATCACCAAAAGTGATATGTTTCAAGGAGTAATTATAGGATGATGAATATATATTTATAACACTTAAAAACAATAAAAAGTGGTATAGACATCAATATTACTTGCATGTTTTTCTCAAGCATGATAAAATGAACATAATATGAACATGAAATATGAAAAGGACCATGAAATGCTTACTAGTTACTTGATGAGGTTAAATGAACAAGGGTTAATCCTAAACACCCTAGGTTTTTATTCCAAAACCTTGATTAAGAGTATGCTAGTGTTGTGTAATCACTTGTTGCTTGAAAAATTAAAGTTTCCTCTTGTGTTCTTGCCCTTGGCCAAACCACCCAACAAAGAGAGGAGAGTTTTTGATTTTCTTACACCTTTAACTATGTGTATGCATGTGTTAAAGATACAAATATCTAATATCTCAAGCCTAGTCATAGGAAAGGTTATGTGTACATCTTTTTTTTTTTAACTTGAAAGATTTTTATAAAGTGTTGAGTCATCTAAAAGTGTCGACAAGAATGAAAACATAACAAAGTTAGTGACTTTTGTTTAAGTAAATGTAATAATGTATATGTTTATTTGGTAATTTTGTGTACATAATTAAGTATTTAGGGTAGCGTTAGCTAAAAATAAATTTTAACGAAACAAAATAAAATATATAAATGTCATAAAAATTTTAAAAATACATTTCTTACAAAAATTTAGTGAAATAATAATTATCGAGTAGTATTTACGAAAACCGTCGTAAATATATATATATAACAATTTATATACAAAATAAATTTAAAACACCGGGTAAATGTATAATATTATTTTTATAATCTTAATATGAATATAAAAATATATCAGAATAATTTTTTGAAGTGTCGGATCAAATATTCAAAATAAATGATCGTACGATAGCGTTTATTTAATAAGAAAAGTATACGTTAATTAAATATAAATTTTTCTCCGGGAATGAATAGAAAATTTTGAAAAATGACCGGAAATTGAGAATTGTAACATTTATATGTCGTAAAAGTATGCTTTATGATTGTCATGATAAATGTGTTGCTAAAGATATCTTGTCTCGTTTACAGAATACTAAGAAATGGAATACCTCTAGGCCCACTAATGCTTCTAAGTCTGTGCTTGGTAAACCGCCCTCTTTAGATTCTATGAAACGCATTGATGTCCCTGTAGCTCCATTACCACCTCCAAGGAACGTAGTACCACCTAGTGCATTCAATAAGACTAAAGCAAAGACTAGTTGGAGATGGCAGAAATGGATACATAATACACTAGGATTTAAATGGATACCTAAAATCGTTGATGTGTGTATTTCTACTATAACTGCTTGGGAAACCTCTAACTCTTCGGGTTCCACATCTACTTCTATTACATCTGTGTCGTCTGTGTTGAATGCAGGTGATACAGATCATCCTCTGGGTTGTTGATAGCGGATGTTCCCGACACATGACAGGCAATCTCAAACTGTTATCAAACTTTACTGCAAAGTTCATTGGCACTGTCAGATTCGGGAATGATCACTTCGCAGCTATCATGGGCTACGAAGATTACATCAATGGCAACATCGAAATTAGCAGAGTTTATTATGTGGAAGGTCTCGGTCACAACCTCTTCTCAATCGGTCAATTTTGTGATGGAGATTTGGAAGTTGCTTTTAGGGAGAAAACTTGTTTCATTCGTGATCTACAAGGAAGCGATCTTATGTCTGGTCAATGCACATCAAGTCTTTACACAATCTCAATGCAAGACATAATTGCTTCATCTCCCATCTGGCTACTCTCTAAGGCTACATCTATAAAATCCTGGCTATGGCACTGTCGTCTCTCACATTTAAACTTTCAAACCATAACCAACCTTGCTCGATACAAACTAGTTGAAGGTATCCTGAGATTCTGATACTCTAAAGATCACCTATGCTCAGCGTGTGAACAAGGGAAAAGCACTCGTGCTCACTTTCCTTCAAAGATGGAACACAGCTCTCAGCATGTACTACATCTTCCTCACATGGATTGGTGTGGCCCGATGCGCGTGCAAACGATTAATGGCAAACGCTACATCTTGATAATTGTAGATGACTACTCACAATGGACTTGGGTTTATTTTCTACGAAGTAAAGATCAAGCTCCACAAATGATCATCACCTTTCTCACGAAAATTCAAGTTCAGCTCCGGAACACCGTCAGACTAATTCGAACTGACAAAGGAACTGAATTTGTGAATTAAACTCTTCGTGCATTTTATGAGAAACTGGGAATTGAGCATCAAACATCTATTGCACGTACACCAGAACAAAACAGAGTAGTTGAAAGACGAAACCGCACGTTAGTGAAAGCTGCACGAACGATGTTAATTAATAATAAACTTCCAAATTACTTATGTTAGGAATTAGAAATTCCATAAGTAAAGTGTCGGTCACCACAAATGTTATCTAGCATAAGTTAGCTTGTAGACATATCATTAGTTACGTTATTTATCAGTTTATTAGTTAGTTATTAGTTTAGTTTAGCGTAGTGTAACACCGTGGAGGAAGGACGGGTCTTTACCCACTGTATGCCAGATCCACAGTCCGTTAGGAGGACGTATTGTATGTAACTATAAATACCCTCTACCTCCCAAGGTATAGGGTTGGACCTTTCAATCTAACCTTGTTTCTTTTATTATTTTCTCTTTCTAGAAAGGCTCCCACACTACTTTCTCTCTCTAAACTCTCTTGCATAATTCGATCCATATATTGAATGTATTATGTGTTTGTGAAATCCAATATGTTACAAATGGTATCAAGAGCCATTGTTTGATCATCTCTCTTACTTATCCTTGGATTTCTAGTGGTTTTATATGGTTTTTGAGTTTGTAAAAGTTTAGTGGTTTTTGCATCATTTGGATCAATTCTTGTGTTAAAGTTTGAATTTTGAGTGTACTTTTGTGTTTAGAATCATTGTAAGTTCTTGGGTTTGGATTTGGAAAGCTTGAATCACTGTGGTTGAGCTTTTTTTGGATTGAAAAGTGTGTTTTTGAAGTTTTTCAAGGTAGCGAATTGAGTCTCGTTGTGAATTTCTTCGTAGCGACTTGCTTCAGTAATTTCTAGCGAGTTGTAGTGTTAGTCGTAGCGACTTGAGCTTAGCGACTTGTCTATTGAGACAAGCCGAAAAACAGTTGAAGTTAGTAAATTCTCCACTACAGCTAGCGACTTGGTGGGGTTAGCGACTTGCTTTCATTATTTCTAGCGACTTGTACTTATTGTTCTCAACGACTTGATCTTAGCGACTTGGATACTTAGCGAGTTGCTCTTTAGCGACTTGTATGCTTAGCGATTTGGTTCGTTAGCGACTTGTGTTTAGCGACTTGGGTTTTAGCGACTTGGGCTTAGCGACTTGTGCTTTTAGCGAGTTGTTACTAGCGACTTGTTGACTTTTCCCGACAAAACTTCAAACGGCCATAACTTTTGAACCGTAACTCCGTTTTCAGCGTTCTAACATCAAAACGACTGTGAGAACGAGGAGAATGGCACACCGAATCAACTTTCGAGGCCTAAATCCGCTCCAAACAGAAGTTATTGAGGTTTTTATGTTTTTTGACCTAAATTTCTTCGTAAAAACGGGCATAAACCAATCCAAATCTCAACCAAACAACATCTCTGCTAATCCGAAAAATAATCATATGCCCTAACACACAATTGTCTATCACTGTGTCGATCTATCAGTCATCTTAACACATTCCATTGGTCATTCCTTAACGGTTTGGTCTTGATTTTAGTAAAATCCCGCGAAAGATTCAATTTCTCGGTTTAAATCACAGACTTGTAAAATCCCGTGTATACATCAACATCATGTCTTACACTCCTGATTCAGTGATTTCAGAATTAGTTAAATTGTATAATGCTGTGGACAACAATGATAATGTATGCTACACTGAACGATTAAAGATGGTTGAATTAAACAATGAGGATGTGAGTTCTTCGTGTTCAGAGTCTGAAGAGAGAGAATTGCACCTGTTTAGACTACAGAATGCCATGCAAAAGGAAAGTAGCATTGAACCTTATCATCAACTTCACTCACACCTCATGTTACTCACACCGATTAGAATTGAACGAACATGCAATGCCCTTTTCCGTCAAGATTTATCCACATTTACGGGAACATTACTATTGAACTTAGGACAATTGGAACAACAACTTGATAAAGAAAAGGTTCAAAAGGATAGTTCTAGTGCTGCACTACAAGTGATCCACAACCAATTTCATTCATTCATCAGTGGGGAATTTACATCAGATTATGATCAAGACATGACTGAAATGTCTTTCAAGAAACACACTGGAATGGAAATTGGCGTGTTCATAGAGACACTTATCCATCTCATGGACAAAGTGGAGAAGTATACTGAGGAAGTTACTCAGAAATATGAAATAATAAATGAGAGTCTGGTGCAGTTGACAGAAAGTTGTGATGAGTTGGGTAATGCCTCAATTGAAGAATTGGGTGTTGCTGAATGCAGAATAATAGAGACAACAAAGAATGATGCAACAAATTGTTCAGTAACTCATGTTACACATGATGTGGATGCATATATCAGACAGATAAATGAACAAGTGTCATGTGATGAGGTACCCTTAACTGTTCAACATAGTGCATCTGCTAATGTACCTAAACATACTGATCTTAATGCTGAACATGATTCTGATATATGTTCCTTGGTTGAGGTTGAGTCTAATAATTTCAAAACATATGATATGGTTGATAAAAAGGCTTTTGATGAACTTTCAAACAAAATCTCAAAACTTGAAAAACATTGCATTTCACTTGAAATTGCGATACAGAGTAAAGAAGAAAGTTTTCAACTTAACAAACCATGTAAAAATCCAAAAATTCCTGAATTTCGTGAATTTTTTGAAATTACCACTTTGAAAGCTCAGCTTCAAGACAAAATCTCAACTATCAAAAATTTGAAGAAACATATTTCTAATATGCATGTGAAAAGTAATTTGGTTACAAGTAATTCTGATGTTAATACTATTGATGATATTCAAATGAGAAATGATGAATTAGCGGTTTGTGTGGCCAAATTACTAAAGGAAAATGAGTCTTTGAGAAAGCATCACATAGAACTAAGTGACTCTGTCAAAGAAGCTAGAACTAAGTCAATAGAACAAACAAACTCTTTGATAGAAAAAATTGATGAACTCAAAGCTCAACTTCAGGAAAAGAGTTTCGCTATTGTTGCCTTAAAAAATGAGCTTAGGAAAACTGTAGGGAAAAGTGTGAACTAAGTTTACAAAACCGTCAACCTTGGTGAAACCAGTTTCTCATCCCATTAGAAACCGTTCCGTTGTTAGGCAGCCTACTGCGTTTATATCCGAAAGACCAAAATTTTCAAAAACACGATTTGCCTCCCAAGTTGATGCGATAAAGTCAAAATCAGTCACTTCACCTAAGTTACCTAAGAATAATGCTTCTAATCCCAACACCTGTAGTAATAGTTCGAAAACGGTGTCGAAACCAAGCATTAAAACCCAGAATTCATATGATATGAATGACTTGTGGAAGAACTATTATCTAGAAGAAACTAGGAAAAAGGCACAGATTCGAAAAGATGGAATTTTAGGTGCAAGACCTAGGGTGATTCATTCCACAAGATTTCAAGGCAATGCTAGTAGTAGTAAACCATTACCTAGGAACTCTCAAAAGACTAGGGGTTGGCTTGCATCTAAGAGTAGTTATATGAAGAAGAATGATAAGCATGTAGAAAATGAAACTAGAAATTCTGAGTCTTTTCCGAATAAGAAACATTTTCCTAATTCTCATGCTAAGGTACAATCCACAAAGACTACCTTCATGGCTAAGGTTCAACATGTTATGAAGCAAAACAAGTCCAAAACTTCGCCTAGATGGATCCCAACTGCTAAATATTTGGAGTCTAGGAATAGCGATAAGTCTTCCACTATGGATAAGAATGTCACCAATCCTAGACCTTGCCATAAGTGGATTCCGTCTGGTAAAATGTTTAAGGATGTTGGACTTAGGTGGATGCCTATCGGAAAGCGGTTTACCGATGACAAAATCAAGGTTGACTGTGAAACCCCAAAGGGTTTGGATACTAATGTCACTAACCAAAATATATGCAATGATGTTTGTAATATTAGTGCAGGTAGTCCTTACTCAGCTGCAGATACTTCGATCCTTCACTACATGGACTGGCTTAAAGTATGTATTACAAATGGATTGATATCTCATAACTCATGGGTTCAAGTAACTCAATCTTGATATTCATTCGGCTATGACGTATGAACACAACCGTTCATGCATCGTACTCTAAAGAAAAGAAAAGTGTGCTTTTCAGTGCGCTTTATCTTCAGAAGAAGAGAAATCTTCTTATTATGACCATTTTCATCAACATGCTTCATACTTTTTCCATGTGCTTCAGTCATCAAGTGAACCGGGCTACTGTTGATTGTTTTCTTATTTTACTTGCTCAACTATAATGACGATGGCGACATCATGTGCTAATTTTGCGGGGGAGAAGTGTGAAGAGACTACATTTGGATGATGTTCACTTATTTAATCAAGAATGGCATCTCCGTATGCAATTCTTGAGGGGGAGAAGAAGTATGATAATTCTACATGTTGAGTTATATCTGAGAATATATGGTCATACGGATCCTAACTCATGTAAGAACCGAGCTTCTTCTTGTCGGGTCATCTTTACATGGTGTTTCTTCTATGAGCCACTGGTTGACATCTTCACATGGGCTGATATGATTAATGACAAAGTGCTTCTAACTGTTGGGCTGATTTCTTTGATGAACATCTTTCTGTTCTTGTTTGATTGGGAGGGATTTTAGTTAAGGATATTTGCTACATATAAGGTAATTGGAACGCATTTGGTGAGATGAAGATGTTAATTTTCTATTCCCCAACTGGACAATCTTGAAGAAGGTCGAGTCTAAAGTCTGTTCTACATTTTCTGCTGCATGTTAGAAGACTAAAGACGAGTTGCATTTGATTATCTAAAGACTTCTTCGTAATCTGGGCATTTATCAAACAGATTGTTGGTTTTGGGGAGAGCACTAATTGGGGGAGAGTGAAATGTCAGATTTAATCCCCAATTAGACTTGCTAACATTCTTTAGCAAGTTGATTCTCACAGATATATTTGTGCTAATTGTATTCTTCTCAAAAGATTTCGAGTATATGGGCTTACAATGTGTTGCTGATTCTGAAGTATCAAAACCAGCAAGGGGGAAGGAGACACATATCTAAACGCGAGTAAACTTGATGAACTTAATACTTCTAAGTGATTGAAGATATCCCGGGAAGATAAATGTCATTACCGCAGAGAAACTCAAGGTTTGACTCATGGCGTTTAGTGTTCCTATTCCAACTATGTGGGGGAAGAGATGGAAGAGTTAGTTTCTGGTGATAAAAGAGGTACACAAGTGTGTGATGATTTTGATGCTATCGCAATCATCAGGGGAGAGACATTGTGTACATTGGGGACGCTCAGCTTTTTCACTTAAGTGCTTAATCAGTAATTCTGAGATATAATCACTTATTCCGGAGATTGGCATCCGCAGAGATTGTCATCCGCAGAGATAATCTGTGATTCGGCCTGCTTCTTAAATGTTATCGGTTATTCTCTCTTTGGGCATTTGGGTACTTCGGGTTCTTGAGCTTCATACACTTTCTTCAGGGGGAGAGAAAAGTATACATCGGGGTTATTCTTTGGCTATTGGACTTAATCTGCTACTTCGATGGTATAAGTTTCTTTGTCTTCGGGTATGTGTATTCGGGTTCGTGAGCTCTAGTATAAGAGACTGACTGCATCAATTCATCTACTTGGGGGAAGTGGTCTCTTGACAACTCGTTGGGGATGCATTGCTTCAGACTTCAGTGGTAATGAAATGTGAGAAGAAATTTAAAGAGTGGGATGATACGTTGCTGTTCTTATTGGATGATATAACCCCGAACGATGAATCACGATGACTACTCTTAAAAGGAGCAGCAAGTTCGATGATAATGGTGTGCTTCTTTGTGCACCTGGCTAAGTGAAGCTTGAAAGAAAGCTTTGAATCTGCTCAGCTAAAGGATTTTCGGTTTAGGGGGAAGCTGCCAAAGTCTCTCATTCTTATAGGCTCAATTTCTTCTTTTCAAGAGCCTAAGAAGCTTTGGTGGTGGATGTTTAAGAGATGACGATTTCTATCTTCTACAACGAGGCTGCTCGATATCCTTATCTCGGTACTCGTATCATCATCTTCTTAAATTATATCATCTACTCTATCTTTATAAATAATTTTCAAAAAACAAAATACAAAAATATAAAACCAACAAAAACAAAATTGAAAAATATAAAATCCACAAAAGTCGATAAAAATCAGAAAATTGAAAAATAGCAAAAATATGTTTTCTCTAGACATGTCTTCTGGTATCGATAACATCTAGGGTCTTAGAAATGTCATTCAATAATGGCACGGGACTTTAGATGAAGTTCGAGCAGGAGGTGTAAATATCTATTTCTTAACATGTCTCAAAATATGGCTTACAGTTAATTCAGACTGTAACCAGCTCTTCAAAACTATGGCTTACAGTTATCTCACACTGTAACCCGCGCTTCAAAAATGGCTTACAGTTACTTCAGACTGTAACCCGTGCTTAAAACCATGGCTTGCTATTATTTCTGATAGTAACCCGCTCTTCAAGAAAGGAAAGTGATGCGCTAAACCAATTTTCAAAAATTTCGTGCACTTATCCTAAAACTAAATTGAGGAAAGTATGTCGAAGGACTATTGTTCCTGCTCAAATATTTTTCCTTCTAAAATTCTTTAGAAAAATATTTGTTTTTACAAAATGGTGAAAAATGAGTTGCTTGAAAAATCAATCAGAATCAGAGTTTTTATAAAATTGAAAACTCAATCAATGACTTCAGCGCTTTTAAATTTTTCAGAAAATGAGTCATTGATTGAGGGGGAGAATGTTTTCAAATCTATATCATCTAGCGGGCTTTCTTAATTATCCTATATGCTTAATTAAAAACCATGTTAACCTACGTTGAAGGACTAGGTGCCTAGGATATGATTGTTAGGATTAGGTGATTAGAGTTTGATAAACACATTATTCCCATGCTTTATATGAACTGATTGATATGTTGAATTGACTTTTATTATTCGATTGCTGTTTGAGTGTTGTCGACCACCATATATCTGATTGTGTCCACTAACGTATGCAGATATCATGGATATAAGAATGTTCCCGATCAGGATCCCACAAATGAATATGATTGGATGCCGAAAGGAAAGGGTAACTATTTCTTAAGTCGACAAATGAAGAAACGGAGCTTAATTGGACTTCTATGGAGAGTTGGCATGAAAAAATGCAACGTAAGAGGTCTCACTGCATCAGCAGATAGTTTTCTTCATCAGTTGAAGAAACGGAGCTTAATTTGACCTCAGTTGGCATGACAAATGCAACGTCAGAAGTCTCACTGCATCTGCAGATGGTTTTATTCCTGCCCTACAACAACAACAGAAGCTTCTCAACCACCTAACGTTTCTTTGTGCAGGATGCCATTTTTAAACAATTTTGAAAAATATTGTTTTGAAAATGAAAAAATAATGTTTTGAAAATGAATCGGATTCAAAGTTTTATAATCAACTGGACTTTATTTTGTCAAATCTTCAGTGATTTCAAATTAAATATTTTCAAACGATATTTCATCAAAAAGTCCGTTTGTACGTTATAATGTGGTGATCTAAAGATTTAATGTTATGTCATGGTATGATTTTCTTTAAAACTCAAAGGTCTTACAAAATGAAAATTTTTCTGTTCTTGTTTGATTGTGAAATTGTTTTATTTTACTTAAAGATCTCTTAAACCTTTCATACCTGACACTAACAATCTTTAATGTCTTAAAATGTTCCTTATCTGTCATTTTTCAAAATCAAATCTTGCCACGTCTTTCCCCAAAATTTTCTAAATAATTTAAACCTTTTGGGATCACAAATCTCAAATGGTTTGAAATTTTTGATCGCGGGAAAGATCGTGATTTAAATCTCAAATCTGTTTTAATGAAATTTATTTTAGTCCTTCAAAGGCACTCCTGCCTCCATGTGCCATACGATTTCAATATATGATGAACATGATTGAGGAGGAGCATTTATCCAAAAACAAGATGAGTATTTAAACAAGGCCACATTTTCTCCCATATTTTTCTAAACCTAATTAAATCACTTGAGATCCAAAATCTCAAAGGATTTGATATTTTTGATCGAGGGAGAATTTGTGATTTAATAATGAAATTTGATAAAAGGTGATCGTTTTGATTCACTTGTGCAGGCTGCTCTCTCATATGTGCTAAACGCTTTCGAATCTCGAATTACATATTGAGGGGGAGCATTTCAAAAGAAAATAAACTTTCAGGGTACAAAGATTTATATGTTTCAACATAAAGTACCTTGACTGATTTTCTAAAGGTTTCTTAATGGTTTTTGTGATTGTGGATGTGCTTCAAAAGAACTCTTTCCTCTATGTGATAAAATGATTTCAAATATCCAAAGCACATATTGAGGGGGAGAATTTACCAAAGAAATTCAAATGGCTTTTTCTACAGAAATTGTGATCAAGAATATATTTCAAAGAACTCTTGCCTCCATGTGCTAAACAATTTAAAAATCATTTAAAAACCAATAAGGTTCTAGTTATGAAGTCTCGGTAAGCACTGAAGGGGTTGAAGAATGAAAAAGAACTAAATGAGAAAAGGGTGAAAAGAAATATCCCTCCATTAATTCAACCTTAGGGCTGAAACCGGGTTCAATACATATGCTACTGGTTGTTACCAAGGTAACACTGGTATTGAAGACAAGACGTCATGGACCCAGTGACGCACTGCACTAAACTTCCCAAGCTACTCAAGTTCCTCTTAAAAGGGCTTGTTTCATTCTCACGGGGAACCTACATAATCTATCGAGTTTCTCTTAGGGATTGTTGATATTGAAGAAGAAGACCCTCTCCCTAGTCTCCGACATAGGAAACCAAATGTGCACGATTGAGTCTAGAGCCAAGAGATCATCCACAATATCTCATTAGGACACAAAATTAATGAAGACTTGCTGTTTTACATAATGTGGAAAGCAAGAATATATTAAGAGTCCTACGCATTATCCTTGTGGTACTGCCAGAACATCCGAGTGATATGTAAATATTCACGATGAAGATGGAAATCCTTCTAGAGCCAACATTAAACAAGCTCTTGGTAGGTGACATGTGAGATCTTTTCTAAAGATCAAGCTTGTGACAACTGGATAGAAACGATGGGGAGATTCACTCTTGAATCAACCTTGGTCCAAGATTGGAATTGACGAATACTTTTAGAAAAACCGTTCGATGTGCAAACTTTCTTTTCTCTAGCACGTCGAATGTGTACTTATGCTTTCATACACAAAAAGTATCTCTGATTGAAAAAAATACTTTTGGAAAAACCGTTCGATGTGCGAATCTCTTCTTTTCAATAGCACATCGAATGTGTTACTCTTTTCAAATACAAAAGTATTTCTGATTGAAAATTGATCTTTCTCATAAAACCTTCGTCGTAATGCAAAACTCTTTCTTCTATGCAATACGCGATTGTTTTCAAATCAATTTTTCATCAATCAGTGAATCTCAATTCGCTGGTTCACTCACTCCGTGTTGTCTTCTTTGAGACGTTCCGGTTTGAGAACAGCTAGAACAGCTGCGAAAACCCTGTCAAGGAGATTCTTCGGAATTATACCTGATCACATGCAGTACTTGTACTGATCAATGGGGAACCGTGGGCCGTGTACCTCAATTCAACGAAAGTGATCAAAGACACTTTCGTGTGTTTTATTGCTAACTGTTGTTTGCAGGTACATTTGGACGGTTGCAGCTGATCAGAATTGAGGAGTCAATCCAAAGCCGCATGCTCATAGCCTCCACAATTAATTGAAGAAATCATGACTGGTGCATATCTACATAACCTGGTTCTGATATTTTTATACTATGCTTCTGCTACGCTGCTACAAATATCATGAACCAGTAAAGCTTCCGCTACTCTGATGGAAAGATGTCATGATTCAGAAAGTGTGAGCATGTCGGTCCGAAAGTCACAATATCACATGAAGGCAACACAACAAAGGGTGGTCCAGAGATTTACTATGGCTGATGATCTCATTAAAAGCTCAAAGATCATCAATGATGTGGATTAGTTCAAAGACCTCCACTGAAAGTACAAAATAATCGGACTATGAAGTTGCACTACTTAAGCTAGGATTCGAAATGTAAAACATGGGGTGACCTCCCTTAGGAAGAAATTGTTAGGAATTAGAAATTCCATAAGTAAAGTGTCGGTCACCCCAAATATTTTCTAGCATAAGTTAGCTCATAGAAATATCGTTAGTTACGTTATTTATATGTTTATTAGTTAGTTATTAGTTTAGTTTAGCGTAGTGTAACACCGTGGAGGAAGGACCGGTCTTTACCCACTGTATGCCTGATCCACAGTCTGTTAGGAGGACGTATTGTATGTAACTATAAATACCCTCTACCTCCCAAGGTAGAGGGTTGGACTTTTCAATCTAACCTTCTTTCTTTTGTTACTTTCTCTCTCTAGAAAGGCTCCCACACTACTTTCTCTCTCTAAACTCTCTTGCATAATTCGATCCATATATTGAATGTATTATGTGTTTGTGAAATCCAATATGTTACAACTTATGGGCTGAAGCCGTGTCAACTGCATGCTACACTCAGAATCGCTCAATGATTACCAAGCGCCACAACAAAACACCTTATGAGCTTATCCACAACCATAAACCGAACCTCAAACACTTTCATGTATTTGGATCCCTTTGTTATCCGAATAATGATCGTGATGACTTTGGTAAGCTCAAAGCCAAAGCTGACATTGGAGTCTTTATAGGATATTGTGAAAATTCTAAGGGTTTCCGGATTTGGAATCGTCATACAAAGCAGGTTATGGAAACGATTCATGGAAATTTAGTTGAGCTTACAGAAATGGCTTCAGAGCATAACAGCTTGGAACCCGGTCACAACCGTTTAAACTTCCCCCAAACCCCATCATCAGCGGAACCAAGCCCCCAACTTACTCGTCAACAAATGGAAAAGCTATTTGCTCCTCTGTTTAGTGATGATATTGATGAACGTGCTCCAGGTGTATCCAATGTTTCCGCTGCTCAACCTGATCATATTCCAATACCTGATACACTTGCTACAACAACTACTGTTGAAGAAGCACAACCAGTTGACTCTACAACAACAGTTGAACAAACTGCTTCCAACGGCGCTGAACCAGCTAATGATGTTCTGAACATCGAAGTACGCCCACCTGCAGATTTTGATCCAAATGCGTTCTTCAACCCGTTTGCTAATGACTCTGTTGCACCAGATGTTGCGGAATCATCTACAAACCATTTGAATCCTCCCAATCTGCACAATGTATATCATCATCAACCTTCCACACATCGTTGGACGAAAGACCATCCACTTAAGAACATTATTGGTAACCCGAATCAACCAGTCGTCACAAGACAACGTCTTCTCACAGACGGTGAACATTGCATTTATGCACTCACTGTCTGCCAATCTGAACCTAAAAACATTAAAGACGCAATGACCAAAGATAACTGGATTGAATCCATGCAAGAAGAACTCAATCAGGTTAAACGTCTTGAAGTATGGGAATTGGTTGAAAGACCAACAGGGGTCTTCGTCATTGGTCTAAAATGGATTTGGAAAAACAAATTGGATGCTGAAGGAATAGTAATCAGAAACAAGTCACGTCTGGTGGCTAGGAGTTATAGATAGGAAAAGGGTATTGACTTTGAAGAATCATTCGCTCCGGTTGCTCGTCTTGAGGCTGTTCGGATATTTCTAGCGTCCGCGGCACACATGAACATCACGATCTTTCAAATGGACGTCAAAACTGCTTTTCTGAATGGTAAACTGAAAGAAACGGTCTATGTTAGCCAACCAGAAGGATTCGTTGATCCAGAGTTCCCGAACCATGTTTACAAACTAAACAAGGCTCTATACGGTTTCAAACAAGCCCCTCGGGCGTGGTATGATAAGTTATCATCCTTTCTTATCGCCAATAATTTCTCTAAAGGCTCGGTCGACCCTACACTTTTCATACAATATCACGGGGAACACATTTTAATCGTTCAAATTTATGTGGATGACATCATTTTTGGGTCAACACATCTAAAATACTCAAACGCTTTTTCAAAACTTATGACAAAACATTTTGAAATGTCCATGATGGGTGAACTTACATTCTTTCTTCGATTGCAAGTTCATCAATCACCCCGTGGTATTTTCTTAAGTCAGTCCAAATATGCCCTTGAACTTTTAAACAAATTTGGAATGCAAAACTGCGACACCTATGCCACACGAATGGCACATACCAATAAACTAGACGCTGATTTACATGGGAAATTGGTGGACCCTACCAAATACCATAGTATTATTGGGTCTCTCATGTATCTAACAGCTAGCAGGCCTGATATTGTTTTTGCCGTATATCTTTGCTCCCGTTATCAGTCGAGACCAACTGAAACCCACCTCTCTGAGGCTAAAAGAATCCCCCAATACATCAAGGGAACCATTAACTTGGGGATCTGGTAACTGAAGGATTCTGTCAAAATACTTATGCACGTGTGGAGGGGGAGTATTTCTGCAAAATATAAAACTCTTTCAGTGGTACAAAATGTTTTCAATCATAACAACTTTGAGAGATTTTCCATGAAAATGTTTTTATGGCAACATAGGTTAGTCATGGAGTTATAAGGTGACTAAGGTTAGGAATAACCGTCCTATGATCAGCCAGAGCCGGAGGGATCTACCCAAGGACTCAACCAATAGTTATACGTTAGAAGTCCTTAGGTATGATTATAAAAAAGGAGATTATCAGAATCGGAGAAAGAAGGAGTTGAAGAATTAAAAAGAAAAGTAAAGAAAGGGTGAAAAGAAATAGCCCTCCAGATTATTCAACTTAGGGCAGACACCGGGTTCAATTCATAAGCTACTGGTTGTCACTTGATGACACCGGTATTGAAGAACAAAGTCGTCATGGACCCAATGACGCATGCACTAAACCTTGTTTGCCACTCAAGTTTCTCTCAACAGAAGCTTGTTTCATTCTCACAGGGAACCCTATGTAAACTATCGGCATTCTCTTAGAGATTGCTGGTATTGAAGAAGGAGACCCTCTCCCTAGTCTCCGCTCAGGAAAACTAAAGTGCACTATTGAGTATAGAGCCACGAGATTCATCAAAAGATCTCTTAGGTACACTTGACAATTAATCGCTTGTCGTTCAACAATAAGAAAACAAGCTATATATTATCGTGTCCTTCACAGATCTTAGCAATCTGTCGAGAACATTTATGATAGGTTCACTCATGTGATCCTCAGTGATTGAATGGAAACTCCTGCCAGGGTCAACATCAAACAGCCCTGACAGCAGGTCACTTCGGTAACTCCTCGTGGATTACGCTTAGTGTGTCTCAAACGGTCTACAGTCGCGGGGTGATGCTTCGGTGTACCTCAACGACTCATCTGAACTGTAGGTGTAACACCCCGCCTTTTTTTGACCACAATATTGTCCGCTTTGCCCGCAAGCTCACGGCTTTGTTTTTGTGGCCTCATTTGAAGACTTCTCGGCAGGTCACCCAAGCCAGTACTACTCTCACATGAGCACGCTTAACTGCCAGTTCCTAAGAACTCCACCCGCAGTAGACCATAAAACGCGTTGTGTCATTGAAAGACGAATGTTATCTTATGAGCCCAGCATCTCTCCAGGCCACAGCCGATGTAGGATTTGCCTAGGGTATTACAATCACCCGCCCTTAGGGACTCATCGTCCTCGATGAGGTTTGCCCCACCATCCCGAACGGCTCAGGAGTGGCTCTGATACCATAATTGTAACACCCCAACCCGACAAGGTAGAAGTGTCACATTCTGGTGTCATATCAGAACATACAAATAAAATATTTACAAACGGAAACCTTAAAAATGAGGTATCAAATCATAAAAACGAGGAAAATACGATATCCAAAATGAAATGAAATATCAAAACAAAACTCTTCAAAGTATGTCCAAAATAATAAGGTAACTAGGGTTGGTCCACACAGATAATCCAACTCTCAGCCCATCAAGCCCATCTTCAAACCTAAAACCTGCCGCAGGAAAAGAAATGCGGCTGAGCTTAAAAAGCCCAGTGAACAGATATAACAAAACGAAAGCTAAATAAAAGCAGAAACGAAAAGAAACAAAGGAAACTGATAACAATGTCGCAGCGAAAAGAGAACAATGAGACAATGAGGATCCTGCAGAACACAATTATATAGATATCCAAAACGAACAGATAACAGGGAGAATGAAACAAAGCAAAGCATCTATGACACATATACAAGTACATACAAACCAGGCTTACAAATACTGAAACATAAGCAAGCATAGCAGGCGTCGCATCCACTTAACATAAGAATAGCATGCAATCATATCAAGCAACCAGAAAGTATATAAATCAAACAGAACCCTACAGGAAAAGCGGAAGCAATTAAATAATAAGTGAGCATGGCAATCACACAGGTCAGAACCCTTAGTTGAAATCATAACCAGTATTATAACAGCGGAAGTACTAACAGCAATCAACACATGGCAGTTACACGTAATAAGTAGGAACACAGTATAAAGATATAATTAAATGAATTAAAGACATAGCAGGGCAACTAAATAATTTAACAAGCCAGACGTCACAAGCTGAACCATTTACCCAAACAAACCGTAGCATAAACCGAAATGCAAACATGGCAGGTCAACAACAAGCATATAAGGATACAACGGATAGTCATAGTCCACGAGATCAACTGAACGTAGTACACATAATAAACAGACAAAACTATCGATTACACATTAGCATGGTCACCAGACAATTCAGAGGGTCACATAACAGTGAGATCACATATCATCAGTTGAAAACAGGTAACTCAGATAATCACATATTAATCACATCATAGCAGGATAATCAATGGTCACATAAAACATGAATAGTATAATCAAATTCAATAAGCATATAATAACCCGGTACGTGAATGGAACCATAGTCTGAAGTAACGGAATGAAAGTGTAACAGATCAATGTAATGGAGTATCTATATCTTGGTAAAAGTGAATCATATAAGAGTATTGAGTAATGAACAAGTAATACAGATTATGGTGCGTTGGGGAATACGGAAGGTACAATATAGGTTTATCAAAAGTGTAAGGGTTATCAGAAATCTACCCGAGCCCAGAAACATATCATATCCTATCATATCACAAGTAGCCATTGTATTCGGAGGGGTGACCTCGGAATACCATACATAATAGGAGGGGAGACCTCAGTAACAAATGGAGTAGCTAGCTCCCAGAATTGTGAAGACGCGGATTGCACCCGACATCATTCACCAGACAAAACTCCAATCAGATCAAATCCCTCGAAACATATCATATCTAGGATGCATCCATACGCCCCCCAGAAACATAGTGGCCAAATCATATACATATAGTGAGCTCATAATCATATCCGAATGGGGACGGTGTGTATCATCACTCGTACACACTAGAGTCATGCCATTGGTGCATCAATGACACGGTCAGGTTACCTTCCTGACTAGGAAACATATTTGGCTCGGGTATCAAACTGAAGGGTTAAAGCATACTCATATCATAATGGTTCATATCAAAGTCATATCAGAGTTCATATCAAAGTTCATATCAAAGTTGCATATCAGATGGTTCATAATCAGGGGTTCATAATCATAACAAACTAATATCATAGCGAATAGAATCATATCAAAGGAATAAGTCGGAATCATATCAAAGGAATCATAGCATAAGGAAATCATAGCAAAGGGATATCATAAGTGAAGTAAAGTCAAGGATCGAATGTTATGAGAAATCCCTACTGAAAAGGGATAGAATATCTGTACCTTATTCGGAGCAAATCACAATGAAAGTAAAATCAAGAAAGAAGATCAATCCCGTCGCCCGGAACCTATATGAATTAAATAACGTTCTATAAGAATCAGATTACTCGTTTAAGACGGCTTTCCATTTTTAGTAATCTTTCCATTTTAAGTACTTTCTATTTTAGGCAGCTTTCTATTTTAGGCAGGTTTCCATATTTAGTAACTTTCCATATTTAGTAAGTTTAGTCACTTATCTAAAGTTAAATAATGAAAATGAGTGTTATTATGATTTAAGAATCATTTATGACAAGTTACAAAAGTTTAGGGTTTAAAATGTCAATAATGTAAAGTATAGGGTTAAAAGTGTAAATATAGCAAGTTTACTCATTTTACTCCTTAAATCCATTTAGTTACTATATTAACAAGTTAATCCATCAAGTTTCATAATTTACAAAATAACCCCCTAACTTTATTAAATCATGCAATTACAAAACCCTAGTTTTAGATTATGATTACGTATAGGTTTTAACACATGTAGACTTGATTATCAATAGATTATGAAACTCATATGAGATGTCCATTATAAAGTCGAGACATCCCTTCCAAAATATATATAGTACGCCCCATGTAAAGACCAAAACGAGTTTGTAAATCATTCGTTATCGAATCCATTAATCACATACGTATTCGTATAGTTTCACAAGCACATTAAACCCTTTATTACCAAACATATAAGTCGACATAAAGAAACACCAATTTCAGTTTTGTATTCATTTTATCATGTCATATATCATACGATTTATAAAGATTAAGAATCACGGTTTTATGTACTCTTGTTTTACCATTTCATGTGACAATGTACTTATGATTTTATGTGTTATATAATTCGAATACAAGCCCTTAGAAAACATCCCCATGGCCACGAATTGAATGAGAAACAAAAAGGAAGATACGAGAGATGATGATACGTTACCCTAGTAGCGTGTACGTGACAAAGAAACAAGAATCAAAGCAACACGATCAAAACCAAGCCTCCTTGGCTTAATCAAACCCCACGTACACAATTATAAACCCACGACCAAGCTTGTTTTCGAACCAAACACAATCCCCACGTCCACCAATCGATCACACACTATCACGAGCCTTCTAGGAACCTTTGATTTGTTGGATTTTCGGATCAAAATGATGAAAATTAAATGGGTGCCGCCACTATGCTAGAGAGAGAGACACTTTAGGGTTTCTTGGTGTTTTTGAAATGAAAGGAAATGATAATTGAGACTTTAATAAAATTGATTTGTGATTTAATGAGGAGCCTCATTTAGGCCGGCCACATAGGGGAGGGGAGACCAAGTTTTGTAACTTCCAATCTTATCTCTTCATAATGTATTTAGTCCCCTTTGTAGTCCAAGTTAATTTGTGTACACTTTGGTATGTTTAAATGTTACTTAGACTTTAATCATTTATATTCTTATCATTTATATCATAAGTTAATTACTTTCATAATGTGTATATATTATTTATGATACAACTTGTTAAATGATGTTGACGTGTTTCCCGAGTTTGTAAAATTTTAAGTTTGAGGGCAAAATTGTCATTTCACGCGATTGAGATTTTAGGGTTTTACAGTAGGTGTACTTTGGTACATCGCGTTATCTCACTTGTGGGACTCCAGTTCAGGAACAGCCCTTGTAAGAATTAGAGTTGCGTATTCACACTATGATGTTAACACTCTCGAAGTTCAAACTTGTAAGCGCTGGATTATTTCTAACCCATGTTTTATGTTTTCTTCTTATGGATGCTTGCGGGTAGAAAGAGATCGTGCAGATTCTCCACATGCTTACGCCAAATACATCATCAAAGAAGTTCTCTCATATTCAAAGGCAACACATAGTCATAATGATTCTTCATCAACAAAGAATCTACAAAGTTTAAAGACTAAAAGAACTTCATCAAAGCTGAAATCCAACGTTAAAGAGTGTGTGAGCATGTTGGGGAAAGACGTGGAGACACTGGAGCAACGAAGTTGACCTGATGCAGACAACCACAACATACTATCACTTTCACCACAAAGAATAAAGAACTTAAGAACAAAAAAATCAAAAGATGTCAAAGCAAAAGAATTCAAAAGATACAAGATCCCTACACTAGGGAGATTTTTCAAATCAAGGCACTTCTTCTCACAAGAAGGAAGAATGTCAGAAGACGTCAAAGCTACTATTACATCAGCACCTACAACATTCATCACTCCTTCATTCATCTCCAACACTTAGGGGGAGATTGTTGGAATCACTCCTAAACTAGATTACAAGTGTTAGTGATTAATATGTAATAGTTAGCTTAATTAGGCCTTTATGTTTGTTATTAAGCTAAGGCTTGTGTAGAAGGCCCATGAGCCTTGGCCCAAGCCCATAAGAAGGGAAGGATGCTAGTAGTGTTGCCCTAGCTCCTTGCCCTATAAATAATCCTTGTAAACCCTCACTTGAGGGTTGGTAGTTCATTTCACTCATTCACTCTACGCATAACTCTTCTTATATTATCATACGTGTGTGTGTGTTTGTTCATCCGATCTTTTCTTCTCTGTTTCTTCTATTGATGCTTGTGTTATGAATATGGTGACCTAACAGATTCAAACAGCTAGTGTTGTCCGATTTCTCTTGTTTGTGTTGCTCGTGTTGATTGATATTGGACAACACATATTATAGGTCCATTGACGCCCTTGGACTCTAGATGATGTGATGCTTATGGCTTGTTTATGAAACGTATTTGGTACATTGGCTTTTTAATCAATTATGTGACAAGAGTATCCTTGTTGTTCGTAGAATCGTCGATGTGAGGCAACGATATAGATAAGGAATATGGTAGATCGCCGGCTGAGGCAACAATTACATAAGTGAGGATGATGTTATTGCACTTACATGTTTTCATTTGATGCTTATTATTTTGTGGCTCGTTTTGGAGATTATGTGAAGATGTGATTACAAAGACAATTGTATATTGCTTATTTGATGTTGTAGTTGAGTTTCACAAGTGTGTTTTCTTATCATATCTCAAAGTGGGTGTTACACTTTGGAGATAACTTGTTCGTGCGTTAATGATGTGACAAAGACTTGATGAATCTAGCAAAGGTGTGTGATCTACAAACTAGTGGTGCTTAATGCTCACACTTGATGAATCTAGCAAAGGTGTGTGATCTACAAACTAGTGGTGCTTAATGCTCACATTTTCTATCACGTTAAGGAGTTACGTTGTAGTGCTCAGTGTCTCATATTAGTTGAGGGTTTATCACAAGGTTGCGGTCTACTTATACTATAGGAGTATTGATAACATCAAATAGTCCTGAATATTAAGTGTCAATTTCCCCCGATAATGCTTGTTATTTATATCATTTATATGGACTTACGCTTGTTTTCCATTGTTTTCCACTTTCAGGTAAATTACGAGCATTGGAGCTAAAAAGATGCGGAATTAGAGAAATATCAAAGATTATGCCGTAACTAAAGCGTGACTCAGAAAACCAACTCATCAGAAGGTTACGGCGTTACTCTCCCCAAAGACTACGACGTAACTATATTAGGTCAAATGAGGTTCCACGCCGCTGATAACTACGCCGTAACTATTTCACCAACTACGGCGTAACCAAGTAATATTGAAGATACGGCGTAACCACTCATAAGGTTACGCCGTAACCAGCAGATCTAGTGCAAATAACGAAGGAATTGAAGATTACGGCGTAACTCTTATTTTAGTTACGCCGTAACCTAGATCTGGCCTATAAATGCCCCACGATTTCCAGCATTTCAAAGCATCCCATTCCACACACCACAACCAAAGAACGTGGGAAGAAGCCAAAGGTAGGCTTAGAGGAGCATACGGAGCTGTCTCCGAGGGAGAAATCACTCCCCTACGATAAGCATTAGCATTTTATATTTTATTTACTTTCGATTCATGTATTTCGTAACTCTGAATATTGAATTGATTTTTATGGTTAATATAAGCGGCTAAGCACCTCTTGGTGTTGGCCTAGTTATGATTCCTTAATTGTTTTGTTTGCGTTTACATTACTTACGTATAATTATTTCTAAGTGTATGCATGTATAGTTTATTGGTAGCTACCCTTGTTTCGGTAGTTTTTGTGGAAAACTAGAAGGGGGGGTTGAATAGTTTTACCAATTTAAAACTTTCTTTTAAATATTTAGATCGACTTATGTCAATCTATTTGATTGTTTATGTTGGACGTTGATAGATAGATATATAAACGTGTAATGAAAGATAAAGAGTAAGAAGCACATCACCACGACACAAGTATTTATAGTGGTTCGGCTACAAGGACACCTTCCTTGCCCTACTCCACTCCCCGAGTCACCTACTCGAGAGTTCGTAAACACTACACCAACTCCTTATGGCGGAGAAGCCTTCACAACGTCGCTTAACCTTTTTCCGGTACAAAGCTAAATACCGAGTTCTTTCACACCAAGGCGAACCACACCTAACACAACGTCACCTACCCTTTATACGGTGCTAGGCTAACCACCGAGTTCTTTCACACCTTAGGAGAACTAATCCTTCACAACGTCGCCTACCCTTTATTAGGTACTAGGCTAAGTACCTAGTTCTTTAACACCTTAGGTGAACTACACCTTCACGACACAACACCTAATCTCAAGGAGATCTACTCCTTGTTACAACACCATCAAGGATATCACCATCCTTGTATATAAAAAATTACATATATGTATAACGATGCACCTCATCGATTATACGACCTAGGCATTCTTCCCAAATGTTACTTGATTTGATTCTTTGGCATCCTTCACTAATGCCTTTGACACAACGCTTGGCACCCTTCACTAATGCCTTCATCTTGACACCTTTAGCATCCTTCACTAATGCTTTGAGACGGATGATGAGCACCTTTCACTAATGCTTTCATCTTGACACTTTCGGCATTCTTCACTAATGCCTTCAACCCAACATCTATGGAGAAAGGAAGAATTATCAACAAGATAACCTTAGTAGTCTTGATGATGACGAAGCATGGCAACTCATGGACTTTGAGCTTGCACGTCTTCAAGAGGTGGTGATCTTTCCTTTAAGAGGAACCTAGTAGATCACACAAAAACAAAAGACAAACTACATATATCACTTAGATCTGGGAAAGTGTATGTAAAAAGCACACATAGAGAGGAAGAAATGGCTCTCTATTTATAGAAGAAATTCTCTTCTGTTTCCTTGGATCCGGCTAGCACAATGCTAGGGATCGGTGGTCCGCTCCTCTTTGCCCATGGGTATTTTTGGTTATGGGTCATGGGTCATGGGTTATGGGTTGATCCATGGTTTTTTTTCTAGATACAATGTATCTTAAGGATACAATGAACTTGGTTAAGTGGTATATATAAAACCATGGGTTATGGGTCAAAACCATCTGCTAGTATTTACCCAATTTAGCATACACTTAGTTTTTACACATTTTAGTATAGTATACTTAGTTTAAGTATATGTTTAACCCAATATGTAAACACTAGTTGTTGTACATATGTATCTAAATCATAAAATCACTTATACTTGTTTTAGTGTTTTATGTGAAAGCGTAAGTGTGTTAGAAAACTATTAACTCAAACTATTTACGTACGCTATTTGTTTCGTTAAAATGATTTTATATTTGTTATTGACAAAACATTAGAAGATCGTAAAATATAAATAAACGTTTTCACGGCTTATTTGTATTAACAATCTCCCCCTTTTTGTTGATGACAAAACATAAAATTATTTTAAGGAAAAATCTAAAATTTGTAAAAGTTTGAATTTGTAGTTTTTACTTTCTTCTCCCCCTTTTTGTCGAAACAAAAAGTGTTAAAAGAAACTAACACAATTTTATAAGAAAAAAAATGTAGAAATGTAAAGAGAGCAAGTGACGGGAATGGTACTCGTCTTAACTCACCCTTGACGAGTCCATCCCTTTGAAAGGGCGTCAAGGACATAACATAAAATAAACTAATTGTGTTTGCAATTAAGTTTGCAAATGGTTCGTCTAAGTGACGAGAACATGCTCCCCCTTGAATATTGCAATGTTGCAATGGGGTGTCATGAAGTGTAACCCAAAATTGGATTAAGTTTGTAAATGATTTTGCAATGTCGTTTGACACAAAGCTCCCCCTAGCTTTATGGTGTCAATATCTTCATGTGTATTTTGAATAACTACAAAACAAAGGTTAGAAAAACAATAGTATAGTGCATAATTTCCTGCAAAAGAGACTCAAGTTAGCATAAATTTGTGCTCCTGTACCACGGATCCCACGGTTCCCTTCCAGGAGGGATCCGTCTAGGTATTTGGGAGGGATCCGGCTATCTGTTGCAGTTTCTTCAGCAGTGAAGAAATGTCAAGGAATGCTATGTGAGAAAATGAGATATATGTACAATATAACAAGCACAACACACACAAAAAAATCATAGCATATAAGTATTCATTCAATAAAACAAGAGATACACAACCAAATCTCTAAAAACTAAGAGAATGAACTAGCCAAACAAGTGCTACTAATGCTAAAGAGTTACCCAAATTTGAGGTTCAACTAAAACTAAATGATGATCAAGGATGAGAAAGGTTTCCTAAATGTTCTAAGTTTGAGCTTTTGAATATGATGCTCATTGTAGTTTAGGCTTGTTAACCTCTTCGAAACGTTCGAGGAGGTGATAAAACATGAAACGTTGTTCTTCACGTAGTTCACGTATCAATTTTTCAATATGTTTACAATGATAGCAATCCTTGTCATGGTTTTGAGGTGAAAGTTCAAGTGAAGTGGGTTGAGGATCTTCAAATGAAGGAGGATTTGGTGGAGGCTCATTAAGTGGTGGCTCTACAATGTTTGAGGGTAGAGGTAAAGAAGCATCAACTTCCATTTGATCGGGTGGTTGCCTTTGATGTCTTCTCATAATCCAAAATGGACTATTGGGAGGAATAATAGAGTTTGCTTTTGGATCAAGTGTTGATTCAACACTTTGATTTTGTTGCTCAATCTTTTCAAGTGAACTAGTTGGTAATGGTGAAAGATGAGATGGCCAAGATGGTAAATCTTCTACATTGTAAGAGTGTGGAGATGATTGGGAGGTGGCTCTAGGTATTAATGAAATAGGTTGAGTTGTGGAGGGTATGTTTGGTATAGTAGAATTTGGTGATGAAATCTTAGTGAGAACACTCTTCTTGGGGATTAGTTTGATTGGTTTTCTTGGTGTAGGAGATATCCTAGCATAGGTGGACTTAACCGGAGATGATTCGGTTGAGGAAACATCGTGTATGATTCTAGCAAGTTTCTTAGGTGGTTTTTGAGTGGATGAGTAACCACTAGGAGCTTTTCTCATGATGAGATGACTAAGGAGGATGGTTGCAATTGCTGATAATTATGTTTGTGTTTTGATGACTAAAGTGTTCTTGGCAATGTGGGTTATAAAGGGAAGAACTTTGCAATTGCATTTAAGACTTAATCCACTAATGTTCTTGGAAATGTGATGATTGACATGCACAAGGTTGAGATTCAGAGTTTCACTGATCTAGGAACTCATTTAAGATGAGATGAAGTGTTTGAGTTACAAAGATGAGTTGAAATGATTGTTTTAGTTATGTTTGACATAAACTGTCACCCGGATCCCACGGTTCCCTTCTTGGAGGGATCCGTCTAGGCTAATCCTAGGGATCCGGCTCTCAGCAGTTATGACAGGTTTGAAATGAGGTTTCTAGGAGCTGAAGCCTATCTTATTTTGAATATTTCAGTTCTCCTAAGTGTTTGAGATGAAAGGATACTTGAATGATCAAAGGTAATAAGTGTTATAGCAAATGATTGCTTCTTATGGAAGGAGGATGGGACAAGATGACTACCAATGGATGTCCAAGGATAACACTAAGAGTTATGAGGGTGTCAAGTCATAATAAATGATCCTAGTGATCAGGTTTTAGCTTGAGGTGATATTAAGAAAAATTCTTAAAGATTTCAAGAATTGAGAAACTAATTTTTGTCTAACCTTGAGATATAAAAGATTAGAAGCAATTTCCTAAAATTGTTTAGCTTGTCTTCTTAAAGTGTTTTGAGAGGTGAGAAATAGTTTGTGAGTAGTTGAAGCGGAAATATGGTGAGTTTAGATGTGTTGATAAAATCAGACTAAGATCTTAAGTAAGCCTTTAGTGAGTCTAAGCCTTTCTCATCCTTGAAGTGGACTTAGTTGGGTTCTAAAATCATATGCTAAGCTAATGTGATGTTATCTAGAAAGCAGTTTTGATGTGCTGAATGCTGCATTGCTGATCTGATGACACGGATCCCACGGTTCCTTCAAGGGAAGGATCCGGCTAGGCTAATCCTAGGGATCCGGCATCTGCAGATCAGAACCAACACAGAACCTACACAGAAATGATGTGCAGATTTTGTACACTATTAAATCTATAAAACAAGCAATAGGAACAAGCAAGTCATCATAAAACATCACTTACAAGATAAAGTAACTGTAAAACCCTAAAAAGCGTTTTCCGAAATTCTGATATAATTTGAGTTTTACCCTAAATACTGGGAAGATCATTAAACAATTAAGATATTATGTTATGAGATGATTAAATTAATATGACATTTAACCTAAGTTCTTAAGCACTAAAATGTACGATACGACTATACGTTATAAAAATCATAGACTTAACTATGATAAATTGGTATGCAGTACTCCTAAGTTTCTATGTATTTTATGCCTTCTCTATGTATCCATTAAGTCGACGCAAACAATTATAAATAAATATCATGGTGACTTTTTATGTATTATACTGAAATGCATTTGGCACTTTAATGAAAGCAATAAATAAAAAAAATAATGAATTAGCTAACACAATAATGTGATGTGTAATTGTATGTTACTGTAATAAATATATGTTTACACCTTATATATACAAATTTGGTTCAGTAATACTATCTTGTAACATTAGCCGGATGAGATAAGAACACAAATTTTGGAAAAGATTTGACGGGAATAAGTCACTCGAAAAACTCGGCAATCACAACTCATTCCTCCTTATATTACGGAAACGATTATCACAACTTTCCCCTCACTCTTTAAAACCCTCAAACACATTGACAGCCTCCATTCTTTTTCCAGAAGGCCAAGTTTCGAGCAGAGTAGAAGCTAACTCCGTTTGACGATCGACTTCTGTAGGGTTCGAAAGTTTGTGATCGTGGGTATTGTGGGTTCGAAAGGATTTCAATTTCGTTTGCTCTAGTACGAGTTCGGTTCGGGCTGCAGTTTGTGTTTCGATTTAGTTTTGGTTCGTGTGCTCTTTGTTTCGTTCCCATAACCGATCAAAGGTATCCTCCATCGATTTTTTTTGAAACCTACTCGATATATACATAGATACGTATCATATGTAATCAGAAATGGAAACATGGTATATGGGTAATAATAAGTATGTTAACATGCATATAATGGTTCCGTTAAATCTGTACAATGAGCATTACGCAGCATGAAATCATAGAAGTATGAAATATGTGTAAGTCGCATGAATTAATGGAAACTATATAACATATAAGTCGATCTTGTTCCTGTTTCTCCTTTGAACTTGATTATTTTACACGTCTTTAATCAGGTCATCTAACACTCATTTTGATCTCTAAATACATGGCTAATAAACCTGGAAATAGACTTAAAGATGTAAATAAACATGCATGTGGGGCGTATAAGTTGAGACTTCTTGATTGTTAGAGTGAGCGAATATATGCATGTAATATTAAAGTGTATGCATGGTACATTGGTACTAGTCTAATACCTGTTGGGTTATTGTAGTTATGTTGGTGCATGTGGACTGTGATAAAACATTAAGACAGGAGCATCTGTGTATGTTATGGTTTAAAATGAGTGTGTTGAAATGAGTAGTCTTATGGGGAGTAAATTCGAGGGTCATCGCGGGATTTATGGGTACGTTGTACAAGTTTTTGAAAGTGTTTCGGGTAAGTCAAGCTCGGGTTTAATAGTCACGGGTGTTTAGTTAGTTGTGTCGGTTAGCCGTTTGAACCGCGAGCGAGAGTAAATATGGCATGTCGAAAGGGTAAATGAAGTATGAAAATGAAATAGTAACACTACGAACTGATTCTAAAAGAAAATATACATTGTTGCATGTTTAATATATTCATATGTTTCATTTTAACCCTCGTCTTTAGAACATTGTAACATGCAATCCTTAAACTGTTATGAATTGACATATTGTATCCTAGACTAACCTAATAATATTATTAAGTTTAATGTTTATTTAATTGTCACAATAAACCCTAAACTTTGATAAGTTACACTTTAAACCCTAAATCATGATAAGTTGTTATATTTAACTCTAAAAATATTAATACGATTGATATAATCAATAAATCCGTTATGACTTAAATGAGCTAATAAGTATTAAATAAATCGTAATCCGTGTAGATTCGTTGAAGAAGACGTGGAGTTATTTCCTTGTGTTCATTCATTCATTTTCTTTCCTTTCATTGGCGTTAAGGTACAGATATTCTATCCCTTTTCAGTAGGGGTTTCTCATGATTCGTTTACATCTTTCGATATTGGTTTTGAACTGTTATCCTTTGCTCTGAGCCTTCTTATTAGGGTTTCCCTATAACTTTGCTATGCTTCCTTTGATTGAATCTCCTATGTGAACTGTTTGATGTGAAGTGTTTGATATGAACCTTCTGATTATGAACCTTTGATATGCATCTTTGATTATGAACTTTTGCTATGGACTTTGATATGAACCTTTGACTTCTGGACCTTTGATATGAATCCTTTTGATATGACCTTGCCTTGACCTGTCAGTTTGAGACCCGAGCTATCACTAGGCATGGGGGTTCCATGTCCGTGTCATTGATGCACCAATGGCATGACTCTAGTGTGTACGAGTGATGTTACACACCGTCCCTTTCTGTTATCTGATTATGCGCGCTTTGGATATTGTATGGCCACTATCTGTCTGCAGGGGCGTATGGATGCATCCTAGATTTGTTCTGTTATCTGATATATTATGATTTGTCTGGTGAATGATGTCGTGTGCAATACGCGTCTTCACAATCTGGGAGCTGATCACTCCATGTCTGTTATATCTGCTATGGTTACTATTGGTTACTACAGGCCACTATGGATATATGATTTGATTTGATTTGTTTTGTTCGCTCGTGGTGGATAACTGACCCCTTTTCCTATGTTTCATTTACCCTACTCTGTTCCTTTGATATACCAGATTTATTGACTGACCTTCCTTACCTGTTCAGTTTTATTATTATTGTATCGTTATATCTGTTCACTGGGCTTTTTAAGCTCAACCGCATTTCTTTTCCTGCGGCAGGTACCTAGGCTAGGAGCTGGGGATTGTTTGGGTTGAGAGATGAGCTGATATAGAGACCATGCCTAGTCATCTTAGACTTCATTTGATTTTGTTATTATATTTTCATCTTTGGAGTTTTTCCTTTTGTATTTATGTATTGATAAGTCTTGTTGACTTGAATTCTCTTGAGATTTATTATAAGAATTCCCCTGTTTGATTTATGTTCATTATGTATGCTTTGATATGACACCATACTGTGATACTTCTACCCTTATCGGGTTGGGGTGTTACAATTATGGTATCAGAGCCCAGGTTTACGACTTGTAGTCAGGACCTGTGACATATGGACCCTAAGCGTTAACCTGTAGAGCTTAAGTTTTGATCTGGTGAGGTTTGGGTAGATTCTAGGTTCATTATCGTCATTTTCGTTCATGCTCTTCATCCTATTTTTCCTAACTTTTGCTAATCGTTTTATGAACTCTTCAGATGGTCCAAACTCGTAGGAACGGCGACGACAACGGGGATGGAAATCCTAACTTCGAAGCTATGATCGCACGCGCTTTAGCCACTGCTATGCCCGGGATAGTGGCTGCCATCACTGAGAATGTTAGGAATGGTGCTAGTTCTTCTGGTGGGGGTAATGGTGGAGGTGATAACCCACCTACACCCATTCATGTTTGGATCGAGCGCTTTAACAAGCTTAAGCCACTTCCTTTTCGCTCGGCAGCGTCCACTAATGAGGCGGAGGATTGGATAACACATATGGAGAAACTTTTCAATGTGCTGGGTTGTGGTGACGAGGTGAAAACCCGGCTTGCTACTTTCAAGTTTGAGGGTGATGCCTTAAACTGGTGGAAAGCCTATATCTTGACCAAAGAAGATAACTTCGTTGATACTTGTACTTGGAATACCTTCAGGGACATTTTCTACAAACAGTATTTCCCTGAGTCAGAACAGCAGCGGTACGAAAGGGAGTATGAGACCATACATCAGTTGGAGAAGGAAAATTCTCATGAGTACATGCAGCGATTTATGAGGATGGTTGGGTTTGTAGGTGCTGTTGTTGCTGGAGATGCTCGTCGTCAGGCTCGTAAGTTCAAATGGGGGTTAAAGAAGTGGGTGCTAGATAGGATGATCAACCATCAGTATACTGAGGTGGCTGCAGTTGCGGATGATGCCCGCAACATTGAGTTATTACATGAGGAGCAGGGTTACAACAAGAGGAACCGAGATGGGGACCGTATTCGTTCTAGGGGTTGACAGGACCATGCTCAGGATTCCAGGGGTCGTCAGGACCATAGTTCCGATCAGAGGGGTCGTCAGGATCAGGTACAGGGAGTTAGAGGTCGGTACGACCGTGGACATCAGGATTTTAGGACTCATGGTTCGCAGAGGTATGACAGATCAGGTAACGACCGTCAGGGTCGTGATGGTGGGGGTCAACGTCAGGCTAGGGACCAATCGTATCGTGGTGGTCAGCAGGACCGTTCTTCTGGTTCGACATATCATCGGAAACCCGCTGAGGTTTTGCCTCCTCCTCCACTTTGCAACACTTGTGGTAAGCCCCATCCGGGCGAATGTTATAAGGCCTCGGGAGCGTGTTACAGGTGCGGTTCCACGGCGCATAAGATTCAGGACTGCCCTAAGAAGAAAGCAAATGGGAGTGAAGAGGGGCCGACCCGTCAGTAGTTCTTTTATTTAGTTCTTTTATTTCTTTTCCTTGAAACTAATGTTTGGCTAGTATTTTTCTTGATACTTTGATGTGACTTTTCGTTGGATAAGACTCCTTTAATAATATTTGTTCTCTTTTGAATGACCTTTGTTCTGTATAAATTCTGGGTTGGACGATTGTTTTAGCATTGAAGGACCTGATGCTATTTTCCGACGTATCTCAGTTCGATGGTACTTGTTGTGTCCTGTTACGTTCCTTATATTTACTGCTTCTCTGATTCTGATTCTTTAGTGATGATTGTTTTGGACCAACCCTAAGATGTAGAATGGACCGTTAGGTGGTTGATAGGATTGATTTTCACGACTCGAGATAAAGTATGGTCATCATGAAGGTATACTCATATGACGCTGGTATTATGACGCTTGGCCAACGTGATAATACTTACATCATATGACGTACCCTCATTGTGATCATAGGATGTCTCGAGGAGTGCCTTAGAGCTTAGAATTTCTGGCACCTGATTAAGATTTTCTGAGTTAGCAAGACCTTGGGATCATTATGCTTATACGTTTAATCTACCTTCATTGTGATGCGATTTGATACGTTTGAATTTTTGGTAAGCTTTCATCTTTGTAAAGATTTTACCGTTTGATCTCTGTTACCCTCATTTCGTTGTAATCTGGTATGTCCCCGTTGTTTCCATTCATGTTCACGTCAATTTTCGAGGACGAAAATTTTTCTTTTAGAGGGGAAGAATTGTAAAACCCTAAAAAGCGTTTTCCGAAATTCTGATATAATTTGAGTTTTACCCTAAATACTGGGAACATCATTAAACAATTAAGATATTATGTTATGAGATGATTAAATTAATATGACATTTAACCTAAGTTCTTAAGCACTAAAATGTACGATACGACTATACGTTATAAAAATCATAGACTTAACTATGATAAATTGGTATGCAGTACTCCTAAGTTTCTATGTATTTTATGCCTTCTCTATGTATCCATTAAGTCGACGCAAACAATTATAAATAAATATCATGGTGACTTTTTATGTATTATACTGAAATGCATTTGGCACTTTAATGAAAGCAATAAATAAAAAAAATAATGAATTAGCTAACACAATAATGTGATGTGTAATTGTATGTTACTGTAATAAATATATGGGGCAATTCCATATTTACCCAACTTAAACATGATAATGTCATATTTACCCAAAACATGCTTTAAATGCATTGTATATCATGCATTCAAAAATTGTACTTTGGGTATATATGACATTTTCATATTTAGATCGGGTAAATATGGAATTATCCCTAAATATATGTTTACACATTATATATACAAATTTGGTTCAGTAATACTATCTTGTAACATTAGCCGGATGAGATAAGAACACAAATTTTGGAAAAGATTTGATGGGAATAAGTCACTCGAAAAACTCGGCAATCACAACTCATTCCTCCTTATATTACGGAAACGATTATCACAACTTTCCCCTCACTCTTTAAAACCCTCAAACACATTGACAGCCTCCATTCTTTTTCCAGAAGGCCAAGTTCCGAGCAGAGTAGAAGCTAACTCCGTTTGACGATCGACTTCTGTAGGGTTCGAAAGTTTGTGATCGTGGGTATTGTGGGTTCGAAAGGATTTCAATTTCGTTTGCTCTAGTACGAGTTCGGTTCGGGCTGCAGTTTGTGTTTCGATTTAGTTTTGGTTCGTGTGCTCTTTGTTTCGTTCCCATAACCGATCAAAGGTATCCTCCATCGATTTTTTTTGAAACCTACTCGATATATACATAGATACGTATCATATGTAATCAGAAATGGAAACATGGTATATGGGTAATAATAAGTATGTTAACATGCATATAATGGTTCCGTTAAATCTGTACAATGAGCATTACGCAGCATGAAATCATAGAAGTGTGAAATATGTGTAAGTCGCATGAATTAATGGAAACTATATAACATATAAGTCGATCTTGTTCCTGTTTCTCCTTTGAACTTGATTATTTTACACGTCTTTAATCAGGTCATCTGACACTCATTTTGATCTCTAAATACATGGCTAATAAACCTGGAAATAGACTTAAAGATGTAAATAAACATGCATGTGGGGCGTATAAGTTGAGACTTCCTGATTGTTAGAGTGAGCGAATATATGCATGTAATATTAAAGTGTATGCATGGTACATTGGTACTAGTCTAATACCTGTTGGGTTATTGTAGTTATGTTGGTGCATGTGGACTGTGATAAAACATTAAGACAGGAGCGTCTGTGTATGTTATGGTTTAAAATGAGTGTGTTGAAATGAGTAGTCTTATGGGGAATAAATTCGAGGGTCATCGCGGGATTTATGGGTACGTTGTACAAGTTTTTGAAAGTGTTTCGGGTAAGTCAAGCTCGGGTTTAATAGTCACGGGTGTTTAGTTAGTTGTGTCGGTTAGCCGTTTGAACCGCGAGCGAGAGTAAATATGGCATGTCGAAAGGGTAAATGAAGTATGAAAATGAAATAGTAACACTACGTACTGATTCTAAAAGAAAATATACATTGTTGCATGTTTAATATATTCATATGTTTCATTTTAACCCTCGTCTTTAGAACATTGTAACATGCAATCCTTAAACTATTATGAATTGACATATTGTATCCTAGACTAACCTAATAATATTATTAAGTTTAATGTTTAATTAATTGTCACAATAAACCCTAAACTTTGATAAGTTACACTTTAAACCCTAAATCATGATAAGTTGTTATATTTAACTCTAAAAATATTAATACGATTGATATAATCAATAAATCCGTTATGACTTAAATGAGCTAATAAGTATTAAATAAATCGTAATCCGTGTAGATTCGTTGAAGAAGACGTGGAGTTATTTCCTTGTGTTCATTCATTCATTTTCTTTCCTTTCATTGGCGTTAAGGTACAGATATTCTATCCCTTTTCAGTAGGGGTTTCTCATGATTCGTTTACATCTTTCGATATTGGTTTTGAACTGTTATCCTTTGCTCTGAGCCTTCTTATTAGGGTTTCCCTATAACTTTGCTATGCTTCCTTTGATTGAATCTCCTCCTATGTGAACTGTTTGATGTGAAGTGTTTGATATGAACCTTCTGATTATGAACCTTTGATATGCATCTTTGATTATGAACTTTTGCTATGGACTTTGATATGAACCTTTGACTTCTAGACCTTTGATATGAATCCTTTTGATATGACCTTGCCTTGACCTGTCAGTTTGAGACCCGAGCTATCACTAGGCATGGGGGTTCCATGTCCGTGTCATTGATGCACCAATGGCATGACTCTAGTGTGTACGAGTGATGTTACACACCGTCCCTTTCTGTTATCTGATTATGCGCGCTTTGGATATTGTATGGCCACTATCTGTCTGCAGGGGCGCATGGATGCATCCTAGATTTGTTCTGTTATCTGATATATTATGATTTGTCTGGTGAATGATGTCGTGTGCAATACGCGTCTTCACAATCTGGGAGCTGATCACTCCATGTCTGTTATATCTGCTATGGTTACTATTGGTTACTACAGGCCACTATGGATATATGATTTGATTTGATTTGTGTTAGGAATTAGAAAATTCCATGTTAAAGAGTCGGTCACCCCAATAATGGTCTAGCATATGTTAGCTCGTAGATTTGTCGTTGTTTACGTTATTTGGTAGTTTATTTGTTATTTAGTAGCGTAGTTTAGCGTAGTGCAACACCGTGGAGGAAGGACGGGTCTTTACCCACTGTATCCCTGATCCACAGGCCGATAGGAGGTCGTTTCTCATATAACTATAAATACCCCTTCCATCCATGGAAGGGGTGGTGCTTTCTAATCTAATATTCAACTTTTGTGAAGTAACTCTCTACCAAGAACACCCAACTCTCTAACTTTCTCTCTCTAATGGCAAACATGTATTTTGATCTCCCAAGACCACCCGAATCATCAAACACATAAAATATTTGGATCCTAACAATTGGTATCAGAGAGCCAAGGTTTATTGTGGTGTGTTGATTTGTGTGGTTTCGTATCATGGTTATTGTGTTATGTTGAGTTTGTGTGTTTTTTTAATCTTGTTAAAACTGTTTTTGAATCAATGTTGTTGTCGAATATTGCAGCTTTTAATAGGTTACATGTATGCTTTTGGTCATAACATCATGCTTCTTTTTTTGGTCAAATCATTATGGTCCAAACTGTTTTTTTTCACATCAGTCGTGTGCTAATATCTTTGTCCAAACAAATATTGTATTCAAAGAGGTCATTTGGGTATATCAACGTTGTCTTAATAGGTCAAAAATGATGTATCTTTTATGCTTTTTCTGGGTAACTTTGAAGATGATCGGAAACATGGTCGGAAAACTCATCGGAAAAATATCAAAAGTCTTGCTAGCGACTTGTGTAAGTGTCCAGATTCACTGTACCTCATTAGTAGCGACTTGGTTATACGTTGACTTTCTTGAAAGTCAATGGCGAGTTAGCCGTGGCGACTTGGCCTTGGCGAGTTAGCCGTGGCGACTTGGCCTTGGCGAGTTAGCCGTGGCGACTTGGCCTTGGCGAGTTAGCCGTGGCGACTTGGCCTTGGCGAGTTTGCCGTGGCGACTTGGCCTTAGCGAGTTACTTAGCGACTTGGCTTAGCACTTGGCTCAACACTTTGAAAACGACAGAAAGGAAGAAGGAGAATCGACCACAAGACCACAACCATTATATCACAATATACCAATTACCAATGATTCAAACTAACGACCTCAGATTCATCGAAACATCATCAGTCTATACCATGACCTCAAAACCAAGACTTATACACTCTAAACAAGACTCATCGACTACCATACATAACCAACTGGTACAACCTACAAGTCTAGTCAAGCCTCAACAGTGATCTCAGCCTCTTTACTTCTTTCGTTACTATCAAAGAAACATCAACCCAAATGGTCAAAACATTCGAAAGAAAGAGAGTACATCATCGTTCCATGTTTCTATAATTAAAAGAATAAATTACATCACACCAATCTCAGAAGTTTCTCCACTATTTTTCAATGAAATATTATGACTCAAAGGTCATTTTTCAAGAGAAAGTTTCATCATTGATTGACTAGTTTTCTGAAAATAAAAGTATGCTATGACTCGACATTAAGACTCATAACTGAAACTAGACAATCTCAGCCTTGTGTTCTCTCATGTTACCCTAAGGTTTTATCAAGACTTAATTGTCAAGAAACACGGAAAAACATTTGCAACATCACTGATTATCCTTTTTGAAGTCTAAGCTTCAATTAGGTGTTCGAGATATGAAATGAATGTAACAATTATGTCAATTCACTTTCATTTGCTCGGTTTGCATCTATTCTAATCAACACATAGTTATCGACTCTTAACACTTACCAATGACCCTAGTTCGATCTTGTAGCCAACCCTTTGTCAATCAAACCATCCCTGTGGTTTTTGACATCTCGTGCCATCCCTGTGGCTACCCTATGTCCTTCGAATCAAAGACTCTCTAACCATCCCTGTGGTGAGGTCTCGTTGATTAACTTTCTGAGGTAGAAACAGATGTGCCTTGATGATGTTAAGGGTTTGATGTTAAGTGTAAGATAATACTATGGACTGAGGCGGACTGAAGTGGAGTGAATGAGCAGATTTGTTTGATGAGGGATTTGAGGTGTAATGTTAGTGATGGGGGCGACTGGATATGTTGTTAAGATTAAGAGTTTCAGTTTTTTTGTGGTATGCGTATAATGATAAGAGAGGCGGATGAATTTGATGAGAGAAATTAGGGTTTCAAGGATGTGATTAGCAGAGAATGAGGCGTGATATATGTGAGTAAAATTAGGGTAATGGGTATGAGTTGTTGCGTTTAATACCCATCCTTTTAGGGTTTGACCGGATTTTAAGAATGTTGGGCTGAAATCAAACTCAGCGGAATATCAATATGGGCCGTGTGGTTGTGTGACTTTTTTTTGGGCCGAACATAAAGGAAATTGGAATAGGCCATGATCGAGTAATGACTGATTGGGCCGAACATAAATTCATGCAATTCCTACCGGGCCTCACACTTGTTTTAGATTCAAGTAATGACTGATTGGGCTTAATGATTTGTCTCATTGATTAATCACTTATTTTGGATACAAGTGCGGGATCATTATATTTGTGGTGATGATTTAATTTGTTAATAACAAATGGGAGAAATCTGATTTGTATTTCCTTTGTTGTTACGTGTTAAAGTCATTTGAATGATGGTAGTTGGGTTACATGTTAATGAAATTTGGAGGCCGAGTCAAATATTTGGCAATGTGTCATAAGCCTAAAATGTTGGAGTACTAGCTATGATCATTGCCAAAATTCACATGGACCAAGTTCGGGTTGAATTGTTACTTGGACCAAGCTTGTAAATTTATGTGTCGGTTTGAATTTGGATGACGATTAAAGGGCTTCACAAAAAATTGGATTGCATTCAAGAGACTTGTCGATAAGATTTGCTGATGTGATTTAATAATGAGATGTGTGTTAATGTGATTTGATGATGAGTTTTGATTATTCAATGAAAATTGATGCAAGTTAGTATTATGAGTTGCTGTGTTATGAGGATTGATACTTTGGTCTATACATTTTCACGGAGTATATTATGTCATGGCTTGAAGTATTTATTGAAAATGTTGACTACGGGGTTGTTTGGACGATATATCTCATTTGGATTTGAAGTGAGGTTTTTTCCAGAAGCGTTTACTTATTTCGTCTTCTTTCTTTCTACCCTTCCGCGAAGATGACTTGTCTGGGAATTTATAGAGTGTGATAAAGACTTGGGCAGTTAATTACGGTTGTGATTCTTTCTCGCTTAACCCACAACGTAATTATCACTTCGGTGTCTCACTCAGTTGAGAATGTCAAGAGGTTTTGTACATTGGGTACACCGTTTCTTCTTCACAAGGATTAGTACAAGTTTAAGTAACAAATCAGGGGATTTTCACTTCATGATCAAGTTTGGCATATCGGGTTTAGTTCTCAATGTGGTCACTACAATAGTCGACAGAATGCGTGAATGATGTGTGTACCAAGGTGTTGATTGGATGATTGATGATTTTGCTGATGTTGGATTATGAACAGTTGATGAACCGCTGCATGTTCCCCTAAAACAGAGATTCACTGAAACCAAAGTTGTCATAACACATTCAAGCTGACATTGTTTACGGTTTTGTCTTGATTTTGTAAAATCCCGCGAAAGAACCTATTTCTCGGTTTAAATCATAGACTTGTAAAATCCCGTGACAATGGAAACATCCTGGTAATAGTAAAGTGCATTTCCGGATCTATCTTATGGTTTATTCTTGGTTTTGTAAAATCCCACGAAAGAATATATTTCTCGTTTTAAACCATGGAATTGTAAAATCCCATAATGATAGAACCATCCTGGAGAAAGGAAAGTGTAATTCTGGATCTTATCTGATGCTGGTGCTACGGTTTCTGCTTCAAAGAAGGGATAAAAGGGTGTACTTCATGAATTGGATGTGTGTTTGGATATTCGTCATGGCGGTTTGGTTACTTCAAAGTTTTACGGGGTTATGCTCATTAAACCATGGTCGGGATGAAACCATTATCAGAGTTCACTTAAAAAGTCAAAGGAGGCTAGATTTGAGCTTTTAACCAAGAAGATGTGACAACAGAGTTAATTCTTTATTATTTATTTGAGGCTGAAGTGAAATATCACGGGCGAGTGCACTTAGTATCTGAAGGTATCGGGGATGGTTGGATGAAGATTCTTCGAGATCCTTGTTCAAGCTTATTATCAAAAACGAAGACTTGGAAATCTAGTTATTGTTGGGTGACTTTTACCTTTTCTTTTACCACTTGGGGAATTGGGCTCTTATCACCACAAAATAACTATCACTTAAAGGAGTTACGTTGTAGTGCTCAGTGTCACATTCAATTGTGGATTTTCAAGAGGTGATATACGTCTTATACTCGATGGTTGGTTGGTTGAAGAGTATAGAGTACTTAGAGATTCAAATGGGCATGAAGTCTCGGCACCGCTCTTTGTTACATATGTGCAAGTTTAAGTCACGAGTTCGGGATAGTTTACTTCAGGGTCCAATTCATCATATTTGATTTTCTCCATCAGCTGTCACAACAAATAGCCTACTGAATGATAATGGGGTGATTACATGTTTTGCCAAGAGATGATGAAAAGAGAGAGATTTATGACGTATGAACACAACAATTCATGCCTCGTACTCTAAAGAAAAGAAATGTGTACGCTTCAGTGCGCATTATCTTTGCAAGAAGAGAAATCTTCTTATGACGTCTGTTCACATCAGTTCAGGCCTCGTACTCTAAAGAAAAGAAAAGTGTACGTGTCAGTGCGCTTTATCTTCTGAAGAAGAGAAATCTTCTTATTATGACCATTCTCATCAACATGCTTCATACTTTTTTCCATGCGCTTCAGTCATCAAGTGAACCGGGCTACTGTTGATTGTTTTCTGATTCCACTTTCTCAACTATAATGAAGATGGCGACATCCTGTGCTGATTTTGCGGGGGAGAAGTGTGAATAGACTACATTTGGATAATGTTCACTTATTTATTCAAGAATGGCATCTCCGTATGCAATTCTTGAGGGGGAGAAGAAGTGTGAATTTTTTGCATTGTTGATTGAAATTTGAGAATATAAATGGTCATACGGCTCTAAACTCATGTAAGAACCGAGCTTCTTCTTATCGGGTCATCTTCACATGGAGTTTTTCTCTTCTAAGAGCCGTTGGTTGACATCTTCACTCGGATTGATGAGTTTATCGACAAAGTGCTTCCGGTTAATGCTTCACGTATACATCAACATGATGATTCCGAACAATCTCTCTGTTCTTGTTTGATGTGATTGGTAGTTTGGTGTTACCATCTTGTGTGTTCGTTGCGGCCTGATTGCTGATTTCCTTGATGAACATCTTTCTGTTCTTGTTTGATTGGGAGGGATTTTAGTTAAGGGGATTTGCAAGATGTAAGTTAATTGGGATGCTTTTTGGTGGGATGCTTTTTGGTGTGAGTTGAAGATGTTTAAATATTTCTTTTTAAACATGTCTCAAAATATGGCTTACAGTTATTTCAGACTGTAACCCGGGCTTCAAAAAAAAAAATGGCTTGCTATTATTTCAGATAGCAACCCGTTTTTCAAGAAAGGAAAGTGCTACGCTAAACCAATTTTCAAATATTTCGTGCACTTATCCTAAAAACAATATGAGGAAAGTATGTCGAAGGACTGCTGTTCCTACACAAATGTTTTTCCGTCTATAATTCTTCAGAAAAATATTTGTTGTTTCCTAAAATGGTGGAAAATGAGTTGCTTTTAAAACAATCAGATTCAGAGGTTTTGTTAAATTGAAAACTCAATCAATGACTTCAGCGCTTTTAAACTTTTCATAAAATGAGTCATGGATTGAGGGGGATAATGTTTTTTTTAATCTACATCATCTAACGGGCTTTCTTAATTATCCTAATATGCTTAATTAAAAATGATGTTAACCTATGTTGAAGGACTAGGTGCCTAGGATATGATTGCTAGGATTAGATGATTAGAGTTTGATGAACACATTATTCCTATACATTTATGTGATCTGATTGATATGTTGAATTGACTTTTATTAGTCGATTGTTGTTTGGGTGATGTCGACCACCATATATTTGTATGTGTGTTCACTAACGTATGCAGGTATATTGGTATAAAAGAATGTTCCCGATCCGGATCCCACAAATGAACATGATTGGATGCCGCAAGGAAAGGGTAACGATATCTTGGGTTGACAAATGAAGAAACGGAGCTTAATCGGACTTCAATGGAGAGTTGGCATGAAATGCAACGTAAGAGGTCTTACTGCATCAGCAGATGGTTTTCTTCAGCAAGTGAAGAAACGGAGCTTAATTGGACCTCAGTTGGCATTCAAAATGCAATGTAAGAAGAAGTCTCACTGCATTTGCAGACGGTTTTTCTTCCAACCCTACAACAACAACAACGGAAGCTTCTCAAACACTAACGTATCTTTGTGCAGGATACCATTTTTAAACAATTTTGAATAATTTGATTAAATTGTTTTGAAAATGGAAAAATATTGTTTTGAAAATTAATTGAACTAAATTTTGAAAATCACCGGACTTCTTTTTATCAAAACCTAAGTCACTCAATTATTGACTTCTGTCATCGATTGAGGGGGAGAGTGATTTAAAATATAATATTTTCAAACAATATTTCTTCATAAAAGTTCCGGTTTGTACGTTAAAATGTGGTGATCTAAAGATTTAATGTTATGTCATGGTATGATTTTCTTTAAAACTCAAAGATCTGTCAAAATGAAATTTTTTCTGTTCTTGTTTGATGGTGAAATTGTTTTATTTTACTAAAAGATCTCTTAAAACAATCATACCTGACACTAACAATCTTTAATGTCTTAAAATGGTCCTTATCTGTCATTTTTCAAAATTAAATCTTGCCACGTCTTTCCCCAAAAATCTTTTAAATGATTTAAATCAATTGGGATCACAAATCTCAAAAGGTTTGAAATTTTGATCGGGGTAGAGATCGTGAGTTAAATCTCTTATATGTTTAAATGGAATTGGTTTTAGTCCTTTTAAGGCACTCCTGCCTCCATGTGCCAAACGATTTCATACACAATGCACATGTTGAGGAGGAGGATTTATCCAAAAACATGATGAGTATTTAAACCAGGCCACATATTCTCCCATGTTTTCTAAACCTTATTAAATCACTTGGGATCCAAAATCTCAAAGGGTTTGATATTTTTTGATCGGGGGAGAATTTGTGATTTAATAATGAAATTTGATAAAAGGTGATCGTTTTGATTTAATTGTGCAGACTGCCATCTCATATGTGCTAAACGTTTTCGAACCTCGAAGCACATATTGAGGGGGAGCATAACTATCGAGGTACAAAAGTTTTTTTAAAAAAGAGACTTATAAAGTACCTTGATTCAGTTTACAAATGGTTTTCTTAATGGTTTTTGTAATCGTGGATGTGCTTCAAAAGAACTCTTGCCTCTATGTGATAAAAATGATTTCAAATATCCTATGCACATATTGAGGGGGAGAATTTTACCATGAAAATCAAATGGCTTTTTTCGTATGAAAACTGTGATCAAAGAAAATATTTCAAAGTCCTCTTGCCTCCTTGTGCTAAACAATTTCTAAATCATATGCACATGTTGAGGGGGAGGTTTTCTAAATGATCAAAACTATTAGGGTACAAAATGCTTTGATCTCGTATCACAAGTACCTTGATTGTTTTTCCAAATGATTTTTCAATTGGTTTCAAGGAAGAATGAACTGTACCAAAAGACCGACCATTTTACTTTATGTACGGAGTTATAAGGATGGAGAGGTTAGGTATTAGTTCCCACGATCCGCCAGAACCGGAGGGATCTACCCAGGGACAATCCACTAGATAGTGTAGAGTCCTTAGGTATATTGAAAAAAAGGAGAAAAATGAGAATATGGGAAGAATGCTGATTGAGACAGAGCTAGTACTGGAATAAACCCAACAAGGTTCTAGTAATGAAGTCTCGGTAAGCACTGAAGGGGTTGAAGAATGAAAAAGAAATGAATATGAAAAAGGGTGAAAAGAAATAGCCCTCCAATAATTCAACCTTAGGGCAGTAACCGGGTTCAAATTCATATGCTACTGGTGTTTACTAAGGTAACACTGGTATTGAAGACAAGACGTCATGGACCCAGTGACGCACTGCACTTCATCTTTCCAAACCACTCAAGTTCCTCTTAAAAGGGCTTGTTTCATTCTCACGGGGAACCGACGTTATCTATCGACTTTCTCTTAGAGATTGTTGATATTGAAGAAGGAGACCCTCTCCCTAGTCTCCGACACAGGAACCAAATGTGCACTATTGAGTCTAGAGCCAAGAGATCATCCACAATATCTCGTTAGGACACTAAATTCTTGAAGACTTGCTGTTTCACACAATGTGGAAAGTAAGTATATATTAAGAGTCCTACGCATTATCCTTGTGGTATTGCCAGAACATCTGAGTGGTATGTAAAAGTATTCACGATGAAGATGGAAATCCTTCTAGAGCCAACATCAAACAAGCTCTTGGTGGGTGACATGTGAGATCTTCTCGTAAGATCAAACTTGTGACAACTGGATAGAAACGATGGGGAGATTCATTCTTGAATCAACCTTGGTCCAGGATTGGAATTGACGAATACTTTTAGAAAAACCGTTCGATGTGCGAATCTCTTCTTTTCGCTAGCACGTCGATTGTGTACTATTTTCAAATACAAAAAGTGTTTTTATTGAAAATTGATCTTTCTCATAAAACCTTCTTCGTATTGCAAAACTCTTTATTCTAAGCAATACGCGATTTTTTTCAAATCAATTTTTCTTCAATCAGTGAATCTCAACTCGCTGATTCACTCACTCCGTGTTGTCTTCTTTGAGACGTTCCGGTTTGAGAACAGCTAGAACAGCTGCGAAACCCTGTCAAGGAGATTCTTAGGAATCCTACCTGATCACAGGCAGTACTTGTACTGATCAACGGGGAACCGTGGGCCGTGTACCTCAATTCAGCGAAAGTGATCAAAGACACTTTCGTATGTTTTATTGCTAACTGTTGTTTGCAGGTACACTTGGACGGTTGCAGCTGATCAGAATTGAGGAGTCATTCCAAAGCCGCATGCTCACAGCAACCACACTTAATTTGAAGAAATCATGACTGGTGCATATCTACATAACCTGGATCTGATATTTCATACCATGCTTATGCTACGCTGCTGCAAATATCATGAACCAGTAAGGCTTCCGCTACTCTGATGGAAAGATGTCATGATTCAAAAGTGTGAGCATGTCGGTCCGAATGTCACAACATCACATGAAGGCAACACAACTATGGATGATCCAGAGAGATTTGCTGTGGCTGATGATCTCAAAGAAAGCTCGAAGATCATCAAAGATGTGGATCAGTTCAAAGGCCTCCACTTAAAGTACTAATCTATGCGGACTTTGAAGAATCGCTACAAAAACACAAAGATTGCGGAAATGAAGAATTCAAGTCTACGAGCTCCAGAACGAAGTCAAAGATAGAATGCTAGGAAGCAAAAATGTATTTCATGGGGTGACCTCCCTTAGGGGGAGATTGTTAGGAATTAGAAAATTCCATGTTAAAGAGTCGGTCACCCCAATAATGGTCTAGCATATGTTAGCTCGTAGATTTGTCGTTGTTTACGTTATTTGGTAGTTTATTTGTTATTTAGTAGCGTAGTTTAGCGTAGTGCAACACCGTGGAGGAAGGACGGGTCTTTACCCACTGTATCCCTGATCCACAGGCCGATAGGAGGTCGTTTCTCATATAACTATAAATACCCCTTCCATCCATGGAAGGGGTGGTGCTTTCTAATCTAATATTCAACTTTTGTGAAGTAACTCTCTACCAAGAACACCCAACTCTCTAACTTTCTCTCTCTAATGGCAAACATGTATTTTGATCTCCCAAGACCACCCGAATCATCAAACACATAAAATATTTGGATCCTAACAATTTGTTTTGTTGGCTCGTGGTGGATAACTGACCCCTTTTCCTATGTTTCATTTACCCTACTCTGTTCCTTTGATATACCAGATTTATTGACTGACCTTCCTTACCTGTTCAGTTTTATTATTATTGTATCGTTATATCTGTTCACTGGGCTTTTTAAGCTCAGCCGCATTTCTTTTCCTGCGGCAGGTACCTAGGCTAGGAGCGTGGGATTGTTTGGGTTGAGAGATGAGCTGATATAGAGACCATGCCTAGTCATCTTAGACTTCATTTGATTTTGTTATTATATTTTCATCTTTGGAGTTTTTCCTTTTGTATTTATGTATTGATAAGTCTTGTTGACTTGAATTCTCTTGAGATTTATTATAAGAATTCCGCTGTTTGATTTATGTTCATTATGTATGCTTTGATATGACACCATACTGTGATACTTCTACCCTTATCGGGTTGGGGTGTTACAGTAACAATATCCAAAATACCATAAACCAAAAAAACTAAAGAGAAATCATTCAAACATAAAATAAATGAAACTAAGCACATTCCTATTATCTCTTTCGTCAATTCTTCCTTTTCCTTTTTGACGGCTTAGTGAGGTTGTAAGCGAGGTTTTGATTCATGCCTCTTATTTGTTTAAATTCCGCGGTCTCGTTTGGAATGGTTGGAAGTTGTTCGTGGTATTCAAGGATTTCCAATTTGATGTTGGATACGGGGTCGATGTCTTCCTCATCTTCTTCTTCTTCTTCTCCGGCCGAGGAGTCCGAGAGAGCTTCAGGTTTCTCTTCATTGACCATGAACCATTTAGAGGGTTGTTTGGTAAGAGGTACCATGACGTGATCGGAAAGGTAATGATCATCGTTGATAGGGGATGGTTGCAATGCACTAACATACTTACAAAGTCGTGTTAGGAGCATACCATATGGGAGTACCATGTTGGAAGCTTTGAATACCCCAGCCATTCTCCTTACCATGTAGTATGCAAGATTAAATGGCCTTTGGTGGGTAAGACAATAGATCATTTGTACAAGACATGCGTTTGGATGATCTTTGTTTCCAACTAGGCTAATGATGTTTTCCCTAAGGATTTCTTCCCATTTTCTAAACATGGGATGCATTTTGAAAAGTTCCATTTTAAAGGGATCACGGTGAATGAGCTTTTTGTTACGATCGTAACGGGATTGGTCGGTCCTAATTTTAAAGATAGTATCACCAATGGTTTCGGGATCGTTGAGAGGAGTGTTATAGAGAGGCTTGGGATCAAGTGCATGGTTTTGAGAGTTAATTGCCCAATCTTGAGAGTACATACAAATTCCCTCACAAGGAACGCGAAGAATTTGAGCAAAGGTGTTGAGAGGAAAAATAAAGTTTTGTTTGTTGATGATGAAGGTGATTGAGATGCTATTGTCGGTGTTTCTAATGATCCTAAAGCTTTTGTAAAATTTAAAAATGAAGACCGGACGAATTTGTTCATCTATGTCAAGGAGACAATCAAAATTGATTGTCGAGAAAACTTAACGAATGTCGGTATCTTCAAGGAAACATTCCTTGACTACACGACCTTCGTGGATAAGTCGTTTTACAAGGCTTTTGAATATTTTACGGTCGGTTTTGGTCAATCCCCTTTTACGATAGTAGTGAGTAAGGTAATGGACGGTGTCATGGTGATCTTGTTGAGTGGCTTTGGGCATGGTTGTTCCTAAAAATACAAATTTTCAATTAAGATAAATTAGTTGGAATGAGTTTATGGTTTTGATTTGTATTAACAATGTTGTGAACACAAAGTGATTTTGTTAAAATCCCCTTTTTCATGATTAGTTTGAAAAAACCTAATTGAGTTAATTGATTAGATATTAAGAAACCATAAACCCTAGGATAAGGATGATGAAAGTTACAACAAGTTAATGTAATTACTTACAATGGTGTTCTAGGAGGGGATACTTGAAAGTATGGAAGCCAATGAGGATGAATTTTGTAGCTTGGTCGTTTTTTGTTTTTGTGTGAGTAGAGGGAAAAACAATCAGTAGTGAATTTTTGAAAGCGTATAGCTGAATTCTGTTCCACGGTTCCCCCGGATCCTTTATGTTTGGGATCCGGCTAGTACAACTAGGGGGATCCGGCTACTGTGGACAGAAAAGGGGTTGTTTGACATTATTTTTGTAGTAGGCTTATAAATTAGCTTACTAAAAGATAGTTCGGAGGTATTAGATGAAGATTGTTTTTGGATGACGGCTTTTGATGAATCACATATCGAAGGTTCATATGTGATGACGGCGTTAGTTTGACGAATCAAAAGGAGTATTATTCCTGATGATGAAAAAGACGGAAAAGTGACAAAAGAGACTTCTAATGATGTTAGAGATAAATAAGCAAAGAAAACTTATGAAAAATAAATTGAACTCATGTAACCTATCTAATGAAAAGTAAAACATACTATATGCTTCTTGGTTTGGCATAATTCCAAAGATACTTCATGAGCTTTTAAAGTAATCCTTTTTACTTGATGTACGTGAGTTGTGATTACCTTTTAGATCCTTCCTTGAATGTTGACTTCATTATTCTTTGAATGAAGATTTTGGAGAGATTCTAGCATGAAGATTTCTTAGGAACAAAAGTTGTTAGAGTCATCTATCAATGTCCAACAAAATGATTTTTAAGAAAAATATGACCCAAAAAAAAAATCCTTCTTTGTAGTTTTCAAACATACACGGATCGTATCAAGTCTCTAAAGTACAACATACTTTAAGAAACTTGGTAACGAAGCTCTGATGCCAATTGTGGAAAACTAGAAGGGGGTTGAATAGTTTTACCAATTTAAAACTTCCTTTTAAATATTTAGATCGACTTATGTCAATCTATTTGATTGTTTATGTTGGACGTTGATAGATAGATATATAAACGTGTAATGAAAGAAAAAGAATAAGAAGCACATCACCACGACACAAGTATTTATAGTGGTTCGGCTACAAGGACACCTTCCTTGCCCTACTCCACTCCCCGAGTCACCTACTCGAGAGTTCGTAAACACTACACCAACTCCTTATGGCGGAAAAGCCTTCACAACGTCGCTTAACCTTTTTCCGGTACAAAGCTAAATACCGAGTTCTTTCACACCAAGGCGAAACACACCTAACACAACGTCGCCTACCCTTTATACGGTGCTAGGCTAACCACCGACTTCTTTCACACCTTAGGAGAACTAATCCTTCACAACGTCGCCTACCCTTTATTAGGTACTAGGCTAAGCACCTAGTTATTTCACACCTTAGGTGAACTACACCTTCACGACACAACACCTAATCTCAAGGAGGTCTACTCCTTGTTACAACACCATCAAGGATATCACCATCCTTGTATATAAACAATTACATATATGTATAACGATGCACCTCATCGATTATACGACCTAGGCATTCTTCCCAAATGTTACTTGATTTGATTCTTTGGCATCCTTCACTAATGCCTTTGATACAATGCTTGGCACCCTTCACTAATTCCTTCGTCTTGACACCTTTAGCATCCTTCACTAATGCTTTGACACGGATGATGAGCACCTTTCACTAATGCTTTCATCTTGACACTTTCGGCATTCTTCACTAATGCCTTCAACCCAACATCTATGGAGAAAGGAAGAACTATCAACAAGATAACCTTAGTAGTCTTGATGATGACGAAGCATGGCAACTCATGGACTTTGAGCTCGCACGTCTTCAAGAGGTGGTGATCTTTCCTTTAAGAGGAACCTAGTAGATCACACAAAAACAAAAGACAAACTACATAGATCACTTAGATCTGAGGTTAGAGGGTTAGAATACTTTGGGAAAGTGTATGTAAAAAGCACACATAGAGAGGAAGAAATGGCTCTCTATTTATAGAAGAAATTCTCTTCTGTTTCCCCGGATCCCTACCACAAGGGATCCGGCTAGCACAAAGCTAGGGATCCGTGGTCCGCTCCTCTTTGCCCATGGTTATTTTTGGTTATGGGTCATGGGTCATGGGTTATGGGTTGATCCATGGTTTTCTTTCTAGATACAATGTATCTTAAGGATACAATGAACTTGGTTAAGTTGTATATATAAAACCATGGGTTATGGGTGAAAACCATTTGCTAGTATTTACCCAATTTAGCATACACTTAGTTTTTACCCATTTTAGTATACTTAGTTTAAGTATATGTTTAACCCAATATGTAAACACTAGTTGTTGTACATATGTATCTAAATCATAAAATCACTTATACTTGTTTTAGTGTTTTATGTGAAAGCGTAAGTGTGTTAGAAAACTATTAACACAAACTATTTACGTACTCTATTTGTTTCGTTAAAATGATTTTATATTTGTTATTGACAAAACATTAGAAGATCGTAAAATATAAATAAACGTTTTCACGGCTTATTTGTATTAACAGTTTTGAATGGCGGTAGAGGCTAGTTGCTTAGGAGATATGACCAACTGACCCTAAGTGAGTAGACTGAGACGGGAAGGATAAGACATGACCAACTGAAAACCCTTTCTACTTGTGCGATTTGACCAACTGATCACCTACCGTTTGGATGAACTTAAGAATTAGGGGGTGAGTGTTTAAGTTGCTAACGCCCGGGCACTCACTATTATAAATCTAGCATGTAGCGGTACTTAATGACTTGGCTTAGGGGACCAGGAACAACTGGACTTATGAAAGGACACCTGACTTCTCTAGTCGTGGCATCTTTGCTGATAGGTTACGGCGAATTCACCAAATGATGTCCTCTCGGATTTGACCCCACCTGAAGTAATTGGAAGTAAGTAGACGTAGAGATTACTAGCTAGGAGGATTAACTAGGTTAGCACCACTCTCCTCTATTGATTAAACCTTTGCCATTTATCTGCTTTTATCTGCTTTAGTAGTTAATTAATTAATTCCTTATCGAAATCAGTATTAAAATCTGTGACACCTAGACTTAGTAATAATCCAACACGCATAGCTCTTGGGACGATCTCGGTTTTACCAAATACTACACTACACGCGACCGGGTACACTGCCCGTTAGTGCATTAGGGTAGACCATAGGTATAACGAGACCTTATAAATATTAAAACCTGGTAAGTAAAACCTGCATCAAGTTTTTGGCGCCGTTGCTGAGGAGTTATATTAGGATTGCTATTAAGTCTTTCATTTTTGTTTTGTTTTAAACTTTTCTATATTTCTCACGATCATTGTTCAAGTTTTCAGGTACCATGGAAGTTGTTAACATTGATGACCTCACTCTTGAGGAATATTTGGTTTTGACAAGAGCAGAACAAGGGTTGGGTCTTGTAAGACCGGCAATTGGAGCGGACGTCCGCTTTGAAATTAAAGACCAATTTATGAGGGAGCTTCGTGGTAACCCTTTTTCTGGAAACAGGGACGAGGATGCATATGAACACGTCAAAAACGTCCTATACATCGCAAGCCTTTTCAATATTCCGGGCGTGTCTCATGATGTTGTTATGCTAAGGGTGTTCCCCATGACTCTTACTGGAGCTGCCAGAAGATGGATTGAAAGATTGCCCGCTGGGGCAATCATTACTTAGGCTCTACTTAAAAAGCATTTCATTCAAAGGTACTGTCCTCCGTCGAATATTTCTAACCAGCTTTTGGAAATCCATAATTTCAAACAAGAAGACGAGGAAACATTGTATCAGGCCTGGGATAGATACAACGATCTCCTTGACCAATGTCCTACACATGATCTGAACAACCAGCAAAAGGTCAATATTTTCTACAAAGGAATCAACGTAAGTACAAGGCAGATGATGGACTATCAAGGACCTATCCCGAACATGACTCCTACTCTTGCAATTGAAGCCATTCAAAAAATGGCTGATCATTCTCAAAAATGGCATGACGGAGGAAGTAAAAGAAACCAAAGCGGAAGTATTGACGGAATTGCAGCAATCGCTAGTAAAATTGAAAATCTAAGTCGAGACATGCTGAAAGTCAGAGAAACCGTCCATGCCATCCAAGTGGGTTGTGAAAGCTGTGGAGGAGGACACCTCACAAAGAATTGTCCTCACGTTGACAAAGAAGATACGATCGAGGAAGATAAATATGGAGAGAATCGACCTTTCTACGGGGATAATCATAATGGGTATCGTGGAAGACCCCCACCGTATTATGAGCGTAATGAAAGAAGAGCTAACTTGGAGGAAATTATTAACAAGTACCTTGTAGATTCAACCCAGAGGCAAAAGGAGCAAGAAGAATGGATGAAAAATTTCCAAGATAATACAAACAAAAGCCTTTCTTCCCATGACATATCTCTAAAAAACTTGGAAACTATGATTGGAAAGCTTGGCGATGATGTACAAAGGTAAAATGAGGCACAAAATAACAAATCTACAATATGTAAAGCTGTATTTTCTGAAAATGACAGGTCCTTCGATGAGTCTAATACTGAAGGGGAAAGTGAGTTACGCCGTAATCACATCTCAGAGTTACGGTGTTGGATCGATATACTTTAATCAAACTAAACTAGCTTGTTAAGGTTTAATAACCTCGGATAAATCCTAAGTTATTAACAAAGAAACACTGAGCAATCTTTATCAAGTACGCGGAATTTACTTAACAAAGCTAAAAAGAAACTTTATTAATAAAACTCTAAATCTGCTTATTATGCAGATACTCTAATACAACTCTAAGATATTCGAACTTTTCTCTAAACTCTTAATTCGTAAACTCTAAAACTCTTTTTCTGAAATCGTACCTCTAATGCCAATCTAGGAGTCCTTTTATAGACTCAAGGATATCCTAGTCGGTTTACAATTGATAACCTTGTACGACAAGTAATCTAAACATGGAATACAATACTTTCCATAAACTAATATAACAGATCTTCTGTCCTAGCAGTACTTTGACTTTATCTTGCAGTACTTTGACTTTGTCTTTAGCAGTACTTTGACTATTTGACTTTTTCCAGTACTTTGCAGCTTACAGTACTTTCATATCTTCAGTACTTTGATATCTTCAGCACTTTCATATCCCAACAATCCTCCCCTAACTTGAATTCTACTTGCTTGACTTCAAGTTCCTTTGTGAATATATCTTTAACAGCTTCATCTTTTAAAATGGATTGTTCTTTAGTCTTTAGATTATATCTCTGTAGAATCTTGTGCTCTTGTCAAAGTATCTCTTAGAATTGTTTTCATCATAGCAGCATTCAGCAATCTCCATCTTTTCAGCAACACAGCAACATATGACAATGTGTACAATAATTTAAGTTTAAGTTGCATACTATTCTCATCACATCTAAGTGAATCATTGAAAATTCAATGGATTTAGAACTCTTTACCAAAGCCATTATCTTTGGAGTAGCCAAATGTTTTGGTGTGTAAGACCATGGTACATTGATAACCATATGATTTTTAGCAAACCACCAGCTATCAACAGATTTGTTTTGTCTTTACCAAAAGCTGTACCCTTCTGGACTAGTTAGTTCTTTTATCTAATGGTGAACTAATTACCAATAATGGTTTTTCCACTGCCTTTACCACAAGCCATTTCTTGTGGGCTAGCCAACTCTTCACATTACTGATATGGTGAGTTGATAACCATCCAACTTATTAGCAAGTTGTCAACTAAAAACGGATTTGATATATCTTTACCAGAGCCGTTTGCTCATGGATTAGTCAATCCTTTTGTAACCATGGTCGATTGATAACCTATTGATGTTATCATCACAAAAACCATTTATTTCAACCTTTATTTCAAAATATTTATTACTTAACAAAAAAGGTTTCTTCTAAAATTTACTTAACTGGTTTAATACAGCAAACAGTACTTTGATGAAAGTACTGTCTCACTAGCAGTACTTTGAATAAAAGTACTGATATATCAAAAAGTATTTATCCAAATAAAATTCATACCAGTTAAAGATCATTCTCAGCAATGGTAGTCCAGTCTATTAGCAAATTGATAACCATGCAAGCAATTTCATCAGCCTCTTCTACTTCCAATCCATGCTCTAGCATTCTTCTCATGAGCTCAACAGTAAGAGGATATCTTCTTTCTGCAAACATGTGAATCATTGTTCCATTTTCAAACTCCAAGACATGAACTCCAGATTCTCCAAAGAATCTCCAGCAAACTATCTCCCAGTTTTCTTGATCCTTCCAAATATCATCAGTACTCTTTTCATCAGTTTCCCACATGGTTATGAGATCCCCTTGTAAAACCAATCCAATTCCTTCTAAAGGATTATCTTCAAAATAAGTCTTTACTACATTATACAAGTAGAATAGATCTACTCTGTCTATGATATGCAGCAAATCCCATAGCCTTTTAAAAACTCTGAAACTTTTATCTTCTTTGTGAAAAACCATGTAATCTCCATTCTTAGATTTCTCAACTTTGAAAGCACTGATCTTTGATCTGTTCATCTTCATGTCATTATCTTCATCTGTATAATCAAAATCTACCACTCTGAGATAATTCTTCAATTCATCACTAGTCTCAGATCTTAATTCAACCTTCTCTTTCTTTGAAAACTGAACATCTGTAGCTTCAGTTGTTCTTTTCCTTTTTAAGCTTTTCTTCCTTTCAGCTTCATCTCTAAAATCTTTAATGCCTGCAACATCTTTCTTATAAGCTTCTCTCTCAGCATCATATAATCTCTTCATATCCACATAATTTAGCTTCTGTAATCCTTTAAATCCTCTGCTTTTGAGATATGCCATCATTGCATTCCTTTCTTTAGCTAAATTAGGTCTTCTTGACATGAATCTAACAGGTGTTGGAGAATGTAAAGATTCAGCAGTTTCAGCATCCAATTCATCTTGCACTTTTTGAGCTGCTTTTCTATCCAAAGCTTCTTGAGCTTCTCGTTCTTCTCTATCTTTAGCATTTATCTCTTCTTGAACTTTTCTAGCTACAACTTCATTCCTTGCAACTTCAAATGCTCTAATTTCTGCTAAAGTAAGCTTCTTTTTCTTAACTTCAACCAAAACACCTTTTCCCTTGTCTTTTGGATCAATTGCAGGTTGATCAGTTCTTGGTTGTTCTTCTTCTTGTGCTTCTCTAATAGTAACACCACCTCTTGGTTGTGACAGATCAAGAATTGTAGCAACTAATTCATCATCACTTGGTGAATGAATAGGTTTAAATCTAGCTTCCTCCTCTTCCTCTATAACAGTTGTAGAAGGACCAGCTTCTTCATCAAAATTCAAAACCCTTGGAGTTATTACTTCTTGTCTTAAAGTTTCATGAAAAGCAGTACTTTCATGCTCAGTACCTTGATCATCAGTACCTTGAATTTGCACAGTACTTTGATGTTCAGTATCAGTACCTTGAACTTGCACTTCTTCTTGTTCCTCTGAAATAATCTTTTCTGCAGTACTTACAGATTCTTTCATCTTTATAACATCTTCTTCAGATTCTTTATCCTTCATAGCATCTTCTTTAGATTCTTTATCCTTCATAACATCTTCTTTCAAATTATCCTTTTCTGAATTCCTCCCCAAGTTGACAGAAGATGATTTAGGAACCGTCTTTCTTTTCAAATCCTTACGAAGTGCTTTTCGACGTTTATTCTCCTCCTTTACCCATAAATTGAAACCTTGAATATAAGGTTTAACAAAATTTCTCAACCAGAAGTAATTTCGCTTTAACTTCCTAATAGTTTTAGCTTGTCGCTCAACAGTCTTGTTCAACCTAGCAAGCGCCTTTGTCAAAGCATAGTTGTCCATAGTTAAACCTTCACGAGGTATAGAATGAGCATCACCTTGAACTTGCGAATATTCCTCTGAACCAGAAACAAATGGGTGAGGAGATGGAGTAGGTGTTCTCTCAATCTCTGCTTGAACCTCAGGACTTGGAGAAACATCACCCTGTAGAGATGCAGTACCTTCACGAGAAGCAGTACTTGCAGATGCAGTACCTTGTGAAGCAGCACTTTTTGAAGCAGTACCCTGTGCAGAAGCAGTACCTTCACTTTCTTCATCCACTTCAGCACGTACAGCTTGAACAACTTCCATCATGGAAGTAGTTAAGGGAATATCTCCACCTCTGAATAAATCACTGCGCCTAGCCATGAAAGTATAGATCTTGGCTTGTTGCACAATAACAGGGAGTAAAGCAGTAGGTTTGGGAACATCAGCCAATTGCTTGTTCAAGAAAACCTGTATAAACCTTGGATACATTAACCAAGTAGCCCCAGATGATATATGAGAGAGCATTCCATCCAAAATAAGTCGTGAAAAATTAAATACTCTGTCCGTAGATAAACCAACCACTGCAGATGCAATATTTGAACCAAACTGCTCCCAAGAAGTGCTTTTAGAACTTATGCAGTGGAGCAAGACATGGATCAAAAACTTCCATTGAGGACAGAATAAGGCCTTCTTAAAAGTTTGTTCAGTCAAAGAACCTTCATAACCCAGATTGCTAAAAGTATCCCAAATCAATTGCTTGTCAAATCTAATAGCCCCATCTTCATCTTCAAATAATAAATCTGCACGAATAGAGGCTTCTGTGATCTTGATAGTGCGACCAGCAACAGTGGATCTAATATAGTATTCATCCTCCTCCATATTATCTCTAACATTAGCCCAAAATTCTTGAATCCATGGTTCAATTATATCTGGCTCCACTAAAAGAGCATAACTAATAGGCGACCCAGTAAGATAATCAATGATATCATAAAACGCCACATTTGCCTCAGTCTTATCCAAATTAGCCACCATATTGTGCTTCGAAACAGTTAAACGATTCACCATTGTTGAAAGAGTGAGCACAATAGAAAGATTTTATCGAATAAGAAAGAAATGGCAATTGGAAGATAAGTATGGAAAAGATATGTAGTAATAATATGAGAGGGAAAATCGGAAAGAAATTATTTATAGGTGAGATTTGAAAAAAATCACAGCCTAAATAACAAAGTTACCGTTATTACCAATTACCCTTCAATATTACCGTTGGAACAGTACTTTAATACGACAAACAGTACTTTCCACATAAGCAGTACTTTCCTAAGCAGTACTTTCCCAAGCAGTACTTTCAGAAAATACAGTACTTTGCCAAAAATCTTCAAATAATCTAAGTATACACTAACATCCTCCCCTCAAGCAATACACAGGACTATATCAAACATCTTATAGTCCTCCCCTTAAACATAGCTTAGTAGTTAATCATTCCAATGCTCACGACCAAGTGATTGAATCGTGACACATCAAAACCTTTGGTGAGTAGATCAGCTACATTGTCATCCGTGTGAACTTTAACCACATTAATAAGTCTATGCTCATAACAGTCTCTAATAAAGTGATGCCGAATCTGAATATGCTTTGTCTTGGAATGATACACAGGATTCTTCACAATACAAATAGTACTCTCATTATCAATATTGATAGGAGTATTCTTAAAGTTGAACCCATAATCCAATAGTTGATTCTGCATCCATAAAACTTGACCACAACAACTTGCAGCAGCTACATATTCTGCTTCAGTAGATGATGTTGCTGCAATTGTCTGTTTCTTGCACTGCCATGAGACTAACCTTCTTCCAAGATATTGGCATCCACCAGTTGTGGATCTTCTATCATAGTTATCACCTGCATAGTCACTATCTGAAAAAGCTTCTAAGTGAAAAGGTGACTCTTTAGGATACCACAACCCCAACTTAGGTTGTTGTTTCAAATAACAGAATATTCTCTTGACAGCATTCAGGTGAGAAATCTTTGGTGAGACCTGATATCGTGCACATAAACAAACTGCAAACATGATATCAGGCCTTGATGCAGTAAGATACATAAGAGAGCCAATCATAGATCTGTATAACTTGACTTCAACAGGCTGTCCATCTTCATCTTTTCCCAATGAATTGATAGATTTAATAGGTGTAGTAACAGCCTTCATATCATCAAAATTAAACTTCTTAAGTATATCAGTAACATACTTGTCTTGGCTAATAAAAATTCCTTCCTTGGACTGCTTAACCTGAAGTCCTAAAAAGAATGTTAACTCTCCCATTGAACTCATTTGAAATTCCTTCTGCATCAGCTGCTCAAACTCCTTAACCATAGACTGTTTGGTAGCCCCAAAGATAATATCATCAACATACACTTGTACTAACATGATATCCTTCTTGTTTCTCTTGATAAACAAAGTCTTGTCTATAGCTCCCCTTCTGTATCCATGTTGTAATAAGAATGTAGAGAGCCTCTCATACCAAGCTCTAGGTGCCTGATGAAGACCATATAAAGCCTTAACCACCTTATAGACTTTGTTTGGATGCTTAGGATCTTCAAAACCTAGAGGTTGTTTCACATACACCTCTTCTGTAATAGTGCCATACAGAAAGGCACTCTTGACATCCATCTGATATACCTGAAAACCCATATAAGAAGCAAAAGCAAGAAAGATTCTAATAGCTTCAATCCTTGCCACAGGAGCAAATACCTCATCATAATCTACCCCTTCTTCCTGTCTATAACCCTGAGCAACTAACCTTGCCTTGTTCTTGATAACATTGCCTCTTTCATCTCTTTTGACTCTAAAAACCCATCTGGTTCCAATAACTTTCTTCCCATCTGGAAGATCACATAAAACCCAAACCTCTTGAAGTTTAAATTGAAGAAGTTCTTCCTGCATAGCTTCAACCCAGCTTTCTTTAGTCAAAGCTTGAGCAATGTTCTTGGGTTCCTCTTGAGAGATGAAACAGGTGAATAAGCAGGTTTGATGATCCTTATGATTTAGCCTATTTTGTTTATACACAAAGCTAAGTAAAGCATTATGAGGTTTTGTGAAACCCTTAGCTTTGTGTCTTGTCATAACTCCAGAAGTAGAAGGACCAATGATTTGATCAGTTGGATGATTCTTATGAATTCGTAAGATTGGAGACTGTGGAACTGCATATGCATCATCCAAGTTAGTATAATCAGCACCTTCATTGGAATCTGAGAAAATACCTTCATCTTCAAGCTCATCATCAGTTTCTTCTAACTCAGGCATAGTAGGATCATCCAAATCATCTAAAGTACTGTCAACTGGTGCAGCAGTACTTTGGTTGAAAGTATTGTCCAAAGTACTGGAAGAGAACTCTGCAGTCTTGTTCTTCTTCTTTGCCTCTTCATAAGCTCTCCTTTGGTCATCAGTGTAAGAATGTGCTAATACATCTTGAAGAAGCATCTGATTAAGTTCCTCTTGAATAGATTGATCCTCAGCAGATAATGAGGATTGTGGAGCAACAGTACTTTGTTTTGGCGAATCAGTACTTTGCTTAGGAACATCAGTACTTTGTTTTGGACTCATAGGATTTTTATCAGGAATAGCATCAGGTCTAAGATGAACATCACTGAATATCTTCTTCATTATGCAAGGGTTGATTTTCTTCTCTAACAGGTACATAATTCATTGAAGGAGATAAAATCTCAAGATTAAACATCCAATCAGGACCCTTCCCTTTCTCATTGTCTTGATCCTCTAAAAACTCAACATGAAGACAGTCTTGAATCTTCTTAGTGACTCTGTTGTAGACTCTGAATCCTTTACTGTTAGTGCAATATCCCAATAAGTAACCTTCTTCAGACTTGCCATCAAACTTCCCTAGATTATCAATGGTGTTTAAAATAGTAAGAGGGCATCCAAAAGGCTTCATAAAACGAATGTTGGGTTTATTGCCCATCAGCAATTCATAGGGTGTCTTCATCTGTGGTTTTGTGATAGAAACCCTGTTGAGTACATAACATGCAGTACTTATAGCTTCTGCCCAAAATTGAATAGGGAGATGAGAATCAGCTAACATGGTCCTTGCAGCTTCAATCAAGGTTCTATTTTTCCTCTCTGCAACACCATTTTGCTGTGGTGTTCTAGCAATACTAAACTCCATTTTTATGCCTTTATTTGCACAAAAATCATCCATAGGCTTGTTCTTGAATTCAGTTCCATTGTCACATCTAATACCTCTTACCTTGAGTCTTAATTGGTTTTCAAGTGCTATTATAAGAGTTTGAATAGCATCAAAGGTATCATCCTTAAAGCCCAAAAAGAACACCCAACTGAATCTACTACAATCATCAGTAACAACCAAACAGTACTTTTTTTTATTTAAACTTGCCACAGAGACAGGTCCAAATAAATCCATGTGTAATAGCTCCAATGGTTCTCTAATATTCCTTTCATCAAGCTTCTTGCAGGAAGCTTTGTGTTGTTTACCCTTCTTGCATGCCAAACAGGATTGATCATTCCTGTAAGTCTTTGAAGGTAAACCTCTAACTAAATTTCCTTTGACCAATTTGTTGATGTTCTTAAAATTCACATGGCCCAATCTTCTATGCCATTGATGTGCCTCTTCAGATGTTGCTTTAGCCACCAAACATGTGGCTCTTCCATAAGAATGTAGACTCTTCATGTCTAAACTATACACATCATTTGTCCTTGGTACCCTAAGTACTACCAAGTCATCATCAACAGGTTTGAAGTCAGAAGAAAGGATAAGACATTCTGTGTCAGTGAATAACACAGGATGCTTTTTATCACAAATTTGAGAGACTGACAACAAGTTGAACTTCAGCTCCTTCACATATCTGACATTCTTAAAATCAATTCTCCTAGCTTTAATTGTTCCTTTCCCTGTAATCCTTCCTCCATTGGGATCATTCCCAAATGCAACTTTTCCTCCACTAATACTTCTAAAATCAGACAGGATCTCTTTATCACCTGTCATACTACCAGAGCAACCACTATCCACAATAAGATGATCTTTAAGCTCCTCTTCTGGGTTGCCCTGCACATAAAGAAAAGAGTTAGAAACTTTTAGGAACCCAAGCCATTACTGACTTGTGTTCCCCTTGAGAAGTCACAAACTCAAATTCTTTGAGTATGTAATTCTCACTATCTCTCAGATTATGATCCAAAATTATCTTTTGATGTTTAGCATGTGGATTTTCAAAACTCTCTGATTTTTCAACATAAATTTCTTTCACCAGATTATTAACCTTTTCTCTTGACACAAAAATATCTGATTCACTTTTTGTTGAACGTACTGTATGTCTCCCAGCAGTTCTTTCCCTTTTAATCCATTCAGTTTTAACAGGAGGTTCTTGTGATCTAGATCCCCTATATGAACTATGATAACTTCTAGGTTGATAATGAGGTCTCCTAGAATTTCTATCCCAAGTATGGTTTTCAGTACCTTGTCTCTGAGCAGTACTTTGGAAAGTACTGTGAGATACTGAAGTTCTTCTCTGATGTGGGTATCTATGGTCTGGTGTGAAGTTTCTGTGATTAACCCTATTAGAATTAGTCCAAACTGGTTTGTGCTCTCTAGGTCTCTGATTGTTAGACTTATTCCTTGGAAACTTGCTTAGATATTCTGAGTGTCTGTCACAATCTTTGATTAAGTGAGTAGGACTATAACACACAAAACACAGTTTTTGACCCATATGACCAAAGTGATTTCTTCTATGTCTATGCCCAAAATTGTTTTGCCTTCTTGAGGACTGATAAAATTTGTTTTGACTAAAATTATCCCAAAAAGGTTTAGCAGTACTGTTTTGAAAAGGTTTTGCAGAAGGTACTGCTTGTTGAGCAGTACTTTGATTTAAAGGTACTGCTGGATTTTGAACATTGGTTTCAACAGTTTCTTTGGGTTTCTCAGATCTAGATTTAGCAATTAGCTTATTCCTAAATTCTAGACTATCTACTCCATAACGAGAAACATCAGGCCTAGAGGGGTGATGACTAATGGGATGAGGAACAGCATGATAACCATTGTCTTTCTTAGGAGGTGGTTCACTTACTGAGCCTTCATTACTAGATGAATATAAATAGTTAATGAGCTCATCATCACTAGTGGTTATATCCTCAAAATCACCATCATCCTGATCACTAGGTTGATTTTCTTCTACAGTACTAAAGTCCATTCCAAATCCTAAGCCTGTTCTAATGTAAGCCCTTCTCTATTTTTCAACATACTGAACATGGGACAGGCCAGACTCTTTCCAAGCATCAAACTTAGCTACCAAATCATCTCTTTCCTTAGTTAATTTCTCAATTTCAGCAATTTTACAGTTTAGTTTCCATTCACTAAGTTTCAACTGATAATCCTGTTGTTCATATTTTTCAGCCCAAGCCATTTCATTATTTTCATGTGTTATGATTTTAGTTTCTATGGACTCTAAAGTGATTTGATAACCTGCTACCTCAGACCTAGCCCTAATACAATTATCTCTTTCAATCACATAACTGTTAAGCAATTTTTGATAGAATTCATAACAGTTTGAGCATACCTCAGAGATAGGAGACTGAGTTGGTGAAGTAGCCACCATAGCAAGAAGAACAGGATCATCTTCACTTTATTTGCTCCAATCAAATCCTCCAAAGCCATCATCAGATTCCAAAACAGCATGTTCAGATTCTTCATCAAAAACAGTGCTCCAGTCCAATGCTTCCACTGTGTCTTCAACTGCATCTTCCACTGCTACCATACAGTAAGTCACCGGTTCATCATCAAACTCTTCACTCCAGTCAACCTCTGATAAATTCTCTTGAGCAACCAAAGCCTTTGTTTCAGTTATTGGAATTTCCTTGAGCTCAAGTTTAGGCTTCTCAGATGTTCTGTTTGCTTGATACTTAGCAAACCTGCACTCCCTTACAAAGTGACCAGTCTTTTGACAATTGAAGCATTCAATTTTAGATTTGTCAAAAGTTATTCCTTGTTTTGGTTTGAAATCAATATTTTTGCCTGTCTTCTTCATGTACTTTTTGATTCTTGCAGTGATCAAAGCAACTTGCCACCTGATATCAATTTCCTCAAGTGCATCTTCTTCAATTTGTGCTAGATCCTCTTCATAAGTGACAGGTAAGCTTGCTTGTTGTGCAAAGAAGGAGCACACAACTTCATCTGAGTTCAAAGTGGTTGATGGTGGGGCCTGCTGAGTATATGATGGGGGATTGTAAACAGCAGTACTTTGAGAAACAGTACTTTGAGGAGAAGCAGTACTTTTGGAAGTACTGCTCTTCTTTTCAGATGATAGAAAAGCAATATTGTGAGATTTAGAATTTGGTTGACCACTCATCTCATGTTCATACACCTTCAATTGATGATAAAGATCATCAAAGTCCATAACCTCCAGTCCTTGTTGTCCTCTGATCATAGTAGCAATCACATGCCATGTAGATGGCAAACTCCTTAGAAACTTCAAATTAGCATCCTCAACTGATACTTCTGCCTTGTATAACTCCAACATGTTGAGGAGATTCTGAAACCTATCATATGCAGCATCAAGACTCTCTCTTTCTCCTACTGTGAATGTTTCAAACTGCTGTTTCAGCAAGTTTCTGTGCATCTTTTTAGAGGCTTCATTCCCTCCAAATCTGGTCTTGAGAGCAGCCCAGAGCTGCTTAGCATCTTTAGCATCGTGAAATTTGAGAAGATGACCATCTGGAATGGCAGACAGGAGAATGTTAAGAGCCTTCTCTTGATTCCTTAGGGTTGCTTGTGGTAAAACTGCTTTTGGTGCCAAAGGTTGTCCAGGAACTTGAACAGGTTCTGGAACAACTTCATTCCCATTGACAATTACATTCCACAAAGCATGGTCTGTAATGGCAATATACTGCCTCATCTTCATGCACCAGAGATCATATTCTCCCTTCTTAATGACTGGAATTCTGAGTGAGGTGATTGAGGGTGGTGGAACAGCTTCAGTCGACATCTTGAATATTGTAGGGTTTCTTCCTAGTCAGAGTTTCCACACAAGCTCTGATACCACTTGTTGGATCGATATACTTTAATCAAACTAAACTAGCTTGTTAAGGTTTAATAACCTCGGATAAATCCTAAGTTATTAACAAAGAAACACTGAGCAATCTTTATCAAGTACGCGGAATTTACTTAACAAAGCTAAAAAGAAACTTTATTAATAAAACTCTAAATCTGCTTATTATGCAGATACTCTAATACAACTCTAAGATATTCGAACTTTTCTCTAAACTCTTAATTCGTAAACTCTAAAACTCTTTTTCTGAAATCGTACCTCTAATGCCAATCTAGGAGTCCTTTTATAGACTCAAGGATATCCTAGTCGGTTTACAATTGATAACCTTGTACGACAAGTAATCTAAACATGGAATACAATACTTTCCATAAACTAATATAACAGATCTTTTGTCCTAGCAGTACTTTGACTTTATCTTGCAGTACTTTGACTTTGTCTTTAGCAGTACTTTGACTATTTGACTTTTTCCAGTACTTTGCAGCTTACAGTACTTTCATATCTTCAGTACTTTGATATCTTCAGCACTTTCATATCCCAACATACGGCGTAACCAGATTACAAGCAACGACAAGGTTACCAAGGTTGACAACTCTAAAAGGAAGAGTCATTGGTGTAAGGCTATTGCAATTGACGATGGAGAATGCTACAGCTTATTGGCCTCTTGTGACCCTCGAAACACCTGCGATGGAGGAGTTGATAAAGAGAGGGTAAATGATGACAGATACATGTGGACTACACTTAACGACGAAGAAAGGTTAGCCAAATTTTTGATTAACAAAGTGGAAGGACAACCTATCAAGCATTACTGCAGACCCTTACTCATCACAGAAGATGAGATTACACAAGCTTGGCCAACTTGCAACCCCTTTCGTGAGTATGGCACAGAGAGGGTAATGTGAAGAACGAAGTTTGGATATGCCCACATGAATAAGGAAGCATGACGTTGATTTTGGAGATCTGTCATTCAGAGATTGGAACTCTGTAAGGTTCAGTGACGCAATAATTAATTCGGTCTTGTTTAGAAATCTGGAACTCAAATATGAAAAACATATTTTTCAAGGAAAAACCATTAAGCCCCTCGACGATATTCCTTCTTAAAATGATAATGACGAAGGGACTCAAAATCATTGGTGTGAAAAAATTAAAACCGCTGGCGGAAATGTTTGGGCTTCCTGCAACCCTTTTGATTATGAATGTAACGGGGGAAGCAGCATTGAGAGGGCTGGGAAAGAAGAGTTCCTAAGGACCTCAAATAATGATTCAGAAAGAACATAATTGCCTTGGCCAGATGATCTCGGATTCGACAATTGGGTCAGAATCAAATATGGAAAAATTGACGCGTTAACTAAGGAGAAAATCTGGAATGGATGTATGAGTAAAGATCAACCTAACAACGAAATTCCAAATGAAAAGTCAGAGGATGACACCACGAACTCATCAAAGAAGGAAAAAGAAGAATGCAAGCAAACACTCGCAGAAAATTTACCTAACGATGACCAACTTAAAGATACCGATTCCAACGACGATGATTTCGATTACCTCAAGCTACAAGGTGAAGACGGTTTCATTGACCCCGATGATGAAGTACACGAGAAAAGAAGATGCAAACTTCTTGGCATCCCGTTTAAGAGACCGCCACCAATTATAGCCGAAAAATATGAGTTCACTCGATGCCATTTAGGACCAAAGGAAAAATTTTGCAAAATTTGGAAGATTGAAACTAAAGAATACCTCCGCACTGCCACAAATGTCGGTTGGGTCAGGCGTAACTTGATGAAAGACATGGAGGAAGTCGGGCAAGCCCAAAGGCCCCCATGGAGCCCCGCGGCTCTGAGTCTAACTTAAAGACTCGTAAATAAAGAAAAGTGCTCTTTCGGGAGACAACCCGAATTATCTCTTTCTTTTGTTTTATTTCCATTTCTGTAGAGTTTTGTGTTTTTAACCATTTTTGCAGGAAATGAGGAAAGGATTGTTGCTGCAGTTTGCTGATCTGACCATAGTTACGACGTAACTTGTTAATACAAATAAGCCGTAAAAACGTTTATTTATATTTTACGATCTTCTAATGTTTTGTCGATAACAAAAGTAAGATCATTTTAAGGAAACAAACAAAACACGTAAATGGTTTGAACTAATAGTTTTGTAACACACTTACGCTTTCACATAAAACACTAAAACTAGTATAAGTGATTTTATGACTTAGATACATATGTACAACAACTAGTGTTTACATATTGGGTTAAACATATACTTAAACTAAGTATACCAAAATGGGTAAAAACTAAGTGTATGCTAAATTGGGTAAATACAAGTATATACAAAAAGGTTAAATACTAGCAAATGGTTTTGACCCATAACCCATGGTTTTATATATACCACTTACACAAGTTCAATGTATCCTTAAGGTACATTGTATCTAGATAGAAAACCATGGATCAACCCATAACCCATGACCCATGACCCATAACCCAAAATACCCATGGGCAAAGAGGAGCGGACCACGGATCCCTAGCTTTGTGCTAGACGGATCCCAAGTGGAAGGGATCCGTGGGATCCGGGGAAACAATAGGTTTTTCCTCTATAAATAGTGAGCCATTTCTTCATTATATTTCACCCCTCTCTAACATACTTTCTCCCCTGAGTTAAATCTCACTAACTATAGATCCAAGAGATCCATGTTTGTAGTTTTGTTTTGTGTGATCTTTTAGGTTCCACTTAAAGGGAAGATCACCACCTTTGAAGTCGAGCAAGCTCAACTCCATGAGTTGCCAAGCTTCCTCATCATCAAGGCTATTGAAGTCCTCTTGTTGATGATCCCTTTTTTTCTTCAAAGAAGCGTAGTGTTAAAGACATTAGTGAAAGATGTCTCAAGTGTCAAGACGAAGATATTAGTGAAGGGTATCTATCGTCTATAGGATAAGCACTTGTGGTAGGTGCTTAGAAGTCAAGACAAGAAGCAATAGTGAAAGGTGCTTAGAAGTGAAGACACAAGACATTAGTGAAAGGTGTCTTGTAGATCTAATCAAAGACATTAGTGAAAGGTGTCTTGTAGATCTAATCAAAGGCATTAGTGAAAGGTGCCTTAGATGTACATTCGATATGGTGTGTTTCGATGTACTAGATAGACTAGCATTAGATCCAAGGATATTTATGTCCTTGATGATGTTGTAAAGGAGTAGATCTCCTTTGGGATTAGTCGTTGGTGTAGTGTGGTAGTAGTTCCTCCATTGCAATGGAACTAGGTACTTAGCCTAGTACCTAATAAAGGCTAGGCGACGTTGTGAAGGTGTAGTTCACCTAAGGTGTGAAAGAACTCGGTGGTTAGCCTAGCACCGTATAAAGGGTAGGCGACGTTGTGTTAGGTGTGGTTCGCCTTGGTGTGAAAGAACTCGGTATTTAGCTTTGTACCGGAAAAAGATTAAGCGACGTTGTGAAGGCTTCTCCGCCATAAGGAGATTGGTGTAGTGATTACAAACTCTCGAGTAGGTGACTCGGGGAGTGGAGTAGGGCAAGGAAGGTGTCCTTGTAGCCGAACCACTATAAATACTCGCGTTGTGGTTTTGGGCTTCTTTCTCTTCTCTTTTCATTACATATCTTTATATGCTTGTTTATCAACATCCAACACACACAACCAAATAGATTGACATAAGTCGATCTAAATAGTTTAAAAGGAAGTTTTAATTGGTAAAAGTATTCAACCCCCCCTTCTAGTTTTCCACAATTGGTATCATAGCTTCGTTACCAAGTTTCTTGAAGTATACTGTACTTTAAAAACTTGATACGATCCATAGTTAATTGAAAACTACGAAGAAGGTTTTTCATAAAAACAAACACCATGTTTTTCAAAAACTATATGTTTGGATGTTGAGTTGATAACAACATTTTTTTATATATATATATATTTTAATTGCACTAATCTTCATTGTGATATTGATTAGTCAAAGCTCATACCCACCAAGCTTTAGGAGTTGCTTGGTAACAAGAATACCTTCCTTAAGAAGGTATCTTAGACGCAAAGGAGCGGGAATCGTCTAAGTGACATTTGTCATTTGTAAAAGACATTCCTAAGTGCATTCGAGGTATGACTTTCTACTTATATCTAAATGATACTTGTTTAGTATATAAGTGTTATTTGCTAGGCTTTTCTTTAAGTAGATTTTTGTGTTTACACATGATTTACATGTAGCTTCGTTAGGAAGCTTATTTCCTACATACGTGTTATTTTTTTCTAGTCTATAGTCATAGTATGTAGAGCTTATGCTTTATTTCTTCTAATAAAACAAAAACACGAATTTCAAAAAATTCCTCCTTCCCTATTAATAAACCCACTCGACGCCCACTTTTTCAATCCTCACCTTTTCAAATTTTCCAATTTCAAAAATTCCCTCTCATTCAAAAACTTCATCTTCCTCCTCATTCCATCTCTTCCTAAACCAAGAAGATCCGTCATCAACATGGTTTACATCGCACTCGTGCTCATCGCCCTAACACTCATCGCACTTGTGTTCCCTATGATGAAGTTCACATACGGAGACATTTACTTTGTGTTGTTAATCTATATTGGGGTCATTTACCCAATCCTTTGTATCATCCTTAGCATTGAAATGCAATATTATTGATTATCTATTTTATCTAGGATGTTTGTGTTATTATGTGTGTTTCATTTCTTTTGATCTATATGTGTTATATTCTTTCGTGATACATTAGATGTCATGTATGCATGCTAAAAGAAAATGTAGGACAAAACATACTTCATGGTACAATAACCGTAAAACCTATGTTTTTATTAAAACTGGTTCTGTTACTACAGATCCACGGATCCCGGAAGTTACACTAGCCGGATCCCTTTTTGAAAAGGAACCGTGGGATCCGTCCAACTGGAAAACAGTTTTCATGCAAGATTAAAAACCACTATCTTTCTAAAAATAATAATCCACTAGAACTTCAAAACCATGAGTTAGCTAAATACTAATTGTTAATAGAATATCTAGTAAAAACGTTAGATTATTATAGGTTGAACATAAACGTCTTCCCTTATTAACCCATCACTTCTATAGGTTCAACTATGACGCATGAATACGAGTTTGATTTTTCATTCACTAGCGTCTACACCCCGAACATTTCCCTTGAGCCCAACACACCTGGCAATCATGTCCGTGGGTTCAATAATCTCGAAAACCGTCACTTTCATGAAGGACGTATTGTAGACACCTCTCTACAATTCGAAGAAGGTATCAATACCTCCTTCCGAGCCATAGGACTAGAATGTCTTCTTGAAATCAATGAGAAGATATGTCCAAGGTTCATAATGGAATTCTTCCGTCAAGTGGAACTCGTTCGTAACGAGGATCGCTCTCTATCTCTTTGGTTTTATATCAAAAACCAAAAATTCACTTTAAGCCTTGGGCATTTTGCTCACATCCTCCGAATTCTAAACCATGGACAATGTGCCTACACCGAAGATTGGTCTCTTGACTCTCTCTTCAATTTTCGTGAAGAAAATAGTCCATATTGTTCACACATACCCTCTCCGGAAGAATTAACACGCATGATATGCAAACCTCGACCATATTACTCCAATCCAAACATTATCCATACACGGGATATCCGAGAAGAGTATAAGCCTGCTGCTCTTATTCTACGTGAAAATGTTTGGAGTCTTAGGGGAAATCGAGATATTCTTCCTGCTTGTTGTGCTCACATGTTGTACTGTTTGCTAACACAACAACCATACAATCTCACCTACTTCTTCGCAAGGCGAATTGCAAATCTTCAAGGCTCCAAGAATAAACTCATCCCTTATGGAATGTTCTTGACACACCTCTATCACAATGTTATGCACTTCCATCCTCAATTTCAAAGTCCGTTGTACGTACTTGTGAACAAGATGTTGGAACCGCTAAACATATCTCTCATGAAGACTTTCTTCATTCATGATTCCACCAATACCCATCAATCACATAATGATCCTCCTAGTGAAGACACTCAAGGAACCTAGAATATTCAAATAGGATCAATTCTACTCTACTCATTAGTTATCAATGTAATCCTGTCTCTTTCATGAAATAACACATCTTACATTTGATATCCTAGTTTTAGAACTCCTTTAAACAAAGCTTGGAATATAATGCACTGTCATGATCATTGCATACCTTTAGTAAAGGTTATGTCTAGCAGATAGACGGATCCCAAATGTTGTACTAAACGGATCCCTACATCTAGGGAACCGTGGGATCCGGCAAAACAGAAAATGCAATTGCAAGCATTATATGTCAAACACATCCCTTAGAACACCTCACACTAAGCTAAACATAGTGTCTTAAGATTGATTGAGACTTTATCAAGATAGGTTGACCTTTCCTACTCTTTCCAACCCACATAGATCACATTCTAAGGCTTTGTTAGATCTACCATTTCAATCCATCACTCTACCGCTCCCAAAACTCACACGTTATTCTTCTTATATGATCTCTCACAACTAGAATTGGAAGTCCTTCAATTGTAACAATTTTGATCATGAATCAATCTCACCTCATAATTGATCAATGTTGATCAAATCCTAGTTTTTCTCATCTCATAACCATTAGGATATTTTCCAAAACATAATCCTAAGACACAACCTGATCTCTAGGATCATTTAGTCTCATTTAACTTCAATTGACATCTTTAATGTCATCCTTGCTCATCCATTGGTACTTGTTGAAAGTTCCAAATCCTTCCATAAATAACAATCATTAGCTACACCACTGATTGCCTTCAAACACTTAAGCACCCCTTCATTTAAAACACTTAGGAGAACTGAAACACTCAAGGTGATGCAGGTCTAGGATCTTAGAAACATCATTTCCACTCTTTCATAAACTATAGAACGCCGGATCCCTAGAACTAGCCTAGACGGATCCCTCTGAGAAGGGAACCGTGGGATCCGGATGACAGTCTATGACAAATCCTGGTAAAACAATCATTTCAACTCATCTTCCTAATTCAAACACTCCATCTCATCTTAAATGAGTTCCTTGAACAGCACAACCTCGGTAGTTGACTCTTGTGCATGCTAATCATCACATTCCAATGAATCTTAGTGGCTTAAGGCTTAAATGCACTCTCCAAATCTATTGATTTATAAACCACCTTGTTAGGATCTTCATAGTCATCACTCTCATCCTAACTTTCAGCTTTTGCAATCCATTCAAAACATCTCATCATGAGAAAAACTCCGAGTAACAACCTATCCACCAAAGAACCACCCATCAAAAGGGCTTGTGTTGCACACGAAATCTCTTCAACCGAATCATCTCTGGTCAAACCAACAAACCTTCATCATCCAATCAAACCAATTCCTAGAAGGTTAGTACCCACAAAATTACCTATGCCAAACACCACCATACCTCCTAGGCCAAACAATATCATCTCCACTAAACCATCACCATTGGTTCCTAGAGCTATCTCTCTTACATCCCCACAATCATCACCTCACCTCTACAATTTAGAGGACTTGCCGCCTAGGCCGTCTCATCCGATTCCGCCAACAACATTCTCCTCATTAGGAGGAACAATGATTCAAAATCAAGGTGTTGAGTCAACACTTGCTCCGGCTTCCTTTTCGCCGTTTCCATCATATAATCCCTTTTGGATTATAAGAAATCATCAAAGTCAACCACCCGACCTTATGGAAGTTGACACATCTTTACCACCATCATCATTCTTGATCGAACCATTCCTAAATGGACCTCCACCAATCCCTCCATCATTCGAGACTCCTCAAACCACTTCAATTGATCCTTTGAATCTAGCCACTTCATTTCATCCACCACCACTACCTAGCCATGACAAAGATTGCTATCATTGTCAACATGTTGAAAGTTTGATACATGAAGTACGAGAAGACCAACGTTTCATGTTCTATCATCTCCTCGAACGTTTAGACGAGATTAAACCTAAACATAACTTGAGCTAGAGGATTATAGTGGTGTCTAAGCTTCAAGCGTTAGTTGGTCTAAGAAATTCCTAGTTATGTATTGTCTATTTTCTTTTTTTTGAGTCATGTATATCATAACTCTTGTTTTATTAAATGGAATTACATGCTACTTGCTATTTCGTTGAGCATATGATTACTTTGTATTCATATCTCATTTGTGTGATAACATTACTTGTTATATCACCTTTGCTGATTTTAGTCATCAGCCAGACGGATCCCTCAGTATTGCCTAGACGGATCCCTACTAGAAGGGAACAGTGGGATCCGTGAAGTCAGAATGTTCTTCTTTATCACATTTGCCGGAAATTGTGAATTATACTTGTTTTCTAACTCTTGTTTTGCAGTTTTTCAATTAACACGTAAAGTATTTGACATCCTAAAGCTAGGGGAGCTTGGTGTCAAAACAATACGTTGCAAAATTACTTGCAACATTTGATTTATATTTCATAACTTCCCGTTGCAAATATTGCAATCATCTAGGGGGAGCACACCCGTCACATAGACGTAATACTTTGCATAAGTTAGTTGCAAATGAACTAGATTAGAATTAGTTTCTTGACGCCCTTACCTAGGGGTGGACTCGTCAAGGGGGAGTAACGACGAGATCCTTTCCCGTTACTTGCTCTCTATTTCCTTTCATTTTTTTTATTAAAAACGATGTGTTGCTTTCTTTCAAAAACTTTTTGTTTCGACAAAAAGGGGGAGAAGAAAGTAAAAACTACAAATTCAAACTTTTACGAATTTTAGCTTTTCCTTAAAATAATCTTATGTTTTGACATCAACAAAAAGGGGGAGATTGTTAATACAAATAAGCCGTAAAAACGTTTATTTATATTTTACGATCTTCTAATGTTTTGTCGATAACAAAAGTAAGATCATTTTAAGGAAACAAATAAAACACGTAAATGGTTTGAACTAATAGTTTTATAACACACTTACGCTTTCACATAAAACACTAAAACTAGTATAAGTGATTTTATGACTTAGATACATATGTACAACAACTAGTGTTTACATATTGGGTTAAACAGATACTTAAACTAAGTATACCAAAATGGGTAAAAACTAAGTGTATGCTAAATTAGGTAAATACAAGTATATACAAAAAGGTTAAATACTAGCAAATGGTTTTGACCCATAACCAATGGTTTTATATATACCACTTACACAAGTTCAATGTATCCTTAAGCTACATTGTATCTAGATAGAAAACCATGGATCAACCCATAACCCATGACCCATGACCCATGACCCATAACCCAAAATACCCATGGGCAAAGAGGAGCGGACCACGGATCCTAGCTTTGTGCTAGACGGATCCCAAGTGGAAGGGATCCGTGGGATCCGGGGAAACAGTAGGTTTTTCCTCTATAAATAGCGAGCCATTTCTTCATTATATTTCACCCCTCTCTAACATACTTTCTCCCCTGAGTTAAATCTCACTAACCATAGATCCAAGAGATCTATGTTTGTAGTTTTGTTTTTGTGTGATCTTTTAGGTTCCACTTAAAGGGAAGATCACCACCTTTGAAGTCGAGCAAGCTCAAGTCCATGAGTTGCCAAGCTTCCTCATCATCAAGGCTATTGAAGTCCTCTTGTTGATGATCCCTTTCTTTCTTCAAAGAAGCGTAGTGTTAAAGACATTAGTGAAAGATGTCTCAAGTGTCAAGACGAAGATATTAGTGAAGGGTATCTATCGTCTATAGGATAAGCACTTGTGGTAGGTGCTTAGAAGTCAAGACAAGAAGCAATAGTGAAAGGTGCTTAGAAGTGAAGACACAAGACATTAGTGAAAGGTGTCTTGTAGATCTAATCAAAGACATTAGTGAAAGGTGTCTTGTAGATCTAATCAAAGGCATTAGTGAAAGGTGCCTTAGATGTACATTCGATATGGTGTGTTTCGATGTACTAGATAGACTAGCATTAGATCCAAGGATATTGATGTCCTTGATGATGTTGTAAAGGAGTAGATCTCCTTTGGGATTAGTCGTTGGTGTAGTGTGGTAGTAGTTCCTCCATTGCAATGGAACTAGGTACTTAGCCTAGTACCTAATAAAGGGTAGGCGACGTTGTGAAGGTGTAGTTCACCTAAGGTGTGAAAGAACTCGGTGGTTAGCCTAGCACCGTATAAAGGGTAGGCGACGTTGTGTTAGGTGTGGTTCGCCTTGGTGTGAAAGAACTTGGTATTTAGCTTTTTACCAGAAAAAGATTAAGCGACGTTGTGAAGGCTTCTCCGCCATAAGGAGATTGGTGTAGTGATTACAAACTCTCGAGTAGGTGACTCGGGGAGTGGAGTAGGGCAAGGAAGGTGTCCTTGTAGCCGAACCACTATAAATACTCGCGTTGTGGTTTTGTTCTTCTTTCTCTTCTCTTTTCATTACATATCTTTATATGCTTGTTTATCAACATCCAACACACACAACCAAATAGTTTAAAAGAAAGTTTTAATTGGTAAAACTATTCAACCCCCCCCCCTTCTAGTTTTCCACATAACTCATCTCTGTGATTACGCCGTAACCAACCTTTTGTAGCAAAAATTTAGACACATTACCAATTAAGGCGTAATACCATCTCAGTGGTTACGCCGTAGCCACTCGCTTTGCCGCTTATGTCAGGTTTTGCCAGTTATGGCGTAACTCCCTCAAAGAGTTACGAAGTAACTTTCCTCTGCTTTACTTCTTTCATTTTTAAACACAATAACCTTGTATTAGTATTTTAAATGAACTTTGTGGGTGTGTTCCCTGTAAACCCTCACGAGACTTCACTCGTCCACTTGGGACACCAAGTGGTTTAAAAGGCATGTTGCATATGCTAAATGCAACCGTGATTCTTACGAAAGTGAGTTAGGTTTGTTTTTTATTTTTTCTTTTTTAGAATTATGTTTTTCAGTAATGTAATTTCAGGGATTGAAATTTGTTCATGATGCTTACATGAAGGCATGTCTCTTTTTCGTGGGCCTTCTTTCTTTTTGGAGCAAATTTCAGGGAAGTTCTCGCTCTAATTCTACTTTTCTCTTCACCTTTATTTAACGCTTAGTACAAAAGGGACTTTGTACAATTCAAGTGGGGGGACGGGAGTAGAATTATCTCTTAAACATTATTTTGCCCTCGTTTTTCTAGTTTATTTTGAAAAAATTATGCCATTTTTTAAATTTTGACATGTTTTTCTTAACCTAACTAGATTAGACCTTAGCCGAGCACATACAACCCTTGATATTATATGGTGAGATTAGCCTTATCCGTTTCCAATATTTTACCCCAAATCCACCAAATTATGAGTGTGCCGGTAGCTTGTGAACTTTAGAACTTGGCCTTTGCATCATTTCAAGACCATAGACGAGGTATGTTGAGTTTTTTTTTGAACGGCGGCTTTATATAAAACTAGCAACAGCTAGAAACAATTACAAGGACAATATAGTAGCAATAGGATTTTGCAACCAACCTACCCAACTAAACTTAAGATTGGGATTCCTAGAGGAAATCCAGAAAAATGATTGAGAAACAACTCTATCCCATAACAACGACTTCTTAGGAGAGGAAGTAGAGAAGACCAGACTGTTACGAAAGCTCCAAATGCACCATCAAAGAACCCCACCTACGCCTTCTAGAAAGACTCACACCTTTTTGGGGAAGTGTGAGTAATCAAGCCAAATAATCCAATCCTCCATATTCGCACATAAAGGAATATCAACCTCCCACCATTTAGCTAACATAGACCACAAAGTAGAAGCCATCTCACAAGTGAAAAAAATGTGATTAGCTGTTTCAACATCTTCTTGACGAATGGGACATAAGATCGAAGGGACATCAATACCTCTCCTGTCCAAATTTACCCTAAAAGGAAGCTTATTCAATAACAACCTCCACAAGAAGATATTAACTTTAATAGGGATGCAGCCATTCCAATGAGTAGCGATAGGAGAACATTCAAGGATATGGGAATCAATTAGAATTAGAGTCGAGGCGACTGAAAAACCTTTGTTGATGTCAAGAGACCACTTCCAAGCATCCTTATGCTCCGATAGCACCACATCCCCTATCCGGCTCTTCAAATCATCAAGTTGTGAAGCTTCAATACCACCGCTCGGAATCCTTCTAAAAACTTGATTCCAGTCATGAATAGAGACACGATTAGCAACATTGCAATTCCTATCAGTGTCAAGCATGTATATGCGAGGGAAAACAGATTTTAAAGGGAGAGTTCCACACCATACATCATCCCAGAATCGAATATTATCCTCATTTCCAAGCTTTCGAGTACAAAATGCAAAAAGATCAATAACTTTTAGTTTAAGAAAGTTAATAGAAGAAAGAATACCGCACCATGGGCTAAGACTAAACCGTTGCGTTGGAACATCAAAAATACCACCATGGTGCCCATAAAAGGACTTGATAACTTTAATCCAAAGATCAGGAGCGTTTTGAAGGAACCTCCAAATCCGTTCGAATAAAAGCCCATCATTGAGACCCAATATGCTTCCAATACCAAGGCCTCCCGACTTCTTACTAGCAAGACACTTTTTCCAACTAACTCATGTCATCTTTTTCTCTCCCAGATCGCTACCTATGAAAAACTGATTACGCAAGGATTCCAACTTGTTGCAAACGAAGACCGGCGCCTTGTATAATGACATGAAATATAAAGGCAAACTTCCAAGGATAGACTTTATTAAGGTAAGTCGGCCACCAACAGAATGAAGACGGGCTTTCCAATGAGAGAGACTCGTAGTAAATTTTTGAATGACAGGATCCCTGTTGAACCTAAGACCTTGATAGATCTTTGAGCACTCGTGGATCGTTAGTAATGCTTATGTAATCACAAACACACTAATAGACAGTCTCTGTTACTTGTATTCTAGTGCGGAAATTAACACAAGTAAGAACAATAATAAGTAAGATTACTTTGATCCTCTATGGATCTTTTAATATAACTAAAACTTGTTTTTCAAACTCGTACCTCATTCATACTAAGATGTTCTTTTTATAGATAAGGAACCCTAAACCGTTTCCTAAGAAACGTATAATCATAAAACTAAATAAGATATACATTATCACTTCCTAATAAAGATCATGCATATACAAACTAACTCTAAAATACGCGGAATATCTATATTCGCAGAAACAAACTACGCGGTTTTTCTACTTCCGCAGAATCTCTTCTTCAGTAGAATCCTTGCACTTCAGCAGATTCCTCAAAAGATTCTTCAGCAAAAGATTCTTCAGCAGAATTCTTACTTAGTAGAATTCCCAACAATCCTCCCCTAATCATGAATTTAACATGGTTAAGTTCAAGATTCTTGACAGATCTTTAACACTTCAGAACAAGAGGATTGTATTCGAACATCAGCAGCAAAGAACCAAAACACTCACATCTCTATGATGGCAAAACTTTGAAACTCCAGATCTTTGCAGCAACAAATGACAAAATGTACATCAAAACATATTAGTTTCATACTATTCTCATCACATCCAGGTGTGTTAACTCCTGTGAGAGGTGAATCATTGAAAATAATGGATTTGATGTCTCTTTACCAATAGCCATTACTACTGGAGTAGCCAATGTTTAAGTTCGAAAACTATGGTACACTGATAAACATCGATTTTTTGCAAATCAGCAGCTATAAATGGATTTGAAATGTCTTTACTTGTAGCCGTTTGCTCAGGACTAGTCAATTCTTAGGGGAAAGAATCACCTTTGGTGAATTGAGAACCCAATATGGTATTCCACTGCCTTTACCACAAGCCATATACTTGTGGGCTAGCCAATTCTTGGATTCCAAAAAGGAATAAGCCATGGTGAATTGATGACCATACAACCCTCAGCAATTAAGCATGGGTGAGTTGCAAACCCTATGATTTTGAGCAAACCATTACAGCTATCAACAGATTTGATGTGTCTTTACCAAAGCTGTACCCTTTGGACTAGCCAACTCTTTGATGTACACAAGGCACAACTGGTGAGTTGATAACCATCAACAGAGTGATATACAACAAACCTGCAAGAAAAAGTGAGACAAACAAAGAATATACAAACTAGTTTTTTTTTTTATTTTTATTTTTTTTTAACTAAGAATGAAACAAAGAGAGAAAGAAATAATACAAGATACCAGAATCAAGAAGATGCTTGGTGTTGAAGAAGCTAAGTCTTAATCAATCCAACCAATTGTTCAGCATGGAGCATATCATTCCCCACTGGATCAGAAGAAACTTCCAATTTTTTTCTAAGCATTCGTTGCATCAATTTCACATACACTTGCTCAGAAGATTGTACACCTTCAGTACGTTCCTTAGTAGAAACAGCATGAGAGCTTTGCTGTGCTCTATCATCGTCAAAAGAATCCACAATCTCAACATTCTTTCGTCTTTTGGCTTTGGGAGCATCCGTATCACCAGCAATCCTCTTCAATTTAGAAGGTGGAGTAATATGCTTCATAATCTTATGATACATATTAGTCAAATCAAAATCAGATAAAGCCCAGACTTGTTTCTTTTTCAAACAAGACTGATAGAGAGCAGTACTTTGGTTATATACCACATTCCTCATATATTTTTTCTTCTGAGCTTCAGTTGGTGGTCTTTCCCTCTTAGCTTTAGCCTTTTGTGCAGCAATGGCTTTTCTCTTTGCAGCTGCAGCTAGCTTCTTTTGTTTTCCAAGAGCCATCATTTGTGCAGCAAAATTCTCACTATCAAAATCAGCCCCTAAAATGCTTTGAGCAAAGGTAGGATTTGAAGCAACTTGAAGAGTATAGGAATCCCATTGCTCAGCAGTAAAATGAATGGATTGTGCATCCAATTCTCTTTGTCATTCAGGAGGAAAATTGGTAGTAAACTGATCTGAAAGTTTTTTTCCCAAAGCTTGACTCTTCATCAAATTTGCATACTCTGCAAGCATTCTTGCTTGCTGTAGCTTTTCCTGTTCACTCACAAGATCTGAACCAAGCTCTTCATCGACCATAACTCCTTTCCCTTCATCAGCAGACTCATGAGCAGAATCGACATGAGGAATATCAACAATGGGAACTGTATTAATGTTTTCAGAAGAAACACTCATGGAAGAATCAGGAGTAATATGTTGAGGAGTGTCTTCAACCGGTGTAGAAGAGACATCAGCATTAGGATCCAGGTAAAAACTTCTTCCAGCAATAATAACTTCATGATGATCTGCTGAAGGTGGAAAACATGGTTGTTCTTGCACAGATGAAACTTGACCATGTTCAGAAGCAACATCCACCATTTGAGCATCAGTAATAACATGATCATCAGTAGTTGCAACATTGGCAACCCTTGGCATCTTTGAAGATTCAGTGGAATCCTTGCTCAAATACTGTCTTCTCCTTCTTCTAGTAAACATAATAGGTTCCTTTTGCTTTGAGGATTCAGCAGCAATTGGAGAAGAAACATGAGTCTGTTGAGAAACATCAGCCAAGATGTCAAGTGAATTCCAAATGAATATCCTCTTGCTCTTCATCAGAAGTAACCACAAACTTCCTTTTGCAGTTTTGTCCAAGTTGTTCCTCTAACTCCTGAACCTTTCTCTTTAACCCCACAATCTCACCACCAAGTGAGGATTTAGTATCTGCAACCTCCTTTCTGAGATCAGCAACCTCTTTCACATACCTGTTCAGCAAATCATATACAGATGTAAGTGTAATAGGGTCCTCAGCTCCACCAGCAGATTACTCAGTGGTAATGGGAGCTTCATTTGGCCTTTTAGGAGAAACATGGACATGCTCAAGAATAGTAGAGCTTTCAGCAAATGGCTCTCTAACAGGACTAGGTGTGGTCATTCTATTCAACTCAGTCTCAAAATCATCAGGAGTAACATGAGTAGGTGGTGGACTAGGACTAGGTGACAGAGGTAGAGGTGTAGGTGGAGGTTGGTCAGGAGAAACATGTGATGCTTCAGCAATAATAGAAGGGCCCTCATCAATGGCAACTGATGGATTAGCATCAGCAACAACATTAGAAGAGGGTGGAGCATCAGCAACATTACCCTCATCAGCAGCCACATTGCCATGAGGCAACATAACTTCTAGCAAAGGATGATGTGCCCCAACATAATGAGTTTTCATTGAAGAAAACAATTTAGCACTAAGAGCTCCTATGGGACAAATTACTCTATCTTGGGTTGTTATGTCAAGTATTATTTGTAAAAACTGAGGGTACATTAGAAACTTATGCTTTTTCTTTTGAATATTTTCAACTATATTATCAAAAGTATACTTAGAGAAATTATAAGTTAAACCCTTTGAAAGACACACAATACCACATCCCAATTTAGTAGAGAATTGATCCCATCCGCCTGACTTGTTGCTTATGCACTGAAGCAAGGTGTGCACCAAAAACCTCCACATGGGGCAAAGCTTATTCTTGTGCCACATATCTGTATTAGTAATTTGATATCCAATAGCTCTTAACCCAGCAAGTATCTCTACAGTGTTGGTGTGATAAACCCCACCTTCATCATTCAAACGAAGTTGTGTCCTAATCAACTCTTCAGTCACCACATACTCTGTTCCATCAATAATAGTACAATCTCTGTGTCACTCCATTTAGTAGCAGATGCCCAAAATTGTTCAACCAATGATTCATATATCACATTTGGAGAGTGTGTTAGAGCATAATGAATCTTGGACCACTTCAAGAAATCCACCATAGGTTCATATAGTTCATGTCCCTTTGCTTTTCCCAAAAAAGCAACCTTATTATGATCTTTCATAAATTGAAGTGCCATGTGAGAAATTGTGAGAATGGGTTATGATTCACGCAACTGGAAGTGTGTTTAAATCGAGGGAAGAGGGAATCAGTTAATATTGGGTGAAGATTTTCGAAGAAGGTTATTAATATAAGTTGACCAAATCTGACGTGTAACTCCAACCAATTTCAAAATTAATGCTTCAGCAGAAATGATGGTCAATCTGCTGAAGGACGTCAATCACCAGAAACAACTCAAGTGTAAAAGTATCTTCAGTAAATATCTTGAGTTTTACTGTGCCACCCAACTCGTATTAATTATCATCAAGCCTTGACTCCGCCTATAAGATAATCCCAAATCACACCAAACACATATCAATTACCCCCAATCTACTCCAAAAACCCTAATTTCTCAATAATTTCACAATCAGCAGCAACAACCATGTCTACCAAACCAGAAGTCATCAATCTAACTTCCTCCTCCTCATCATCATCATCATCCAGTGATGATTCTCACCCATTGTTTCGATACCCTCATCATGATGATCCTCATGCATTGAAGTCCCCATTTCTTCCTTCTTCTGAAGATGATAGTGTAGTGAATCCAAGTGATTCATCTAGGGGTTCTGATGACTCCACAGAGCGTCTAGAGCCAATCTTCAATAGGTTGGTGAGAGAAGAAGAGGAGAGGACATCAGCAGGTGTAGATAAGCCCCAACCTTCACAACCCCAACCCCAACCCCAAACAAGGCCACGTGCCAGAAATCCACCACTCCCAAAGACAAAGGAGGTGGTGATTGGTCTTCCTGCTCCAAAATCTGGTGCTTCAACCATGGAAGTAGAGGAAAGGGAAAAGTAAGTTGGAGTAGAAGATGCTCTATGGTGGAACGAGTAGATAGAACAACTGAAGATTTCTCATATCACAAATGCATCCATCGTCGTTTTAATCAATCCATCTTCAGCTTCTTCATCGTACTGGTCATGCATATCCACCAGCTTTTGTAATAGATGAAAGGAACTAGTATATGTTTGGTATATCTTGTATAGGAATGATCTTGTATCTTATTTGAAGTTGATTGTAAGCTGTAAATTGTTTCTTGAATGAATGAACAACATGTCTTTTATCTCTTCATGATTAGCACTCGTTCAGTACTTCAGTACTTTCCTTCAGTAGAATCAATGAGATCACTTGTAACAATACTTGTGCTAATCTTCAGTAGAAACACTCTTTAAGCTTACATGACCATATTCTATTTTGCCAACTTGGTGAACTTATCCACAAAGAGAAGCATTCTGCAAAACAGACACAAAGTAGCAAACAAACCACACCAAGACAAACAAAACTAAACAATCATTAGCAGGTTAGTGTTAGCAAAACATAACAAATATCTAAAAAGTTTACAAGATATACAACAACAATCCTCCCCTGAGGCATATGCCTCTCCTCAAGCTTTGTAGTTATGGGTTAAGCATCCCAAAATGGACAACAAGGTGTTGAAACCTGGGTCCATCAAAAGCTTTAGTAAATAAATCTGCCACATTATCATCTGTGTGAATCTTAACCACCTTTATCAAATGTTTTTCATATGCATCTCTTATAAAGTGGAGCCTGATCTCAATATGCTTAGTTCTATTATGAAAAGCTGGATTTTTAACTATGCATATGGTACTTTGATTATCAATAAAGATTGTGGTGTTCATGAAATTAAACCCATAATCCAGCAATTGATTTTGGATCCATAGTACCTGACCACAACAATTGGCAGTAGCAGCATACTCTGCTTCAGTAGTTGAGGTAGCAACAATAGTTTGTTTCTTGCATTGCCAAGAAATCAATCTTCTACCAAGAAATTGGTAACCTCCAGTTGTGGATCTCCTATCCAGATTCGCACCAGCATAATCACTATCACTATATGCTTCCAATACAAAAGGAGACTCTTTTGGGTACCAAATACCTAACTTGGGTTGGCCTTTTAGGTACTTGAAGATCTTTTTTACTGCATTCAAGTTGGAAGTAAGTGTAGTAACTTGATGTCTAGAACAAGCACTCACAGCAAAGGTAATGTCAGGCCTAGAAGCTGTCAAATACATTAATGAACCAATCATAGATCTATATAAGTGAACATTCACAGCTGGATCTGGATCAGAATTGTTCTTTGGTTTTGGAGCTTCATAAGGTGTAGTGGCAGTTCTGACAGTTTCCATACCAAACTTCTTCAAAATGTCTCTTACATATTTATCCTGTCTGATAAAAATACCATCAGGTTTCTGCTGAACTTGTAAACCCAAAAAGAAAGTAAGCTCCCCCATAGCACTCATCTGAAACTCTCCCTTCATTAACTCCTCAAACTCCCTGCACCAAGCTTCTTTAGTGGAGCCAAAGATAATGTCATCCACATAAACTTGCACAAGAATGATGTCTCTGTTATTCTTCTTTAGGAAGAGTGTTTTGTCAATGGAACCTCTTCTGTAACCATGCTTCAGCAGAAATGCAGATAGCCTAGCATACCATTCTCTGGGTGCCTGATGGAGTCCATAGAGAGCTTTTACATCCTTGTAAACATGCTGTCGATGATCTGGGTCTTCAAAGCCTTTGGGTTGGGTGACATAAACTTCTTCTTCAATCTCACCATACAGAAAAGCACCTTTCACATCCATTTGATAAACCATGAACCCCATATAAGATGCATAAGCCAAGAAGATTCGAATGGCCTCAACTCGAGCTACAGGTGCAAAAACTTCATCATAATCAATTCCTTCCTCTTGTCTGAACCCCTAAGCCACTAATCGTGCTTTGTTTTTACCACAATACCCCTTGCATCTCTTTTATTCTTCAAGATCCATTTTGTCCCAATAGCAATCTTCCCATGTGGTAGTGGTACCAATATCCAAACCTGCTGATTCTAGAATTGTTGCATCTCATCCTGCATTACTTCAAGCCAACTTGAATATTCAAGAGCTTGAGTAACACTGGTTGGTTCCACTTGAGAAAGGAAGCAAGCAAACAGACAATGCTTAAAGTCTGTGTGATTGTCCCTTTGCTGGTTTGAGACATAAGAAAGAAAAGCAACTTGACCATACATGGAACTTGTCATAGCACTTCTAGTTCGAACAGGTGATTTTGGATCACCAATTACATTTGATTGAGGATGAGCAATGTTGATCCTTTTTGTAGCAGTGGGGTTGACATCAATTGTGGTGTCAAGATTGGTCACAGTTGGTTCAAAATCACTGTCATAGGAAGGTGAGTTGAAGATACCATCTTTGGGTTGATGATTACCAAGATCTGAAGGACTTGGAAAGCGTGTATATGGTTCTTCAAAGTCTGTGGACACACTAGTAGGAATAGGAGTAGATGCAACAAGGCTGTCAGCAGATTTGGTGATGTTAGGAGAAACAGGAGAACTGTCAGGAGAATCATGGTTTCCACTGACTGCTTGTCTTGCAAACTCCCCACCAAACCTCTCAGCTTCAAGATTGGCTACATGCTCTTGCTTCTTGAGTCTAGCAAGGTCCTCTGTATAGTGTGACTCATCTCCATGCGCATCAGAAGTTACTTCAGAATGATCACCTGCAAAATGGTTAAGGGAAAAGGAAGGTACAAGAATTGGTTGTTCATTATGCTCAAACTCACTATCTGAGTCATCATCCAGGGTACCTGCATTGTTAGTGGGAGACTCTTGTGTACCTGCAGATTGGTTAGCAACATGTCGAATATAACTCATGTAATCAGTTAAGTAATCCAGGTCAATGGACCAAACATGACCTTGTCCCTGAACATTGGGTTTATCTTCTAGGTATCTCAGGTTCAGAGTCTCCTCAATCTTCTTAGCAGTTAAATTGTATACCCTATAAGCCTTACTATGAGCTGAATAACCCACAATATACCCCTCATCAGCTTTCTCATCAAATTTTCCTAGTGGATCACTAGTGTTTAAAATGGTCACTTGACACCCAAAAGGTTTGAGGTAATGAATATCAGGAACTTTCCCAGTGACAAGTTCATAAGGTGTCTTGAAATGAGGTCTAGTAATGGATACCCTGTTTAGTACATAGAAAGCCATGCTAACTGCTTCAGTCCAGAACATAGTGGGTAATTTAGAGTCTGCAAGCATGGATCTTACTGCCTCGATTAAGGTCCTATTCTTTCTTTCAGCTACCCCATTTTGTTGTCTTGGAGTGCTATAGTCCGGTTTTATCCCTTTAGACTTACATAGTTCTATTAAGATAGCATTTTTGAACTCTGTCCCATTATCACACCGAATACCTTTAACCCTTTTGTTCAGCTGGTTTTCAACAAGGTTAACGAACTCTTTTAAAACTTGAGATGTTTCATCTTTAGTTCTCAAAAAGAATACCCAACAAAACCTGCTAAAGTCATCAGTGATTACCAGGCAGAAATACTTGTGATCAATACTCCTGACTTGGGTTGGACCAAAGAGATCCATATGCAGCAACTGAAGAGGTTCTGAGATAGTGCTCACAGCTGTAATGGCTTTGTATGAGGCTTTGTGTTGCTTTCCTTTGTTACAGGCAACACAATTGTGTTCATTGGTGAAGACTTTGGAAGGAAGTCTTTCAACTAGACCCAGTTTATAAAGCTTGTTAATGGTCTTGAAGTTCACATGAGCCATCCTTCTAGGCCATTTTGTAGACTCATCCAGGGATGCTTTAGCCACCAAACATGTGAGGTTACCTTCTGGTTGGACATCAGTTAAATTGAATGTGTATAAATTGTGGCTTCTAGGAACTCTCAGCAGAATTGAGGTATCTTCTGGAAGTGTGGAGTCTTTAGAGAGCACAAGACATTCATCCCTAGTAAATAATACTTTGTTCTTGGTGTCACAAATTTGTGATACTGAGAACAAGTTGAAGTGTTGCAGTTCCTTTACATAGTACACATTCTCAAAATCCAAATGAGGTGTTCTAATGGTGCCTTTCCCAGTGATTCTACCATCTCCTCCACCAAAAGTCACACTGCCTCCTCCTTCTATGGGCACAAAATCATGCATCTTCTCTCTGTTACCTGACATGCTTCTGGAACAACCACTATCTACTATGCCAACATCTTTACTCCTCAGAGGATGATCCTACAACAATAACAAGAATATATACAAAATATTAATACACTATGGAGACTCAAGTCATTACTGACTTGAGCCTGCCTTGTGGATCATAAGATTTAGGCCATGTAGATGTAAAAGATCCACCATTGTTCTTGGACCTCCATTGAGAATTAGGTCCCTTTTTAGTCCTAGAACAACCTGCTGAGGGCTTCACAGCAGTATCCCTATATCCCTTTCCAATATACATTGAGTCAAAACATCCAGGCCAATAACCATTTTGAAAATATGCACTAGTTGGTCTCACATATGGTCGAGCAACAGATCTGCCCCATTTTGAAAATTGTTTATCAGCAGAATTCTGTTTATAAGTTGCTTGTGGAACAAAAGATGGAATATCATTAACATTTTTCCACATTGGTCTAGATTTCTTTTGACTAGCACATACACCCATTCTTTGGTCATGAAAATTGCAATCCTTAATCAAATGAAATTTGCTTCCACAAACAAAACATGTCTTCCTTTTAGAAGATTTATTCAAAATGAAAGAAGTTTCATCACAAGTATAAGCATTCAAACCACAAACATGAACAAAATTGTTTTTAACAGACTTATTGTTTTGCAAAGAATTAAAAGACAAGTCTTCAGAAGAAACTGTCTTGAAAGTTGATTCCTCAGCAGCAACTCTAACAGGCTTGTAAAGGGTCTTGGGTGTAGGCTTGGGTGAGGTCTTGGGAAGGTCTGACTTTTCATTTGAATCACAACTGGTAGAAGTAGTAGACCCTTGGTAAGAGGACTTGTCACTGTCAACACAAGAGACAAAGTCAGTAGATGAAGAATCAGGGTCTGGCAAGTCTCTTGACTTTTTGCCATAAAGATGGTGTGATCCATCAAAGTCAACAGTGATGGAAAGGTCAATGGGCATATGTTCTCCTCTAATAGGTCCAGGTACAGCATGTAATACTCCTTTATTTACAAAATTAGCTAATCCTGCTGGAGTAGATTTACGCATATCATTCCTAGCTTCTAAGCCAACATAATTCTTAAAACCTAATGCTACTGTTGAGTTTGCAGATTGACTACTATAGATGAAGCTAGCTAAATTGTTTCCTGACATTAACCATTCTTTATGTCTAGCTACTTCCTCATCAAGTTTCTATTTCAGTACTTGGTTTTCTGAAACTACATCAGCTTTTTCTTTCTCAATACATTTTAAATCAATTTTAGTACATTCTAAATAACTTTCTAACACCCTTATCTTTTCATCATAAGCCAGTTGATTCTTTTGAAACCAAATTTATTGTCTTTCTAATGTTTTTAAAGCCATTTTATAAGCCTCAACTTCGACATAACATTCATTATATTTAGGTTTCAATTCATCATAAGCTTCCTTAAGTTCATTATATCTTTCACTACAACCAAAAACACAATTATGTACCTGAGAGATGCCCATTAAGGCAATTTGATCATGCTTATCCTCTGTAGTACAACTTGCCAGCAGTCCACCATGCTCAGAACCAGGAGCTTCATCATTTTCAGGTTCATGCACCTTCCAGTTTACATGGTCATTCAGAGTGACCAAAGCATTGGAGGATCCTGCTTTGGAATTTCCAGCTTCCATATGATTTTGCTGATAGGAAGAATACCTAACCTCATCACCATCCTTCCTATCCTTGCATTCTCTTGAGAAGTGACCCATCTGACCACAAGTATAGCACTTGACTTTCCTTTTGTCAAATCTTGTTGGATCTCTTCCCTGGAAACCAAACTTTCTCCCAGACATATGCTCAAACCTCTTGATGTCCACTGAGAGCATGGCCAGTTGCCACTTCAAGTTCATCTCTTCCATATCAAGTGGATCCACCTGTTCAAAGTCCTCAAAAGCTAGTTGCTGCTGATTGTCATAATCAGCAATAAAAGAGTCAAGTAAATCTTCCAAAACACCACTGGATTTAGGTTGAGAATTTGATGGAGTGGTGATGTAGGATGATGATGTTGAGGAAACTGGGCTTGGAGCATAAGTCCTCTTATTTGAGGAGTCCCCAAAAAATGATGAGTATTTGGGAGTGGATGAACGAAAGGGACTTCTGATGTAACACCCCAACCCGACAAGGGTAGAAGTGTCACATTCTGGTGTCATATCAGAACATACAAATAAAATTTTACAAGCGGAAGTCTTAAGGACTAACGTACCAAGTCATATAAACAAATGACTTACAGGGAAAATTACAAAATCCAAAATGTCTAAAATAAAATGAAATCTCAACACAATAGCCCGACAAAATAAATCCAAATAGTAAGGTAACTAGGGTTGGTCCACTCAGATAATCCAACTCTCAGCCCATCAAATCTTCAAACCTAAAACCTGCCGCAGGAAAAGAAATGCGGCTGAGCTTAAAAAGCCCAGTGAACAGATATAACAAAAGGGAAGCTAAACTAAATCAGAAATGCAAAGTGAAACAAGGAAGTTGATAACAAGGTCACAACGAAATGAGAACGATGAGTCAATGAGGATCCTGCAGAAACACAATTATACAGATATCCACAAAGAACATATAACAAGGAGAACGAAGCAAAGCGAGGCCTCGACGACATACAAATAAGCACATACAACATGCATAAAAGAAATCAGGAAATCAGACAACACATAAGCCAAACGGAAATCTAAAAACTAGCGGAAGCAAGTAATTAGAAAGTGAGCATGGCAATCACACAAGTCAAGTAACCCACAGTCAATAACATAACAGTATCATAACAGAAATAAAAGCATGGTAGATCAACAATAAGCAGATAAGGATACTAACGGAAGGTCATAGTCCACGAGATTAACCAAAAGAAGTATACAAGATAAACAGATCAACAATTGATTTCACGCTAGCATGGTTACCAGACAAATCAGAGGTTCACATAACAATAGGATAACATGTATTCAGATGACAACAGTTAAATCATATAATTGCATATTAATCATATCGTAGCAGGGTAAACAGTAGTCACATAAGACACGCAAACAACACAATCAAATTCAATAATCATATAATAACCCCGGTACGTGAATGGAATGATGGTCTGAAGTAACGGAATCAGAGTATGACAGATCAATGCAATGGAATATATATCATGGTAGTAGAGTGAGTCACATAAGGGTACAGAGTAATGGACAATTAATATAGAATATGGTGCGTTGGGGAATACAGAAGGTGCAATATAGGTATATCCAAAGTTTGAGGGTTGTCAGAAATCCACCACGAGCCCAGAAACATATCATATCAAATCATATCATAAGTAACCATTGTATTCGGAGGGGTGACCTCAGAATACCATATATAATAGGAGGGGAGACCTCAGTAACCAATGGAGTAGCTAGCTCCCATACTGTGAAGACGCGTATTGCACACGACATCATTCACCAGACAGATCATAACATATCAGATAACAGAACAAATCTAGGATGCATCCATACGCCCCTGCAGACAAATAGTGGCCATACAATATATATTGAGCTCATAATCAGATAACAGAAAGGGACGGTGTGGAACATCACTCAACCACACTAGAGTCATGCCATTGGTGCATCAATGACACGGCCATGTTACCTTCATGGCTAGGGAAACAATATTTGGCTCGGGTATCAATCTAAAGGTTCAAACAAAGGTCCACAGTGTAGCAATATGTCAGTCATCATAATCAGAGGTTCAATATCAGTAGCTCACAATTCAAAGGTTCATAGCAACAGTCAATATCAAAGTCCAATATTAAAGGTTCAATAACAGAGGTTCAATAACAGAGGTTCAGTAACAGAGGTCCAATAACAGAGGGGTCAATAACAATGGTTCAATATCAGAGGGTCAATAGCAAGGGAAATCATAGCAATGAAATATCGTAAGCGAACAAAGTCAAAGGATCAGAAAGTCATGAGAAACCCCTACTGAAAAGGGATAGAATATATGTACCTCATTCGAAGCAAGCAAAATAGAACAGTAAGGTCACACGGTGAATCAATCCAGCCGTCCGAAACCTATGAATTAAATAACGCTTATTAAGATCAGATTACTCATTTTAGACGGCTTTCCATTTTTAGCGGGTTTCCACTTTTAGTAACTTTCTATTTTAGGTAGATTTCCATAATTAGCAGGTTTAGTCATTAATGATATAATTAAAGTCAATTTAGGTCAACATGATGAAATAAGTATTATCATAGTTTAGAGTTGATTGTGTCAATTTTCCAAAGATTAGGGTCTAATATGACAAGTTATAAAAGTAAAAGGTTTGCATGGAAAATATCAAGGTTTAAAGTCTAAAATGAAAATAAGTATTTTATCAAATGTAGTTACTGGATTTAATTTATCATATACGCTTATATTTCATTCTACTATACATGTTTCGATCCATATTCAAGGTCACTCGCGGCTCAAACGACTAACATCTACGATTTAAAAATATGCCTTATGATTAACCCCCGACTCGACTCCCCAGACACACTTTTTAAAACATTAAACGACTCACTCATTTGTCCCGCGATCGCCCTTAAACATACCCCCCACGAGACCATACATGCTACATGATAAACTCTTACTGATTTCATGCCATGCATGCATATCATCCACATATACAACTAATCTGTAATCGCAACATAGGAGAATGGAGTGTGGTAGACCCCAATACCATGCATAAAACACAATCTAAACGCAACACTACTTTGGTTGATTTCCAACATCAGTCGACCAAAACCCAAAACCGGACAACTCGCTAATCGTAATGAAGTTATAGATCTTACGCGACACACACCGCAAACCTAACCAAGACTCGAACCCTTAACCGAACATGAACCAAGACTAGTATGAGTAAAATTTCCCGCGAACCAATTCTATTTTGATTTTCTCATATGTTACTGGGCGTTAATAGTTTAGGCATGATCAAGGTTTTCTGGTTATTAACACCAGTCTCTTAGATTATAGTTCATGGACAACACGTGATCTACACCCACATGTTTCACAAATTTTTCTAATCATTTTATGTGATATTTAACGAGGCAAGTAACAGTTTATAATCATGATTTCAATGACATATTAGCATGCATATTAGTCTTATTTTATACACATGTGTTAAGTCGAATTTAAAGGAGCAAATGGATATCAATGAAACCTGGTGTCGACTAGATAACAATAAATCAAATGGCCAAAGCTAGGCTCGGTTTGTGTACAAGATAACTCCAACGATGCACCCTCTTTCTTGGTCACCAAGACCTTCTTGATTCCCTTCTTCTTGGCAGTAACAAAACTTATTTGTGTGAGCGATTCCTTGGTTGAGGATCGATGTGGAGAAGAGAACACAAAAGAGACGCATATGATTTCTTTTTTTTTTTTTTTTTTTTTTTGAGACTTTGGCAAAGCGTGTTATAGGACTAGAATAACCGTGTATCCTTTTATGGAAAGTGAATATGATTTGGGCGAGATTTGAGGGAGCCTAGTCTGTGATTGAATCGTGATTTAAGGAAACAAAATATACGTTTTAATAGATAATCATTTATCATTTAACTTGGTTCTTATCTCAATCAATCTACAATCAAGGGAAGAAGAAAAGTGTCTTGTTGTGTGTTTTTATTAGTTATAAGGTAAAGTTTAAAGTGGTACGAAATTACATTTCATACTTAAGAGAAAATTTAAAACGGTGCAAAATTTTTGGTTCAATATTTCGGGTTTTACAACTCTTCCCCTCTAAAAGAAAGTTTTCGTCCTCGAAAATTGAAGTCGCAGGGGTACACAGAGACGTACAAGTTTAAGGCAGACGTAGAAATCCATAGTTTCACACGGATTATAACGATTTCGGTTCCAAAACGTACAAAACTTATACGTAACAGATGTCGGTGAGAATCTCGCAAAGAGGTACAGAATTCCAAACGAAAATGAGGAGTGCCAGATAACGGATATAAGTCCTAGTCCATTCACGTACCAACCCCAGGCATTTCACAAGATGTCGTATGATTTCAATAAGGTCAAATTATATGATCTCGGTATTATCACGTTGATTAGGCGTTATAAAACTTGCATCACATAACAAGTCCTTATTGTCATCATATTCTGTCTCGGGTCATGACAAACCTCAAAACCAATATCACACAAAACAGATAACATACAGATAGCAAGTAACATACCAAAGCAGACCAGATACACATACATGCAGCATATAACACATCAAACCAACTTACCATAACCTAAAAGAAGGGGCCACCAACTTGCTCAAAACGGATCCTCGTGACTCATTACTGACGATCCAAAATAAAGCTGAGATAACGGCAATTGCTAAATAATAAAAATTCACAATTCAAACCGAGTTCTGAACAAAACAAAGAAAAGCAATACCGATCAAAATCACTTAGCAAAATATCAAACCGCCTCAAACCGCGTGACAAACAAATCGGAGTAACACAAGTCGCGCCCAATCATATGCAGTAGATGAACCTTCTCAGATACCAGTTGAATCTGGTCTCCGTCCTTGCGCCTTTGGTTGGTCCGTCCAACTCCCTCCTGCAGCATCCTGATGTCTCCAGCAGCATGGCAGTCGGGTGCGGCTTCTGCTTCACGAACCTCTCCAGCTCAGGAACTGCTGCAACAACGTAGGGTTGGCCCATCATTTTCGATTCCGCCACTAGTCTCCATCTAACGATCGACAAACAGGTGTGCGAAGACAAATAAAAAAAAATCAAATGCAAAAGGAGAAGGTTAAATGTGACAACTCGCAATTTCAGGTCATTTCTCGAAACAATTCATGCCTTACAATTTCAACATTTATCGTAAACTAGGTTTACGTGTTCCAAATTCGCGTAACCTTAATGGTTTAGCGGCGAATTCATGATCATATCATCACGAACATTTCATATGGACTAAGTTTAGTCTACATTTTATTAACATCATTTGTATCGTATTAGTTCATTCATGACATTGCATTTCACCTTAACCGCGTAAATTTTATATTAAATAAACGTTATCGCGTGAGTTATTATTTTTAACATTAATCCGTTACTTTCAAAAATGATCCCGGTATATTTTTATACTTACATTTAGCTTATAAAAACTATATTTTGAGTTTACCTAGTGTTTTAAATTTATTTTGTCTATAAATCGTTAAAGTTATATTATTACGACGTTTTTCTTAAAAACTACACGATAATTATTATATCACTCAAATTTTACAAAGAATGTATTTTTACAATTTTTATGGTTTCATTATACTCTACTTTGATCTATTAAAAATTACTTTTACCTAAAATTACCTTAAATACACTAATGTGTATTAAATCTTACAAGTATTATTACTTATACATTTTCTTACACTTTTTCTTACAATTGTACACAAATTAAAGAAGAAAAAAAAAATATACTTGGGAAACCATATCCCCTAAAATCCGGCCTAGGGGGAGGGGCAATCAAATTGGGTAGATTTTTCTACATAACTAGATTAATACTCAATGTAAAGTTACTTCACTCATTCATTTGCAATAATACAAGTAGCCAAGAAAATTTTTCTCTCTTTGTTCTCCTTATACAACCGGCCAAGCTAAGGTGTATTCAAGAAATCAAAAAATTTTCCAAGCTCAAGTATTTACAATCTAGATCACACTCTTGTTTAGGTTTTGAAATAAAAACCTAGGGTGTTTAGGTTAAACCCTTGTTCTTTGCACCTCATCAAGTTTACTTGTAAGCATATTACTATCATTTTACATCTTTCACTTTCATTTCATATTTATCTCTTCATTTTTGGAGCAAACATGCAAGACTTGTGTTAGTTATACCATTTTTACATGATTTTTAGAGTTATATATATATATAAAGTCATCCTATAATTATTCCCTTGTTAGTTATTGGTCTTGATGATGTTTAGGAACCCATGACACCCTAAGAAGGTGTATGGTAGGATTAGATTAGTTTTGGAGTTGATTTGAAGGGATTGGAATAGGTTTAGTACGAAAAAAACTATTTTCGACAAGTATATAAAAGTGTTCTGTCCTTATTTTTTTTTTCTGGAAAATCCGAAAGTAGGCACGAAATTTTGACCTTGATATTTAGAAAATATACTTTAAAACGAATCCGTGGCCGCTTGAACGGATTAAAACGGAGTTATAACGAAGAAGTTATGAATTTTTCAAGTTGACGACGAAATATATATTTTCTGAAAAATTTCAGCAACCTATTTTTACTTTATTCGAGTCAAAAACGAGCCTTAAGCTTCATAAATTATTTCGACTTATCAAAAATATATTAGTATACTTTGATACGAAGCTATGGACGTATAATACGTAGAAAACGGATTTGAAACGACTAAGATATACACGTTTTCATAAAATTGCCGTAACTATTAATTTCAGCAAAACTATATTATTTTTACGAGATAAGTGTTACGGTAACTAAAACGACCATGTTGAGGGCTGTTTTTAACGTGGATGTGGAACTTTTTGGAATGAGATGTCTTCTAATAAAATCGAGATCACCAAGCATATTTTTCAAAACGATCGACCGTTTGTATAGCGGAGTTGTAATAAATTAGTTACGAATGCTTAAACTTTGCCGAAACTCATTTTTAACCAACATTTTAGCCAAAATCACCATCTTTAACCCCTATTATCTTTATGCTCGAGACCTCTATGACGAAAACTCATGAACTGAAACATCTAGATTTTGATACAAACTTTCTAAAACTGTCGAGTTCGTTTCCTAACGATCGACGTACACCATTTTACGACTAGTTTTTCGAAGCCATTTTTGTCAATTTCATGAAATTTCCGACGACTTTATTTTACGACGCAAAGTTAAAATTTCACTATAAATCATTACGAAACCATTGTAGGATGACATTTTGACGTAAATACTTGTAAAGTAATTTAAGAATGGTCAAGACGTCAAAAGAGTATTTTTCGACGATAAATATTATTTTCAAAACTCACAAATGGTATAAATAACATACGAAATGCATGCATAACATTATATCATAACTCATTTAGTATCATATCATTCACAATAGGTTATTTTCGAGATTCACGCTATATTTCAGTGTATCCACTTTTGTCATTGTAATCATTGCAACAGGTGAGTTCATAGCCCCACTTTTACTCTTTTAACTGTTTTACAAACTCTTGGGGGAGATACATGCTACATTTTTAATCGAACACATATGCTTTGAACTGTATGCTATATCCGAATGTTTTATTGTCACTAAGTATTTGCCATGTTCGAAGTCCCTACATCATGAACCATTAGTCACTTGCGAGTGAGCGCGAATATTGTGAATAGGCCTATTGGAATTAACACTCCCGCTCTTATTAACCCAGTTAGGGGAAATCGAGCGCACTATATTTGAACCAGTAAGGTAAATTGGCAAGTTTACCTATTAGGGCGGCGATGAAACGATGATTACCAATTTTTATTGGTGCGATGTTACGCTTTGGTGTCATGAACTTAGTGAAATAAATACGATTTTGTTTTCAACGATGAGTGTGAAACCATTTAACTCACACTACGATTATTGTGTTCAAACGAATTGATTAAACCTATGGATTTCACTCAACCTTTGTGTTGACCTTTTTAAGCATGTTTTATCTCAGGTATCTAAGGCATACTTCATGGCATGCATGTGGACACATCATAGAGTCGCGGTGACGACGCGTCTCACATGGGATTGATACACTTTAAAAACATCGTTTGACTTGTACTAAACTTATTTTCTGTGCATAGTAACTTTCAATTGGGACCTATACTTTGTAACTCTGATTATTTATTTAAATCAAACGATGTATTTTTCAAACGACACTTTAGGTCGTTCAATATAACTGTGATTGTGATGCTATGACAGTCAGTCCCCAGGAATTCCATTCCGCTGCAAAACAGGTAATTTGGGGGTGTGACAGATTGGCATCAGAGCTTCGGTTATAGAGAACTAGGTTGCAGCATTGACCCTAGACTATAACTACATTATCATAGCATCTCATCATTTCATCATAAGTGCATGTTCATTTTACATGCGGTTTATACGTACATTTTTTGAGTTATTTACTTTCATTTCAAATCGATTGTCACATGGATGCTCTTAAATACCCATCCCATTATCATTTCCTCATACTCTAATGTGGAGAATTCCTTGTCATTCCCTATCACAATTTTTACATCAATTGACTCATCACCGATAACGTCGAATGCCGAGGTAAACCTTTAAGTAGGACGAAGTCACTCTCATTCCTTTATATCACCACTAACATGTCGAGTTACACGCTATTCACACTTAGTCACTAAAACATCATACATTTGAAGCACTTACGACATCTCATAACCCATTTCTTAGGAAACCGTCGATTATTTTGAAAGATAACCTCAAACTTATCATTCTTATCACATTTCTTTGGAGCGTTTATTATTAACATCGGATTTTGCTACGTCTCACATTTCCTCTTGTTTTGAAGAAGATATGGCACCGAAGAAAGCCACAGCTGAAATGACCCAAGCGGCTATTCAAAAGTTGGTGAATGATAGCATAGCCGATGCTCTAAGAATTGAAAGGGAAACGGTGGCTGCTGCTGCTGCCGAGGCCGCGGCTGCTGCTGAAGCCGCAAGGCTTGCTGCTGCTACTTGAAATGCAGGAGGATCCGGAGTTAAGAGATGTTCTTACAAGGATTTCAAAAGTGGAGATCCCACCAAGTTTAAAGGGACTGAAGGAGCCACTGCCATGGTGCGATGGTTCGAGAAATTGGAGTCCGTATTTTTGCTGTGTAATTGCCCGGATGATAGTAAGGTCAAGTTTGCTACAAGTACACTACTCGATGGAGCATTGTCGTGGTGGAACTCATATGCTCAACCGATGGGAATGGAGAATGCTTTCAAGCTTACTTGGGAGCAATTCAAGGGTTTGGTAACTAAGAAATTTTGTCCTCGGACGGAAGTGAAAAAGTTGGAGACAGAATTCTATGAACTAGTAACAACGGGGTATGATATTGACACTTACATTCGGAGATTCCAAGAATTGGCCGCGTTATGCCCGTCTATGGTTTCGGATAACGAGAAGTTACTAGAGGCTTTTATCGGGGGACTTCCCGAGGTTATTCAAGGAGATGTGACTTCGTTTGATCCACAAACAATCGAGGAAGCTATTAGGGTGACTCAAAAGCTCATGGCCCAGGTAGTGAAGAGAGGTAAGTACACCAACACCAACCAAAACAACAACAACCCCAACAACCGCACCAACTACAACAATAACCAAAACAACAACAACAACAATGATAACCAAATCAACCACAACAAAAGAAAATGGGAAAATGACCAAGGAGGTTACAACAATAACCAAAACCGTAACACTAACCATCATCAACAACAAAATAGAAGGCAAGAAGCGGGAATGGTTTATGTCGCTGCACCAATGAGAGGTAGAGGGTACGCTGGAACACACCCACTATGTAATCGATGTAATTTTCATCACTCGGGTCCTTGCCCTGCCAAGTGCCACAAATGCCAAACACCGGGACATCTAGCCAGGGATTGTAAAGGTAAAGCCGTAGTCACATGCTTCGGATGTGGGGAACAAGGACACTATCGGAATCAATGTCCTCAAAACCAAGGTCAACCAGTTGAAGGTGCTCATGGGAATGCATACATGTTAGGAGGAGGAGAAGCTCGTCATGGTCACAACAACGCGGAAGACTGAAGAAGTTTGGAAACTAACAGTCTTAATTTTCCTTATGTACTATGTTGTACTAAGTTTATGTCTTCCATCATATTCGGACCTTATGACTTAAGATGTACTACTTTTGCTAAACCACCCGTTGTAAAATATTCTCATCTATCGTACTTATTTTCTTTCCGATTTGTTATTACTTACGAGAATTTTACTTCTTTTTACTTTATCGACCATTTTAACGACACGGTTTAAATCCTTGTAAGCATCGAGAGTTATAACAACTAAACCGAACGTCACATCATCGTTCCTTAATTATACATTGCCTAGCTAACTATGTCTAATTCTGGAGGGGTCATGTTATGTTGGGAGCAGTTAATTATAAATCTTAGTGCAAGCAAAATCTTCACATATTTCAAAGTCAAAGTGTTACTTATGAGAGATTCATCCGATATTTTCTTTACTACGATGTTTTGTACACTCTCAATCATCAATAACCGTAACGACACCTCTTCATGTCTTCTTTCCTCGGTATTCATCACAAACTCAAAAATTCGATAGACCAACACGAACTGAATTCAGGGACTGAATTCCTTTTTGGATGGTCGAATGTGACAACTCGCAATTTCAGGTCATTTCTCGAAACAATTCATGCCTTACAATTTCAACATTTATCGTAAACTAGGTTTACGTGTTCCAAATTCGCGTAACCTTAATGGTTTAGCGGCGAATTCATGATCATATCATCACGAACATTTCATATGGACTAAGTTTAGTCTACATTTTATTAACATCATTTGTATCGTATTAGTTCATTCATGACATTGCATTTCACCTTAACCGCGTAAATTTTATATTAAATAAACGTTATCGCGTGAGTTATTATTTTTAACATTAATCCGTTACTTTCAAAAATGATCCCGGTATATTTTTATACTTACATTTAGCTTATAAAAACTATATTTTGAGTTTACCTAGTGTTTTAAATTTATTTTGTCTATAAATCGTTGAAGTTATATTATTACGACGTTTTTCTTAAAAACTACACGATAATTATTATATCACTCAAATTTTACAAGGAATGTATTTTTACAATTTTTATGGTTTCATTATACTCTACTTTGATCTATTAAAAATTACTTTTACCTAAAATTACCTTAAATACACTAATGTGTATTAAATCTTACAAGTATTATTACTTATACATTTTCTTACACTTTTTCTTACAATTGTACACAAATTAAAGAAAAAAAAATATATACTTGGGAAACCATATCCCCTAAAATCCGGCCTAGGGGGAGGGGCAATCAAATTGGGTAGATTTTTCTACATAACTAGATTAATACTCAATGTAAAGTTACTTCACTCATTCATTTGCAATAATACAAGTAGCCAAGAAAATTTTTCTCTCTTTGTTCTCCTTATACAACCGGCCAAGCTAAGGCGTATTCAAGAAATCACAAAATTTTCCAAGCTCAAGTATTTACAATCTAGATCACACTCTTGTTTAGGTTTTGAAATAAAAACCTCGGGTGTTTAGGTTAAACCCTTGTTCTTTGCACCTCATCAAGTTTACTTGTAAGCATATTACTATCATTTTACATATTTCACTTTCATTTCATATTTATCTCTTCATTTTTGGAGCAAACATGCAAGACTTGTGTTAGTTATACCATTTTTACATGATTTTTAGAGTTATATATATATATAAAGTCATCCTATAATTATTCCCTTGTTAGTTATTGGTCTTGATGATGTTTAGGAACCCATGACACCCTAAGAAGGTGTATGGTAGGATTAGATTAGTTTTGGAGTTGATTTGAAGGGATTGGAATAGGTTTAGTACGAGAAAAACTATTTTCGACAAGTATATAAAAGTGTTCTGTCCTTATTTTGTTTTTCTGGAAAATCCGACAGTAGGCACGAAATTTTGACCTTGATATTTAGAAAATATACTTTAAAACGAATCCGTGGCCGCTTGAACGGATTAAAACGGAGTTATAACGAAGAAGTTATGAATTTTTCAAGTTGACGACGAAATATATATTTTCTGAAAAATTTCAGCAACCTATTTTTACTTTATTCGAGTCAAAAACGAGCCTTAAGCTTCATAAATTATTTCGACTTATCAAAAATATATTAGTATACTTTGATACGAAGCTAAGGACGTATAATACGTAGAAAACGGATTTGAAACGACTAAGATATACACGTTTTCATAAAATTGCCGTAACTATTAATTTCAGCAAAACTATATTATTTTTACGAGATAAGTGTTACGGTAACTAAAACGACCATGTTGAGGGCTGTTTTTAACGTGGATGTGGAACTTTTTGGAACGAGATGTCTTCTAATAAAATCGAGATCACCAAGCATATTTTTCAAAACGATCGACCGTTTGTATAGCGGAGTTGTAATAAATTAGTTACGAATGCTTAAACTTTGCCGAAACTCATTTTTAACCAACATTTTAGCCAAAATCACCATCTTTAACCCCTATTATCTTTATGCTCGAGACCTCTATGACGAAAACTCATGAACTGAAACTTCTAGATTTTGATACAAACTTTCTAAAACTGTCGAGTTCGTTTCCTAACGATCGACGTACACCATTTTACGACTAGTTTTTCGAAGCCATTTTTGTCAATTTCATGAAATTTCCGACGACTTTATTTTACGACCCAAAGTTAAAATTTCACTATAAATCATTACGAAACCATTGTAGGATGACATTTTGACGTAAATACTTGTAAAGTAATTTAAGAATGGTCAAGACGTCAAAAGAGTATTTTTCGACGATAAATATTATTTTCAAAACTCACAAATGGTATAAATAACATACGAAATGCATGCATAACATTATATCATAACTCATTTAGTATCATATCATTCACAATAGGTCATTTTCGAGATTCACGCTATATTTCAGTGTATCCACTTTTGTCATCGTAATCATTGCAACAGGTGAGTTCATAGCCCCACTTTTACTCTTTTAACTGTTTTACAAACTCTTGGGGGAGATACATGCTACATTTTTAATCGAACACATATGCTTTGAACTGTATGCTATATCTGAATGTTTTATTGTCACTAAGTATTTGCCATGTTCGAAGTCCCTACATCATGAACCATTAGTCACTTGCGAGTGAGCGCGAATATTGTGAATAGGCCTATTGGAATTAACACTCCCGCTCTTATTGACCCAGTTAGGGGAAATCGAGCGCACTATATTTGAACCAGTAAGGTAAATTGGCAAGTTTACCTATTAGGGCGGCGATGAAACGATGATTACCAATTTTTATTGGTGCGATGTTATGCTTTGGTGTCATGAACTTAGTGAAATAAATACGATTTTGTTTTCAACGATGAGTGTGAAACCATTTAACTCACACTACGATTATTGTGTTCAAACGAATTGATTAAACCTATGGATTTCACTCAACCTTTGTGTTGACCTTTTTAAGCATGTTTTATCTCAGGTATCTAAGGCATACTTCATGGCATGCATGTGGACACATCATAGAGTCGCGGTGACGACGCGTCTCACATGGGATTGATACACTTTAAAAACATCGTTTGACTTGTACTAAACTTATTTTCTGTGCATAGTAACTTTCAATTGGGACCTATACTTTGTAACTCTGATTATTTATTTAAATCAAACGATGTATTTTTCAAACGACACTTTAGGTCGTTCAATATAACTGTGATTGTGATGCTATGACAGTCAGTCCCCAGGAATTCCATTCCGCTGCAAAACAGGTAATTTGGGGGTGTGACATTAAATCAGCGAAGACAAAAGAATATCGAAGTCAAATCTGAACGACCATCAAAAGGAATCGGAAGAGATCAGAACAGACGGAAGCCTAATGTCTACCCAAGTCCTCACAGGTCAATCCTAAGGTCAACAAGACGAAACCTTAGCTCTGATACCATATTTGTAACACCCCAACCCGACAAGGGTAGAAGTGTCACATTCTGGTGTCATATCAGAACATACAAATAAAATTTTACAAGCGGAAGTCTTAAGGACTAACGTACCAAGTCATATAAACAAATGACTTACAGGTAAAATTACAAAATCCAAAATGTCTAAAATAAAATGAAATCTCAACACAATAGCCCGACAAAATAAATCCAAATAGTAAGGTAACTAGGGTTGGTCCACTCAGATAATCCAACTCTCAGCCCATCAAATCTTCAAACCTAAAACCTGCCGCAGGAAAAGAAATGCGGCTGAGCTTAAAAAGCCCAGTGAACAGATATAACAAAAGGGAAGCTAAACTAAATCAGAAATGCAAAGTGAAACAAGGAAGCTGATAACAAGGTCACAATGAAATGAGAACGATGAGTCAATGAGGATCCTGCAGAAACACAATTATACAGATATCCAGAAAGAACATATAACAAGGAGAACGAAGCAAAGCGAGGCATCGACGACATACAAATAAGCACATACAACATGCATAAAAGAAATCAGGAAATCAGACAACACATAAGCCAAACGGAAATCTAAAAGCTAGCGGAAGCAACTAATTAGAAAGTGAGCATGGCAATCACACAAGTCAAGTAACCCACAGTCAATAACATAACAGTATCATAACAGAAATAAAAGCATGGTAGATCAACAATAAGCAGACAAGGATACTAACGGAAGGTCATAGTCCACGAGATTAACCAAACGAAGTATACAAGATAAACAGATCAACTATTGATTTCACGCTAGCATGGTTACCAGACAAATCTGAGGTTCACATAACAATAGGATAACATGTATTCAGATGACAACAGTTAAATCATATAATTTCATATTAATCATATCGTAGCAGGGTAAACAGTAGTCACATAAGACACGCAAACAACACAATCAAATTCAATAATCATATAATAACCCCGGTACATGAATGGAATGATGGTCTGAAGTAACGGAATCAGAGTATGACAATTCAATGCAATGGAATATATATCATGGTAGTAGAGTGAGTCACATAAGGGTATAGAGTAATGGACAATTAATATAGAATATGGTGCGTTGGGGAATACAGAAGGTGCAATATAGGTATATCCAAAGTTTGAGGGTTGTCAGAAATCCACCACGAGCCCAGAAACATATCATATCAAATCATATCATAAGTAACCATTGTATTCGGAGGGGTGACCTCAGAATACCATATATAATAGGAGGGGAGACCTCAGTAACCAATGGAGTAGCTAGCTCCCATACTGTGAAGACGCGTATTGCACACGACATCATTCACCAGACAGATCATAACATATCAAATAACAGAACAAATCTAGGATGCATCCATACGCCCCTGCAGACAAATAGTGGCCATACAATATATATTGAGCTCATAATCAGATAACAAAAAGGGACGGTGTGGAACATCACTCAACCACACTAGAGACATGCCATTGGTGCATCAATGACACGGCCATGTTACCTTCATGGCTAGGGAAACAATATTTGGCTCGGGTATCAATCTGAAGGTTCAAACAAAGGTCTACAGTGTAGCAATATGTCAGTCATCATAATCAGAGGTTCAATATCAGTAGCTCACAATTCAAATGCTCATAGCAACAGTCAATATCAAAGTCCAATATTAAAGGTTCAATAACAGAGGTTCAATAACAGAGGTTCAGTAACAGAGGTCCAATAACAGAGGGGTCAATAGCAATGGTTCAATATCAGAGGGTCAATAGCAAGGGAAATCATAGCAATGAAATATCGTAAGCGAACAAAGTCAAAGGATCAGAAAGTCCTGAGAAACCCCTACTGAAAAGGGATAGAATATATGTACCTCATTCGAAGCAAGCAAAATAGAACAGTAAGGTCACACGGTGAATCAATCCCGCCGTCCGGAACCTATGAATTAAATAACGCTTATTAAGATCAGATTACTCATTTTAGACGGCTTTCCATTTTTAGCGGGTTTCCACTTTTAGTAACTTTCTATTTTAGGTAGGTTTCTATAATTAGCAGGTTTAGTCATTAATGATATAATTAAAGTCAATTTAGGTCAACATGATGAAATAAGTATTATCATAGTTTAGAGTTGATTGTGTCAATTTTCCAAAGATTAGGGTCTAATATGACAAGTTATAAAAGTAAAAGGTTTGCATGGAAAATATCAAGGTTTAAAGTCTAAAATGAAAATAAGTATTTTATCAAATGTAGTTACTGAATTTAATTTATCATATACGCTTATATTTCATTCTACTATACATGTTTCGATCCATATTCAAGGTCACTCGCGGCTCAAACGACTAACATCTACGATTTAAAAATATGCCTTATGATTAACCCCCGACTCGACTCCCCCGACACACTTTTTAAAACATTAAACGACTCACTCATTTGTCCCGTGATCGCCCTTAAACATACCCCCCACGAGACCATACATGCTACATGATAAACTCTTACTGATTTCATGCCATGCATGCATATCATCCACATATACAACTAATCTGTAATCGCAACATAGGAGAATGGAGTGTGGTAGACCCCAATACCATGCGTAAAACACAATCTAAACGCAACACTACTTTGGTTGATTTCCAACATCAGTCGACCAAAACCCAAAACCGGACAACTCGCTAATCGTAATGAAGTTATAGATCTTACGCGACACACACCGCGAACCTAAGCAAGACTCGAACCCTTAACCGAACACGAACCAAGACTAGTATGAGTAAAATTTCCCGCGAACCAATTCTATTTTGATTTTCTCATATGTTACTAGGCGTTAATAGTTTAGGCATGATCAAGGTTTTCTGGTTATTAACACCAGTCTCTTAGATTATAGTTCATGGACAACACGTGATCTACACCCACATGTTTAACAAATTTTTTTAATCATTTTATGTGATATTTAACGAGGCAAGTAACAGTTTATAATCATGATTTCAATGACATATTAGCATGCATATTAGTCTTATTTTATACACATGTGTTAAGTCGAATTTAAAGGAGCAAATGGATATCAATGAAACCTGGTGTCGACTAGGTAACAATAAATCAAATGGCCAAAGCTAGGCTCGGTTTGTGTACAAGATAACTCCAACGATGCACCCTCCTTCTTGGTCACCAAGACCTTCTTGATTCCCTTCTTCTTGGCAGTAACAAAACTTATTTGTGTGAGCGATTCCTTGGTTGAGGATCGATGTGGAGAAGAGAACACAAAAGAGACGCATATGATTTTTTTTTTTTTTTTTTTTGAGACTTTGGCAAAGCGTGTTATAGGACTAGAATAACCGTGTATCCTTTTATGGAAAGTGAATATGATTTGGGCGAGATTTGAGGGAGCCTAGTCTGTGATTGAATCGTGATTTAAGGAAACAAAATATACGTTTTAATAGATAATCATTTATCATTTAACTTGGTTCTTATCTCAATCAATCTACAATCAAGGGAAGAAGAAAAGTGTCTTGTTGTGTGTTTTTATTAGTTATAAGGTAAAGTTTAAAGTGGTACGAAATTACATTTCATACTTAAGACAAAATTTAAAACGGTGCAAAATTTTTGGTTCAATATTTCGGGTTTTACATCTGACATCAGGCTCAAGAGATTTAAGTATGTTGTATAGTTCATCAAAAGTAAGCATATCTAGCCCACCTTTAGCTTTGAGTGCAATGCTTACTTGCAACCAAGATGGAGGTAAAGATCGTAAGAACTTTGAATTGCAATGATCATTGTCTGGCCTTTCTTTCAGCTGATTCAACTGACTCAAAATCTTATGGAACCTGTCATACCCCTTGTGGATACCTTCTTCTTCAAAGAATTGGAATTCTTGAAACTGTTGTTTCAGCATTGATTTCTTCATTTTGCTTGACTCATCATTCCCACCAAACCTAGCCTTGATAGCCATCCAGATGTCCTTAGCATCCTGCATGTAGTAAAAGTCACCCATGTGATCATCAGGTATAGCCTGAAGGAGAATAGTTCTAACTTTGTTCTCTCTCTGAACAGCTAGTATCTCTTCAGCAGTTTTGGGACCAACGATGGTAACAACACCATCAAAATCTGTGACATGCCTCTTCAAACTGTTACCCTTCTTCACAACTTCCCAAATATTCCAATCAATATTGGAGAACTTGGTGGGATTGGTTGGTCATGTTTATTAGTTGGTGAAAAGCCAGGTGGATATTCAGGAGTCTCAGAACCCTTCACATCCTGAGCCATATTGCCCTTTTTATTGATAAGTGGTTCCAGTCCGAAGGGGTCACTGTCAACAGTTTCAATCACTTGTGGTTCCACATACTCCTTGTATGGATTATTTTGAACTTGTACATCTCTGATGTCATCATCATCTTTGAATTGAGCATCTCCAATGACAGTGTCTGCCACTGATTCTACATCATGTACCTCGTGTTCACCCTCTCCTTCATGATTATTAGTATTTAAAGCATTCTCTTCATCGCTATCTGAATCCTCCCCCACAAAATTAGGCGTCCAGCTGCATAGCTCTCTAAACCGAATAGCGTAAGTAACCTTGTTCAATGTCACAAAGATAGTAGAAAAAATTAACTGTGAATTACTCGACTTAATGCAAAACCGTTTTCTTAGTCGATTGCAAGTATCAGAATCATCACAAAAAAGCAATTCACCCCACTTCTTGCATATAGATTTAAATGTATCATTTTCCCACGCACGAATTGGGACACCTTCAATCTCTAACCAAACAAGCCTTTCCTCAACCATAAAGTCATCATGCCATGGTTTTATAAAAGAGAACCATTGTGAAATTCCCTTATTATTGAGGAATTTATCTCTAGCTTCCAACGATTGAAAATCAAAAAGAATCCACAGCCTGCCCAAGCATTTAATATCAACTTCCAAAAAACCTTCACTCCGACACAAGGTATGAGTGTTTGCAATAGAGCAAAAATATTTATAACATCCAAGAATGGCCAAAGGAAAGTCATTTGTACCAGCATGTAATTCAAAAGCGGAATTAGATTCCTCAAAAACATGATTAACATCTTTAGTCCCCTTCTTACTTTCATGAGTAGCTGACTTCGCAACATATGCATATGAATTATTTTTGTTAGTACATGAATGTTTCTGGTCACTAGGAACAGCCTTATTGGCAACCATAGATTCAACCTTCACACCAACATACGGAGAATTCACAGGCACATTCCTGTCAAACCTAGCGACATTGGCATGTAGGCGCAACTTCCCAATCCACACGTTGGACAGAGAATCGATAAGGGTATTTTGGTTGGAGACCTTGATAAAGCGACAAAAAGAAAACATTTGCCCTAATTGATTTTTCCTCTTGGCAATATAAACATCCACAAGGGTTCCCACCTTACCACAAATATTCCAAAGCTCCCGTTCCGTGAGGTGAGATGGAAAATTTTAAAAATACACAGACAAAGAAATATTTTCCAAATCATCCGCATTAGACCTAAGAGATTGAGAAGGTTTCAATCTTTCAAATACCGAACGACGATTCTTTCGGTTAACCACTTGCCAATCCGAATCACCCATCAATAACCAATCAAAGCGCACCACCAGAAAAACCAATGGATAAGGAAAAGAGGAGAAAAATATGGATTAGGTATGTTTAGAAGGCAATATTATAGGATTATCACCCAAATAGCCTACCATTGTGTGTCTATCGATTAGTCACCTCGACTTCTCGACCCCCATGTAAAACCCTTTTGTTATACTCACCTTTAGTGTAAGATACCCCTAGATACACCCATCTGAGCCATTCCTTTCATTTTGTTAACCCAATATATTGTTTCGATACACCTATACACCTTAGCCTACCCTGTAGCCTTTATTGTTGATTGGGAAGTCATCATTTGCCTAAGTTCAAGGTTCAAGTGGAAAGGTTCGGAAATAATACTTTCGTCAACGACATATTCCTGAAGATCATTGAAGACCCCCCGAATTCCCGATGTTCATCTCAAGTGGGGGGATATTATGTTTACTTATTATTGATATGTTGAAAAGAAAAAAAATGATTCGATATATATATATATATATATATATATATATATATATATATATATATATATATATATATATATATATAAATAAATAAATATATTGTTATGTTATTTAGTTATTGTAAAGTGCATTGTTATAAGCACTATGTTATGAGCTCTATAGATTTAGTATCAAGGAGGCCACCTTTGTCACATTCGAAGATTTGAGTTGGTAATTATGCCAACAGTTGGAGAAAAGGTAGTGTGCCCATCATGACGTCCTCTAATGACACATCTACCTAGTATTTCATGATCCGGTTTCTTAACTTCAAAGCTTGAACTTTGGGCGGACGGTGAGTGGTGATGAGTTAGTTATAGATTTAGACTACCTGCTTGATTTTTATTTTATGCCATTTATATATCCCATGTCTTATCCTACCCTTTAGTCATGAAGCATGTCTAGGTGATGCAGCGAGAAATCTTTGGTGTCTTGGCCATGGATTTGGTCATGTATCATTGATTTTTTCCACTTCGCCGTGACATGTTAGTAATGACGAGTCACCCCTTAACCTTTGTCGTACCCATATTGCCTTCGAGAATTGCTTAGCCCTTAACTCTAGTGGTGGAGATTTGTGTAACCGCCAAGCTTATTATAGAATACATGTTATGACTGTGCGATTGAGTGATCACCCAGAAATTGACACTTAGAATACTTGAGAGATTTGAGTGTTTCGTTCCCAATTCGTGAGGTGTTCGGCTTTGTTTTATTCTAGCATAAGGGATTTGTAAACTTATATTTTCCAGGTTATGGGAGATATCTTTTTAGGAATCTTTCTAATAAGGTCTACTTAAGGGCAAGTAGAGTTCAAGTGGGGGGATATTTGATAACATCAAATAGTTCTGAATATTAAGTGTCAATTTCCCCCGATAATGCTTGTTATTTATATCATTTATATGGATTTATGCTTGTTTTCCATTGTTTTCCACTTTTAGGTAAATTACGAGCATTGGAGCTAAAGAGACGCGGAATTAGAGAAATATCAAAGATTTATCATAGTATGCTAATTTTGAAGAAGTTACGGCGTAACTCATCTCTCACATTACGTGTAACTAAAGCGTGACTCAGAAAACCAACTCATCAGAAGGTTACGGCGTAACTATATTAGGTCAAATGAGGTTCCACGCCGCTGATAACTACGCCATAACTATTTCACCAACTACGGCGTAACCAAGTAATATTGAAGATACGGCATAACCACTCATACGGTTATGACGTAACCAGCAGATCTAGTGCAAATTACAATGGAATTGAAGATTACGGGGTAACTCTTATTTTAGTTACGCCGTAACCCAGATCTGGCCTATGAATACCCCAGGATTTCCAGTATTTCAAAGCATCCCATTCCACACACTACAACCAAAGAACGTGGGAGGAAGCCAAAGTCAGGTTTAGAGGAGCATACGGAGCTGTCTCCAAGGGAGAAATCACTTCCCTACGATAAGCATTAGCATTTTATCTTTTCTTTACTTTCGATTCATGTATTTCGTAACTCTGAATATTGAATTGATTTGTATGGTTAATATGAGCAGCTAAGCACCTCTTGGGGATGGCCTAGTTATGATTCCTTAATTGTTTTGTTTGCGTTTACATTACTCCCGTATAATTATTTCTAAGTGTATGCATGCATAGTTTATTGGTAGCTACCCTTGTTTTGGTAGTTTTGAATGGCGGTAGAGGCTAGTTGCTTAGGAGATATGACCAACTGACCCTAAGTGAGTAGACTGAGACGGGAAGGGTAAGATATGACCAACTGAAGACCCTTTCTACTTGTGCGATTTGACCAACTGATCACCTACCGTTTGGATGAACTTAAGAATTAGGGGGTGAGTGTTTAAATTGCTAACGCCCGGGCACTCACTATTATAAATCTAGCATGTAGCGGTACTTAATGACTTGGCTTAGGGGACCAGGAACAACTGGACTTATGAAGGGACACCTGACTTCTCCAGTGGTGGCATCTTTGCTGATAGGTTAGGGCGTATTCACCAAACGATGTCCTCTCGAATTTGACCCCACCTGAAGTAATTGGAAGTAAGTAGACGTAGACATTACTAGCTAGGAGGATTAACTAGGTTAGCATCACTCTCCTGTATTGATTAAACCTTTGCCATTTATCTGCTTTAGTAGTTAATTAATTCATTCCTTATCGAAATCAATATTAAAATCTATGACACCTACAATTAGTAATAATCCAACACGGATAGCTCTTGGGATGACATCGGTTTTACCAAATACTACACTACACGCGACCGGGTACACTGCCCGTTAGTGCATTAGGGTAGACCATAGGTATAACGAGACCTTATAAATATTAAAACCTGGTCAGTAATGTTAGCCTTAATAGTTTTATTAGAAGTGATGGTCATTCACGATTAGGAACTTTGTAACGTGTGTTAGATATCGTGATAGAATAGTCAACGGGCTCGTGGATTGGGCTAAGCTAATTGGTTAAGAGTTATGCTATTCTAGCCGTTTGAAGCTTAAGCGTGCCAAGCCCAATCCAAGTCCTATCCACGAAAAGCCCAAGATAAAGCCTTTTAGGGTTTTATGCCTCTTGTACTATAAATACCCCTCAAATGGTCATTTGAAGGGTGTGCTCGAAAGTGTGTGTGTGTGTGTGTGTATTTCTCTCTCAAGGAATATACAACTTATTGTTTGCATATCTTATTCACAACATATACACGGTTTTACATAAACATCAAGTCACCATTCGTCTTTATCTTTTCTTTCTTTTATACATAAGTTTGTGTTTGGTTTGTTCGTGTTCTACGCGTAACTGTTGTTACGTGTGTTGGGTTCGCTTGTTAAAGTGATAAGGTTGATATTCGTAGTGGTCCTACAATTTGTATCAATCGCCTAACAATGGTTAGGAGTGTTTGTGTTTGTTTTGAAGTCTTGGTATTGTACACGAAAAGCTCTCGTTTTTACATATTTGAAACGCTTAAAGCTTTAATTTTTGCACTTAAAAATTCAAGATTCTTGTGGTTTAAGGTTTATTTGGTGCTAAAGTTTCAGCTTTTTGCAAAAAGTTCGAAGCTTTACGTGTTTTTCATCATTTTTAAGCTCGCTTTTTATTCGTTGGTCATTTCTACTCGTAACTTTTCTAAGCACTTTGGGTGAAAAAGGTCAACATTTTTGGGTTATTCGAGTGTTTTTAAGGATATCTGTGCAAGAGAAATCGTTTGAATCGCTGAAAATTTTTTACGAGTAGGTCAAAACCCTAGTTCTACTCGTAATAAAGTCAACTACTCATAAGGTTCTACTCATAACTTTTTGGTGCAGATTCTTCGAGCTTAAACGGTGACTCAGTGCTTCCCTCACTTGGATAAGTTTGTAGAACACTTCGACTTTTGGATATCTCTTACACTGTGATAGTGTAAAGGATTTTTGGGCAAAACCCTAATCTTACGCATAAGTTTCGACTTACGCGTAGAATACTTTACGCATAAGCTTTTTTCTTACGCCTAAGTTTTCCTTACGCATAAGCTAAATCTTACGCATAACTTTTTCTACTCGTAACTTTAAACCTACGCATAAGATCCTACGCCTAAGGAATCCTACGCCTAAGATCCTACGCATAAGATCCTACGCATAAGCCTCGTCTACTCGTAACTTCGTGTTTCTACGCCTAAGCCCTTTCTACGCATAAAGGTTAAAAAAAAAAAAAAAAAAAAAAAAAAAAAAAAAAAAAAAAAAAAAAAAATCAATTTTGGTTTAACTGTGAAAATTTTGGTCAAAAATTCAATTTTTTGGCGGGAAAAATTGAGTAAAATTTAAATTTTTGAGCAGTCTAAACGCTCAATTTTTACGCGAGATTCAAATTTTGGTTTAACTGTGAAAATTTTGGTCAAAAATTCAAATTTTTGGGCCTGAATTCAATTTTTTCGGGTCAAATTTGGCGTCAAAAATGTCATAACTCAAATTTTTCATACGACCTTAGAATTGATTTTTATAGTGAATTTCAAATTTTGGGCGAAAATGTTTTAAGAACCAAGGTTACGAGTACGACTTTCAGAAACACCTCAACCAAGCTTAATCTTCATCAACCACAACTCCTTTATCGTTGAATCGATCCTACATCAAGTTTATCAGATCATACCTTCATCAATGGCAACTCAACAAGACATTCATGCAGCCGGTGCCGAAAACCGACCTCCTATGTTGGCAAAAGGTGGTTATCTTCAATGGACAAGTCGAATGCGCCGTTACATCAAGACCAAACCTAATGGCAAACTCATGATTAAATCCATTCAGGATGGACCCTTCAAGCCTCGACAAGTTCATGTACCTAGAAATGCAGATGCAACACCTCCCGTCGCACCATCTTCTCGTCTTCAATACGAATCTGAATACACTGCAGAGGATCAGAAACAAGTCGAAGCAGATGACATGGCAATTCATATTATCCAACTGGGTTTACCAATTGACATCTTTGCTGCGGTAGACAGTTGTGAAACTGCTTTCGATATGTGGGAACGTGTTAGACGACTTTGTCATGGAACAGAAATTGGTCATCAAGACATGGAGAACAAGTTGCTAACTGAATGGGAAAAGTTCACATCTACACCAGGAGAATCCATTGAATCCTACTATGGAAGGTTTTGCACTTTGATGAATGAGCTAATCAGAAACAAGCTAACACCCAGAACTATCGTTCAAAACATCAAGTTCCTGAACAATCTTCCAGAAGAATGGGGACGATATGTCACTATTGTCAACCAAACAAAAGACTTACATCAGGTGAACTTTGATCAACTGAATGATTTTCTGAAACAAAACCAAGCTGAAGTGAATGAAGTCAGGAAAGAAAGATTGGCAAAGAATCATGATCCATTGGCACTCATTGCAAAGACTCAACCTTCAGTGAATACACAACAACAAGCTTCATCATCTTCCAACAACAACAACTTGCAGCAATACATTCCACAACCACAACAACAATTCTATCCAGATCAACAATACCAGGAACAAGGAATCACTGATCCTGAAACTGACCCAGAAGCGACCTTGCAACAAATATACTCTTTCTTGGGTAACGCACTCAAAAGTCGCTATTCCACACCAACTAACAACAACCAAAGGATTTCGTCAAACACTCGCAACAGGCAAATTGCACAACCGGGTGTGAATATGGGTAATCAAGGTCAAATGGTTGGAGTTATTGGGAATCAGCAGGGATATGCTACTGGATTTCGTATGGGTAATTAGCCGGTCCATATCAGGGTAATCAGATGAGACAGAATGTTGGGAATAGAGCAGTGGGTAATCAGAATCGGAATGTTGCAGCTCCAGTCGTTGGGAATCATGGAAATGTGAATCAGGGTAATCAGATTAAGTGTTATAACTGTCAAGGAATGGGTCACATGGCAAGGAATTGTCCTACTAAGCCGCACAAGAACGATCTTGAGTATCTTCAGAAAATTGTCCTGTTGGTACAAAAGGAACGCGCTGGATTTCAGTTGAGTGCTGAGGAACATGACTTTATGGCTATTATGGATGATTTGGAAGACCTCGAGGAAATCAATGCGAACTGCATCTTCATGGCTAATCTTCAGGAGACTAAGTACGACACTGAATCTGACACACCTCCTGTCTATGAAGCCAACGCAGTATCTGAGGTACCAATCATTGATCCATGCTATAACAATGTCATATTTGATGTGTTTTCTCATGACGAACAGCATTCTGTGACGCCAGCACCTACTTATGATACATACATGGACAATCCGAGTTGTAGCAATACTAACTCTGAAACTCCAGATGTGGATCCTAGTGGAGGCTGTGTGGCACAAAATACTGAGACTGATGAGGAAACACGTGCCTATTTTGAATCATTAATCAATAACTGTGGCATTGAAATTGAAAAAGTGAGTAAGGTCAATCGCGAGGTTAAGGCCGCGAATAAGGAATTGACCGCTGAGCTTGAGAGTTACAAGGAGCACGCCAAAGCTTTTGAATTTCATACAAACAAAATGTCAGAATTAGAAATTGGTTACCGATATTCTGTGTTAAGAGAAAAACAATTGCAATTCAAATACGATACACTTGATGTGAATCTGAATTTGAAAATAAAATCTTTAAACAAGGAAATTTCTGATCTAAATGACCAACTTTCTAAACAAAAAGCACTGTTTTCTGATCTTGAAAAAGAGAAGAAACAGTTGATTGCTCATTTTTCAAAACGAGAAGATTCTCTTCTTGATGAAATTCTTGATAAAACGGAAAAAATCAAAACATTGGACAATTTGCTTCTTACAACGGGTCATTCAGCTAAATCAAACAAGATGCTTTCTAACCAACTAAATCCACGTTTTCATACTTCACATAAGATGGCACTTAGTAACGACCCTTCTTCGTTTCTCAAGAAACCTCAGAAAGCTCAGAAATCTCAGAATGTGTTGCACAATGGAAAACCTTTACATGAACCTATAATTGTGCATGATTCTCTTGAAACGTTGGAACTATCTGAGGAGAGTAGATCAAAAATGAAACAAAAACATCCGGAAATCAAACCAATTGATTATAACACATGGAACAAAATTAATGGTATTCCTTTCGTTTCTCAAAAAGAAAAGTCAACGTTTTCCACCACACCAAGTGTTTCAAACAAAGTGTCAACACCAGTTTCAAAATCAGTTTCAAAACCAGTTGTTGTCTCCAAATCTCTTTCAAACATTGAACAAATGTCTTCAAACAATCCTTTTAACACAAGTGACGCGAGAAGTATTTTGGAAAATGTGAAAACTAGAATTGCGGATCTTCAAGAGACAGAAATATTACAACAAACATCTCGTTTAATAGTTTTGATATTGAACAGAAAAAGTTTTTTGAAACTCAAATTGCCCCTCAGCTGACTAACATCAACTCAAGGGTAATTCATTTTGAACAAGCCTTTTTGAAAGAAACAGATGACTTTGTTAAGGACCATAAATCCCTGGTAAAGCAAGCTAATGAAAGTATTAAACACATCAAAGTTTTGGAAAATCTAAATGATTCTCTCTTCGAAGATGTTCTGACTACTGATATTATGTCCATCATTTTGCAAACATATTATGTTGAAGATCATGAAAGACTCCAGTCTGAGACCTCCAAAATTGTTTCAAAATATGAAAAAGCTCTTGAAAAAATTGAAAAAGAAAATATCTCATATTTTAAACAACTTGATCGAAAAACTGAGGAATGCAAGTATGACAAACTGTCGTATGAGCGTGCCTACAATGACATGAAAGCAAAAAATGATCTTTTGAGGGCTCAGCTGGAAAGTCAAAAAGGAAAGGTAGTGGAAACTGTGATTACAAAACCATTGACTCAGGAGAAAGCAAATGTTCCCAAACCGGTTTCCAAAACAAAAATGTCTGTTTCTATGCCTCCTCCAAAAGTCAATGAGAAAAATGTTTCATCAAAACCAGTCACTCCACCTGCCTTGCCTAAACAATATGTTGAAAAAGGGAAAGCGGTTATCGAGAAACCAAAAGTTTTAGCACCTGGCCTTTTTAAAAGGAGTACCACTAATGCGTCTGCCTCCACATCTAAAACATATGGAACAAACGACATAAGTTTAGAAAAGCACTCTAAAGACACTAGGAAAGCTGAAACCACCTCCCTTCATAAAAATGTGAATCCTAATGCGTGTGCCTTACCTTCTACAGGACTAGAAAGCACCTCTAGGAGCAGCAGACTAAAGCCTAAGAGCAATACAAGGAACAATAGAGTCTCGACTGCCTCTAGGAGTAGTAGCTTGAATAAAGAGAAGAAAGTAGAAGAACACCCTAGGAATTTACAGCTTTTGAAGAAGAAAGACATTTCATCTGAATGTACTGAACCTATGAAACTTGCTAAGTCCAATGAATGTGTTGAATCTCTTTGTTTAACTTGCAAGAAATCTTTAAATGTTCAAGATGATTGTGTTTCTAAGAATGTGAATGATAAGCCTGTTAAGAAGAACGTCCCAAAGAGTAATTACGCTAAACGAGTAGGAAGACTAGTTGAAAAACTTAGGCTTTACACTACTGACAAGAACCAACGTGTATACTTTAGGGATGATATTTGGAAACCCACAGGTAGAACTTTCACACTCAAGAACGGTACAATGAATGATAAAACAGAATTCCCTGGAACAAACCTCGTTGAGTGTGCTCAGGATTTTACCTCTAACCCAAAGGAACCTAAATCCAAACGGTTTCCACAATAATCTTTTTCTGTAACTGGCAGGTTATCGAAATTTGTTTTTCGATCGTCGACTCGGGTTGCTCCAAGCACATGATCGGGAATCTGAAGCTGCTGATCAATTTCGTCTGGAAATTCATGGGAACCGTACGTTTCGGAAATGATCATGTAGCAGCTATCATGGGTTATGGAGATCTACCTTTTGGAAATTATTTGATCACTCGGGTTTACTATGTCGAAGGGTTGGGACACAATTTGTTTTCAGTCGGGCAGTTCTGTGATGCAGATTTAGAGGTTGCTTTTAGGAAAAATGCTTGCTTCGTTAGAAACTTGGATGGCACTGATCTCTTAACTGGGAATCGTGATACAAACTTGTATGCTATCGACATCAACAAAATGGCCTCTTCATCACCAATATGTCTTATGACACGAGCATCTGGAACACAGTCCTGGTTGTGGCACAGACGGTTATCCCATCTCAATTTTGACACCATTAACAATCTTGCCAAAGACAACATCGTCAATGGACTTCCAAAGTTCAAATACACCAAGGATCACTTATGTCCATCATGCGAACAAGGAAAAAGCAAAAGAGCATCATATAAACCCAAATCCGTACCTAGTTCGGAAGCAAAGTTGCATATGTTGCACATGGACTTATGTGGCCCAATGAGAGTTGAAAGCATTAACGGGAAAAAGTATATTCTTGTTATCGTCGATGACTATTCGAGATATACATGGGTTAAGTTTCTGAGATCAAAAGACGAAGCACCAGGCATCATCATCACCTTTCTGAAACGTATTCAAGTACTTCTTCAAACTCCTGTAAGGGTTGTAAGAACAGATAAAGGCACATAATTCACTAATCAGGAGTTAAGAACTTATTTTGAAGATGTTGGTATTACACATCAGACATCAGTTGTTAGAACTCCAAAGCAGAATGGGGTAGTTGAAAGAAGAAATAGAACTCTTGTGGAAGCTGCTCGCACAATGCTAATATATTCTAGTGCACCGTTATTTCTGTGGGCTGATGCTGTTGCCACTGCTTGTTTCACTCAGAACCGATCCCTTATCCATCCAAGATTCAATAAAACCCCATATGAAATAGTGAACAACAGAAAACCAGATATCTCTTACTTTCACGTGTTTGGCGCTTTGTGCTATCCTACGAATGACAGAGAAGATCTTGGAAAATTGAAAGCTAAAGGTGATATTGGAATCTTCATTAGATATTCAGATAACTCGAGGGCATTCAGGGTGTATAACAGAAGGCTAAGGAGGATCATGGAGACGATGAATGTGAAGTTTGACGAACTTTCACAAATGGCTTCTGAGAGACTCGCTCTAGAACCCGCACTAAACCGACAGACTTCTGGACACATCAGTTCAGGACTCGTACCTCAAAGAGCTCAATCAACTTCGTTTGACAATCCTAAAGAACAAGAATGGGAGAATTTCATCGAGTTAATGTTCGATGAATACTATGGTGGAACTTCGACAAATGCATCAAACCATCATTCCGCTGCACCCGCTCAAAATCATCCTCCACCACCAACAAAAGATGCATCTACAACGGTCGAAACCAATGCACCAACTCCATCAACATCATCTACTTCTACTCAAGTTAATGCACCCGTTCTACTAACAGTTGATGAGCAAAACCAAAACCAGAACGATGCAACGTTAGATGAAGACTTATTTGAAAACCCATTTGCTACGTAATCAACTGAATCTTCTTCAAGCTTACGAGAACCATCTAACTCGCATACGTATAACCAACGGTATCCTTCTACTCTGAAGTGGACAAAAGACCACCCAATTGAACAAGTTATTGGTGAACCTTCAAGGCCAATTCAGACGAGACGCCAACTTGCCACCGATTGCGACTTATGCATTTACCTTTGCTCAATTAGCAATATCGAGCCAAAGAACATTCGTGAGGCAATGGCAGATCCCGCATGGATAGAAGCGATGCAGGAGGAACTTCTCCAATACCGTCTTCATGACTCTTGGGAAATGGTTCCAAGACCAATTGACATTCGCGTCATTGATCTCAAGTGGTTAAGGAAGAACAAAAGGGATGAAGAGATGACTGTAATTCGCAACAAAGCTCGTCTTGTGGCCAAAGGATACAGACAAGAGGAAAGGATAGACTTTGAAGAGTCATTCGCGCCGGTAGCTAGACTTGAAGCAGTCAGGATATTCTTAGCCTATGCAGCTCAGAAAAACATCACGGTTTATCAGATGGACATTAAGACCGCGTTCTTGAATGGAACTCTGAAAGAAGAAGTGTATGTGAGTCAGCCAGAAGGCTTCATAGACATGGAACATCCAGACTACGTCTACAAACTCAAAAAAGCAATCTATGGTTTGAAACAAGCTCCGAGAGCGTGGTATGACGAACTGTCCTCTTTCCTTATCCAAAACAATTTCACCAAAGGAACAGTTGATCCTACCTTGTTTACACAAAAATGCAAAAACGATATTTTGATTGTTCAGATTTATGTGGACGACATCATCTTTGGGTCCACTAATCCTAATCTTTCAAAACACTTTGAAAATCTCATGAAAAGCAAATTTGAAATGTCCATGATGGGGGAACTAAAATTCTTTCTTGATTTACAAATACATCAGTCCCCTCGTGGAATTTTTATAAATCAAGCTAAATATACAACTGAGATTTTGAAAAATCATGGTATGGATAATTGTGATTCGGTCGGAACACCAATGGTAACTTCACCAAAAATTGGAGCCGATTTGTTTGGGAAACCTATTGATCCGAAGAAATATCGGAGCATGATTGGTTCTCTTATGTACCTCACTGCTAGTCGACCAGATATTCATTTTGCTGTTTGCTTATTAGCACGGTTTCAGGCAAAGCCTACCGAACTGCACCTCAAAGAGGTTAAACGGATCTTTCGGTACCTGAAGACATCCATTCACATGGGACTTTGGTATCCGAAGGAATCCGGATTTGATCTAATTGCCTTTTCAGATGCGGACCACGCAGGTGATCAAGTTACAGCAAAAATTACATCCGGAGGAGCACAATTTTTGGGTGAAAAGTTAGTCAGTTGGTCTTCAAAGAAACAAGATTGCACTGCACTTTCAACCGCTGAAGCTGAGTATGTGTCTCTATCTGCGTGTTGTGCTCAAGTTCTATGGATGAGAACACAACTCACAGATTATGGCGTTACTTTCGATAAAATACCTATGTATTGTGACTTGAAAAGTGCCATAGCCATATCATGCAATCCTGTTCATCACTCAAAGATAAGCATATCAGAGTCCGCTACCACTTCATCAAAGAGTACGTCGAAAATGGTACTGTTGAATTATTCTTCGTGAAGACTGATTACCAACTCGCCGATCTATTAACTAAAGCCCTTCCAAAAGAAAGGTTTGAGTATTTAGTTCGACGAATTGGAATGCGAAGCCTAACCCCTGAGGAGTTAGAACATCTTCTCGAATCTTCTTGAAAATGATTTTCCAAAAAGCTTCGCTGTAAAAATTTTTGAAAAACAAAATACAAAATTTGAAAAACCAACAAAAACAATATAAAATCAGAAATCCAAAAATATTCTTCTACGACATGTCTCTTGTATAATCGATATTCTGTACGTATCTAGAAATGTCATTCAACAATGATACGGGCATGTACAGATGCTTGAACGAGAGTTCTTTAATTGTTTTCTAAAACATGTCGTTTCTCAAAATTTCTTAATAAAATGGCTTTCGTATACATCAGTACGAAACCCGGACCGAAATGATGACTTTTGATTATTTTTCAAATCAAAACTCGTGCTCTTATAGAAAAAACAAGTGTACGCTTCAGTGTACTACATTTAAAAATGGTGAGAAATCATCATCATCTTGAGCACCTTTTCAAGATTGTTCAAAAAGATTTTCCAAATCTTTCAAAATATTTTTGTGCTCAAGATAACTCCCTCTAAAACCCTTTAATTAAATATGCTTTATTAAAAGGGGAGTATAAAACAAAATATTCCAAATTCATGCTTAAATCAAATCCGTTTGTCTCCCCAAAAGATTATAAAATGTTGTTTAATCCGTTGATATCAAAAATATCACGTATATGCTATTTTTGAGGGGGAGGAGACGTGATTAAAATGTGATCAAAATCGTTGTTTGAATCTCATAATGAGCTCGACTCAGACGGAACCAATGAATTGACGAGGAATCATGTACCATCTCGAGAAACTTTCTATGACTTGACTAGGACGGGTAATAATTTCAAGTTAGTTCTCTAGTGATGTAAACGTGTCTCGAATCGGTCTAGTTCATTTAAAGTCAATCAATTCAAAAAGTGTGAACTCTACCCTCTATGTGCAGATTTCTGTCAAAACATATAAGCACATGTGAAGGGGGAGTGTTTCTGAAAATATAAAACTCACGGAGTGTTTCAAACATGTTTTCTATCATAAACAGTCTGAGAGATTTTCAAGAAAAATGGTTTTATGGCAACAATAGGACAGTCATGGAGTTATAAGGTGACTAAGGATAGGAAATCCGTCCTATGATCCGCCAGAGCCGGAGGGATCTACCCAAGGACATCACAAATAGTCAGTATTAGAAGTCCTTAGGAATGATTGAAAAAAGGAGTAATGTGAGAAAGGAGAAAGAAGGGGTTGAAGAATTAAAAAGAAAAGTAATGAAAAAGGGTGAAAAGAAATAGCCCTCCATATTCAACCTTAGGGCAGAAACCGGGGTCAATCCATATGCTACTGGTTTTCACTTAGTTGACACTGGTATTGAAGACAAAGACGTCATGGACCCAGTGACGCACTGCACCTAACCTTCTAGCCACTCAATTCCTCTCAAAAGGATTTGTTTCATTCTCACTGGGAACCCTACATAATCTATTGACTTTCTCTTAGAGATCGTTGGTATTGAAGAAGGAGACCCTCTCCCTTGTCTCCGCTCAGGAAAACCAAAATGCACTATTGAGTCTAGAGCCACGAGATTCATCAAAAGATCTCATAGGAACACTTGACATGACATCGCTTGCTATTCATCAATAAGGGCACAAGTGATATATTCTAGAGTCCTACGCAGGTCTTAGCAATCTGCTAGAACATTTATGAGAAGTTTCACTTCTGTGATCTTCAGTGATTGAATGGAAACTCCTGCCAGGGTCAACATCAAGCAGCCCTGACAGCAGGTCACTTCGGTAACTCCCCGTGGATTACGCTTAGTGTGTCTCAAACGGTCTACAGTCGTGGAGTGATGCTTCGGTGTACTTCAGCGACTCATCTGAACTGTAGATGTACTTCGGTATATCGTGTTATCTCACTTGTGGGACTCCAGTTCAGGAACGGCCTTTGTAAGAATTAGAGACGTGTTTTCACACTATGCTGTTAACACCCTCGAAATTCAAACTTGTAAGTGCCAGAATCCGCTTATTACTAACCTGTTTTTATGTTTTCTTCTTATGGAAGCTCCGGAGCGGATGGATCGTGCAGACTCGACACATGCTCATACCAACAACACATGAAAGTTCTCATCAAAATCAAAGGCAACTCAAAGTTAAAGATGATTCTTCGTCTATGTCAAAGAATCTACAAAGTGTAAAGACTCGAGAACTTCATCATTGGAAACTCAAAGTCAAATAGAAGTGTGAGCATGGTGGAGAAAGACGTGGAGACACCTAACCTACGAAGTTGACAACGGCAGACAACCACATTATCTGATCACAAAGCATGAAGGAACAAAGAATTAAGACTATTCTATATCTACACGCAAAGTTCAAGCTCAAGGAAAGTAGAGGTCTTATCAAATGGAGCATCATTTGAATGACCACCCCTTAGGGGGAGATTGTTAGCCTTAATAGTTTTATTAGAAGTAATGGTCATTCACAATTAGGAACTTTGTAACGTGTGTTAGATATCGTGATAGAATAGTCAACGGGCTCGTGGATTGGGCTAAGCTAATTGGTTAAGAGTTATGCTATTCTAGCCGTTTGAAGCTTAAGCATGCCAAGCCCAATCCAAGTCCTATCCACGAAAAGCCCAAGATAAAGCCTTTTAGGGTTTTATGCCTCTTGTACTATAAATACCCCTCAAATGGTCATTTGAGGGGTGTGCTTGAAAGTGTGTGTGTGTGTGTGTGTGTATTTCTTTCTCAAGGAATATACAACTTATTGTTTGCATATCTTATTCACAACATATACACGGTTTTACATAAACATCAAGTCACCATTCATCTTTATCTTTTCTTTCTTTTACGCATAAGTTTGTGTTTGGTTTGTTCGTGTTCTACGCGTAACTGTTGTTACGTGTGTTGGGTTCGCTTGTTAAAGTGATAAGGTTGATATTCGTAGTGGTCCTACAAGTAAAACCTGCATCGAGTATGAGTTTGGAGTCACGTGGATAGTACAAGATATAAGCCGCAAGTTTGGGAAATTCAACTTCTTCTTCAAATTCGTTATACTGAGTTTTGTTCATCAATAATCACTACATAGAGCCTAAAAAGTCCGAGATTCAAGAGATGGTTAGTATACTTTTAAGGGGAAGCTTATTGTTGATATACTTACCATCTACATGCATCATTTGAGGGGAAGCGTTTATGAGTTGCAAAAGACCCCTATTAGATGTTCAAAAAATGGGGAAGAAGATTTATGATGTGCAGCTTATTATTGTGATGACATGTTTTAGCATTGTTTCTTCATACAGATTATTTTGTAATATCAAATAGGGGAAGATTGTTAGGAATTACAGATTTGATGATTACAAAACCCACAAGCAAGAATGGAGAAAGAAGAAACAATGAGGACCTAATATGTAATAGTTAGATATCTTTGTTAGTAAGCTAAGGATTTCTTGTAACCTCCCTCTATTATATAAAAAGAGTGGGCATCTAGGTTACATATCATCCAATTAGAATAGAACACTCCCAATGAGAGTCTAGACACATGAAGAAAACATATGTATATTAGTAGTTAGTAGTCTATGTATTAGTTTTATTTATGAATAAAGAAAACCTTATTAGTAATGTTGATTGTGTTCTTATTAATCATTCCGCTGTGTTTCAATCAATCAATATTATTCATACCCTAGTTGAGTCCAGATCTATGGATTTAAGATTACCCCTCGAATCATTACCACGCTAATTGCTTCCCTGAACTTGTCGCACATGATCAATGTCACGATTTCTCTAATTACTTTGTCTCGTCCTCTCATGCATGATCTCAATGTTACGGGCGACGTTAGCAACCTGTGCTACATCTTCAAACTCGGTATTCACAATCCCATCTAAAATCTCATTCCTAAGTTCCTACATAAAACTCCTAGCCTGTTCTTCCTGGGTACCTGCCTTGTCCCCCAAGAATCCAGCCAAACGAAGAATCTCTTCATGAGCTCAGAACTAGTTTCCCTTTCCAGCTTATGAATTGAATGAAAATCTCTCTCGAACTTCTATTTTTCGGACCTAAAAAAATACTGATAAAATAAAGTATCACTGAACTACACCCAGGTCAGAGTTGCTACAAAAGTATATACGCCCTTAGCATGCTTATACGCTTTCCACTGATTGAGAGCGTCACCCTCAAACTTATAGCTAGCAAGCCGAGCTTTGAACTCGTCATCACATCCCAAAACTTCATAAATATTCTCAATATGTGCAATCCAATTCTCCTCCTCCACTGGAGAAGTCGCAGAGCTAAACGTTCTAGACTTTTGCTTACCAAATCTCTCTAGCCAGGTATGAATGGTGGGCTGAGATGCACCACCTGAACCACTTGCCATGTTCTGTCGGATCTCATTTGAAATACAAACGGTGAGATCAGGAATCAAGGCTGTAACTGCTTGCTGAACCGCCTCAGCAAATGCAGCTTCCTCTTTAGTTTGACGTGTGTTCACCATCTGAATAATCATAAGAAAATTATTGAAGATACATCAACGATAAATATCAAAATATGAAAGGAAGAGATCATATCAAAAGGAAGCCTAATGTCTACCTAAATCCTCACAGGTCATAGCCTAAGCTTTACAGGACGAAACTTAGAGCTCTGATACCATAATTGTAATACCTCAACCTGACAAGGGTTAAAATGTTACAATATGGTGTCATACAAAGTATAATATGCAAGCAGAAGACTTATAATAATTAATGCAAAGTCAAGAAACATCATGACTTCCAAAAGATAACATAATCCAAACTGTTGAGAATTAAGCAAACAATTTGTACTGCCAAGCATATGGACTTAGTACTGCTAAGCATACAGATGGATTGCTAAAGAATACACTAGTAGTACTAACTGCCAGTACAAAATATTATTACTGCTTATGTGATAAAGACAGAAGATTAAACACGCGTGGAAAAATATATATAGAATAGATATGATGTATATCTTATATATCTAGATTTATACGAATATTGTATCATTATAGATATCTTGTAAAGGACTCCTTGTGCTATAAAAGGAGGTCCTAGGTTAGAAGTATAGTATGTATCATTCTTATAGTCGATCACTTCAAGGTTTTGTAACCTTAATACTTTTGAGTATTCGTATTAATATATTGAAGTTTTTTGTGAGATAACAACTGTGTTCATTGTTCTCTTTATTGTTAAACTTAAGATTCTGCATTGTGTTTAATATTGTTATAGGACAGTTTTCTATACTTTAATTGTTTTAGATTTATCTAAGATAATTAATAAGATCAAGTGCTCAAATGGGATCAACAAGTGGTATCAGAGCTTGTGATCTAGAAGCTGTGCATAAGGAGAATCAGTGTTAACTCAAATATGTTCAATAACTTCTGAAGACATGGAATCTGAATCAACATACATGGTGAGTGCATCAAAGGTGCCTATGCTAAAGCCAGTAGAATATGAAACATAGAGGTTAAGAATTCAGCAGTACATTAAGATGCTTGACTAATCTACATCGGAGATCATTCAGAATGGTGACTCTTTACCTACTAAAGGTGTTGATGAGAAGCTTGCGCCTATTAAATCTGCTGAAGACAAAGCTCAAAGAAGGTTGGAAATCAAGACTCACGGTATTCTTATGATGGGAATACCTAATGAGTATCAGTTGAGTTTTAGCGATATTGAAGATGCCAAATCTTTGATTGAAGCCATTGATATAAGGTTTGGTGGGAATGAAGCGACAAAGAAAGTCAAGAAAGAATCTATTGAAGCATCAATTTGAGAACTTTGCTGCCTTAAGTTCAGAAAGTATTGATGCTACTCATGACAGACTTCAGAAACTTATAAGTCAACTTGCACTTATGAAAGCTTCAATTCCTTAAGAAGATATAAATCTTAAGTTTCTCAGAAGTTTAGCACCTGAATGGAATATGCATACTGTGGTTTGGAGAAACAAAGCTGACTTTGAAATGATGACCTTGGATAATTTATACAACAATCAAAAAGTTTATGATAAGTCAAGGGGTCATCTAATTCATCCTCTAGAGCACAAACCTAGATTTTGTGTCCTCCAACAACAAATGTTCTGACATCCATCATGAATCTATTTTTACTACTTATGGAGTTTCTATTGCTAGCAAAAGTGTTTCTACTGCTGGTTCTACAAAAAGTGATAACATAAGTGATGCTGCTATCTGTTCCTTTTTGGCTGATCTTACAGCTAGTACTCATGTGATGAATAAGGATTTGGAACAAATTGATCTTGATGATCTTGAAGAAATTGACTTGAAGTGGCAAATGGCAATGTTAACTATGAGTGCAAGACGATTTTTGAAGAAGACAGGAAGGGAACTAATGTTTAAAGGACAAAGCAATATGGGATTTGGTAAGTCCAAGGTTGAATGCTACAACTGTTAGAGAAAAGGTCCCTTTGCAAGAGAATATAGGGCACCAATATAGAATGGAGAAATTCCAAGGAAAGTTGCTACTGAAGATACAAAGACTACGCAGCTTTAGTATCTTGTGATGGTCTAGGAGACTATGATTAGAGTGAGAAACTTGAAGATGGACCCAACTTTGCTCTAATGGCTTATGCTTCTTCATCATCTGATTCTGATTCTGAGGTATCTAACGAATCTAGTTGTTCATATAAATCTTGTCTAGATACTGTAGAAGAACTTAAGGCTAGGAATGAAAGTTTAAGAGATGAAGTTGAGAAATTGAAACTAGATAACTTAGGTTATAAAGTTGGTCTAAAGTCCATTGGGAAAAAGCTTGAATTTCTTAAACATAATGAGCTAGAGTATGTTGATAAGATAAATATACTATAAGGTCATATTTTTATGAAAAACAGTGAGATTAATGTACTCAGTCAAAGGATAGAAGAGGCTAAACAAGAAAAAGATGCAGCTTTGGCTGATAAAGAAAAACATGTAGTTAGAGTTGAGAAACAAAAATTTGCATGTGATCTTGTGCATAAGTCTATTGAGAGTCAATTAATGAGGGAAGGCAGTGGTTTAGGATATAATGATGTAGCTCCTCCACTTAAAAGTGCTTATGCTCTCCCTATGAAAGAAATATCATTCATAAGTGAAATGGGAAGCAAACCTGTAGGATAGTCTAGTAAGTTTAGTAATGACACGCCAAAGGTAGCAAAGAAGTTTTCTGATGCTCCAACCATTGAAGATTGGGCATCAGATAGTGATGATGAATAGGTTGAGTCAACACCAAAGACTACAAATGAAGAAATTTCTAGAACAGTTGAATGAAAAGTTAAACAAGTTAGGTTTGTGAAACCTGTGTTAGGTGATCGGATCTCTAGGAAAGTAGTTGCATATAATGAGTGACCTAAAGAGATACCTAGAAGGTACAATAACAGGCCAAGAGGTAACCAAAGAAATTGGAATAACCTAATATCACAGAAGTTAGGTAGTAATTTTAAATTGGTTAATAAGGCTTGTTATAATTGTGGTAGTTTTGAGTATTTACAAGAAAAATTTTTTACTATAAAAAACCTGGTTGGAACCAACATAGCAGGGTAAACCACAAAAGGTTTTCTAAAAGAACTCATGCTCATGCTAACATGAATATGGTTCTAAAGATAGTATAGATGAGATCTGGTGTTACTAGGTCAATTAATACTGTTCTTCTAAATGATAAAAGGTACTTTCATAATGATATAAATGTTTGTACTGCTAAGGCAAAAGCAGTTTGTACTGCTGAGCCAAAAGTGATCACTGAAACTGTTTTGGGCAATCATTTTTATGTTGTAAAGGCCTCAACTTATTGGGTCTGGAAACCAAAAATAAAGGTTTTAGATCATGTTTCCAAGAACAGCAGTGCATCAATGGACTTAAAGAGATTTGACTATGTTGATGCACAAGGAAGATCCAAGTCAATAATGGCTTGGGTCCCCAAGAGACACTAATTATCTTACTTTATATGTAGGGTAACTTAAGGTCGAGCTAAAGGACAAAGCTATCTTTGACAGTGGTTGCTCTGGACATATGACAGGTGACATGTTCAATCTTGAAGATTTTGAAGCTATTGATGGTGGATATGTTGCATTTGGGAATGATCCTAAATGAGGAAAGATCATTGGAAGAGGTACAATAAGAACAGGAAATTTGGATTTTGAAAAAGTGTATCTTGTAAATGGGCTTAAGTTTAACCTCTTTAGTGTCTTACAAATGTGTGACAAAAAGAACGTTGTTCTTTTTACTGACACTGAATATCTTGTCTTATCTTCTGATTTTAAGGTGACTGATGATAAATTTGTGCTACTTAGAATCCCAAGAACACACAACATATACAATGTTGACATAAAAAACATTGTTCCCAAAAGAGCTTTAACTTGCTTATTTGCAAAAGCCACAATTGATGAATCCAAACTTTGGCATAGGAGACTTGGTCATCTAAATTTCAGAACTATTAGTAATTGGTTAAGGGAAATCTCGTAAGAGATTTACCTTCAAAAGTTTTTTAAAATCCTAAAACCTGTGTTTCTTGTCAGATGGGAAAACAACACAGAGCTTCTTGTATATCCAAAGCTAGGAACTCTCTTTCTGAACCTTTATATATGTTGCATATGGATCTTTTTGGGCCAACATTTGTGAAAAGTTTAAATAAGAAGATGTACTGCCTAGTTATCACTAACGATTATAGTAGACTCACTTGGGTTTTCTTTCTAGAAACTAAGGATGAAACTAGTGAAGTCCTTAAGGCTTTCATAAGAAACATAGAAAACCTAGTTAATCTCAAAGTTAAGATAATAAGATGTGACAATGGAACTGAGTTTAAGAATAGAGTAATGAATCAGTTTTGTGTGGAAGAAGGTATTATGAGACAGTTTAGTGTAGCTAGAACTCCTCAGCAAAATGGTGTTGCGGAAAAGAGGAATAGGACACTTATTGAGGCTGCTAGGACTATGTAGTCTGAATCAAAATTACATACAATTTTTTTGGTTGAAGCAGTTAACACTGCTTGCATTGTGCAAAATAGGAGTAAAGTAGTTAAGCCTCATCACAAGACCCCTTATGAACTTTTACATGGTAGAAAACCTATGATAGATTTCTTAAAACTATTTGGGTGTCATGTTACTATCTTAAATATCATTGACCACCTAGGCTAGTTTGATGAGAAGGCAGACAAAGGATTCTTTGTTCGATACTCCACCAATAGCAAACCTTTTAGGGTATTCAATAGAAGAACTAGGCATGTGGAAGAGAACTTGCATGTTAGGTATAGTGAAAACTCACTTAATGTTGCAAGAAATGGACCTGACTGTTTGATATTGATTCACTAACCAAAAGCATGAGTTATGAGCCAGTGATTGTAGGTACAACTAATGAGACTGCAGGTACAAAAGTTGATTCCAATGCAGGAACACAAGCTAAGGTGAATGAATCTACAAAGGAGTTTGTTTTGATTGAAAAATGGAAGCTTGGTCAAATTTTCACAACCAAAGAGATAGAGAAAAAGAGTTCAGAAGAAGATCATGTTCATGGAGTGCAAAAAGGAGATACAGAAGGTGGGGCTAAACCTTCTGATGTTGAAAAGGTGGTTAATGAAGAACCACAAATTATTAATGAAGTGCAGAGCAATGCATCAGCAAATGGTGATAAGCAAGGAAATACAACTAGCAGCAGTAAATATGTTTCTACTGCTAAGCCAATAGTTACTATTGCTACGCCTAGAACTAAGCCAACAATTACTACTACTAAGCTTGGTGTTTCTACTTATCCAAAATTTCCTACTGTTGACAAAGATGGAAGCTCTTTTGCTGATGATGACTATACTAATGACCCAAATATGCCTAATTTGGTTAATATCTATGAAGATACTGATGATGAAGATTTGGATGGGTTTGGTGTAGAGTCTGACTTTCACAATATGGAGCATTCTTACTTTGTCAGTCATATCCAACCTCCAGAGTGCACAAAGCTCATCCACAAGGGCATATCCTAGGAGATTCTCAATCTGCTATTCTAACAAGAAGTCAAATAAAAGGATTGAGAGATCAAGGATTAATTGCTCAAACTCTTCATCAAAGAAATAGCCACAAAGACCTTCAGAATTGCATGTTTGCTTGCTTTCTATCACAAATGGAACCCAAGAATGCTTATAAAGCTTTGCAAGATTCAAGCTGGGTGGAAGCTATGCAAAAAGAGTTGTTGCAGTTTAAGCTTCAAGAAGTTTGGACCTTGGTTGATTTGCCTAATAGGAAAAAGGCAATTGGAACTAAATGGGTTTTTAGATGCAAAAGATATGAAAGGGGCATTGTGATAAGGAACAAAGCAAGATTAGTGGCTCAAGGATACACTCAAGAAGAAGGTATTGATTATGATGAAGTATTTGCTCCTATAGCAAGGATAGAAGCTATTAGATTATTCTTGGCTTATGCTTCTTATAAGAACTTTATAGTGTATCAAATGGATGTGAAGAGTGCTTTCTTGTATAGGACAATCGATGAGGAAGTTTATGTCTCAAAACCACCTAGTTTTGAAGATCCTGACTATCCTAATAAAGTTTACAAGGTAGAGAAAGCATTGTATGGTTTGCATCAAGCTCCTAGAGCTTGGTATGACACCTTATCAAAATACTTGTTGAACAATGGTTTTATAATAGGAAAAATTGAAAAGACTTTGTTTATCAAAAGAACCAACAAGGATATCTGACTGGTTCAAGTGTATGTTGATGATATCATTTTTAGGTCAACAAATAAGGTGTTATGTGATGATTTTGAAAAGCGAATGCATAATAGGTTTCAAATGAGTTCTATGGGTGAACTCACATTCTTCTTAGGAATTCAAGTTAAGAAAAAACATGAAGGCATATTTATCTGTTAAGAAAAGTATGTGGTTGATATCCTGAAGAAGTTTGGATTTAATGATTTGAAACCTGCAAAGACAACCATGTATTCCAACAAGCCTCTGGTCAAAGATGAAGATGGTGAAGAAGTTGATATACATTTATACATATCAAGGATTAGGTCATTGATGTATCTTACAGCTTCAAGGCCAGATATCATGTTTGTTGTATGTGCATGTGCCAGATTTCAAGTATCACTTAAACTCTCACACTTGAATGTTGTAAAGAGAATTTTTAGTTACTTAAGGAGTCAACCTAGGTTGGGCCTTTCGTATCCAAAAGATTCACCTTTTGATCAGGTGGTCTACTCAGATAGTGATTATGCTGGAGCATGTTTGGACAGGAAATCAGCAACTAGAGGATGTCAAAATCTCAAACATAGGTTGATTTCATGGTAGTGTAAGAAACAAACTGTGGTGGCAAATTCTACTACTGAAGGCTGAGTATATAGTTGCTTTAAGTTGTTGTGGTCAAGTGCTATGGATTCAGAATCAATTGCTGGACTATGGGTATAATTTTATGAACACCAAACTTTTCATTGAAAATAACCGTACGATGTGCATTATTAAAAATCATGTTTTTCACTCAAAAACAAAACATGTTGAGATAAGACATCATTTTATAAGAGAGTGTTATGAAGAGAAACTAATTCAAATTGTGAAAATTCATACTGATAATAATGTTGCAGATTTGCTAACAAAAAGTTTTGGTGTGGGTAGATTTTAATTCTCAATGGTTTTCTACTGTTGGTTATGTCTTTTCATACTGCTAAGTGTAGTTTGTATTGTTAGTACAAAATTTGGTACTGCTTTGATAACCTGTTAGTTAGAATATTGTGGATTTTTTTTCTTTGGTTTAGACTAACTTTTACAGGTTAAGAAAGCATTTTGGGTGGATTTGTGCATTGAGAGATTTGTGCATTGGAATCTGCATTGCGTGTGATCTATGTCACATTATAAATGGTAATCAGTTCACCATGTTTCATAAACATCAAGAACTGGCTAGTCCAATGCAAATGGCTCTAGGTACAGACATCTCAAATCCGTTCATGGTTGATATTGCTAGGTCACCATAATATAACACAAGCCTATAGATGAAAGAAATGAGATGAAGAAGGAAGGTTGAACACAAAATACACACGTATGATAAGGAAAGGTTATGCGTAGGATTATTAAGTGAACAACACTTCTCAAATGAGAGGTAAACAAGTATTTATAGGGGAAGGGAGCTAGGACACCACATCTAGTCCCTTCCTTGGCCTTTTGGGCCTTTGCATAGGCTTATGAGCTTTCTACATAAGCCTAGCCTTAATTACTAACATAAAAGTCATATGAAAGCAACCTATTACATATAAATGACTAACACATGTAAATATAGTTTAGGAGTGTTTCCAACAATATCCCCCTAAGTGATAGTTATAATGTAATAACGGTTGCTCGACGTCTTCTAGCACTCTTCTTTCTTGTGAGTAGAGATGCTTTTCATTCCAACAATCTCCTCTTGTGTGGGATCTTGTTTCTTTTGAAGTTTTCAGCTTTGACGTCATTGTAATCTTTGTTCTATGTTCTGTTTGTAGATGATGTGATTGTGTGTTGTTGTCTGCATCTGGTCAGCTTCGTTGCTCAGGTGTTTCCATGTATTTCTCCAACATGCTCATACGTCTTTTGATTGTGATTCCACTTGTGGTGTAGTTCTCGAGTCTTTAAACTTTGTAGATTCTTTGGCTTTGACGATGAATCATTTTGACTTTTGAGTTGCCGTTTGAGAAAACTTCATGTGTGTTGTTGTTGGTATGAGCATGATGAGAATCAGCACGATCTTTCCTCCTAGGAGCATCCATCAGCAGCTGCATAAATTTGGTTAGTGATAAGCACCAATCGATCATTGTGGACTTTTCTTAAAGAATTGACCACTACGATTATTTTACTGATGAATGTCTTGATTCCATTTGCCTTGGTCGGGCGAATCAGCCATCCGAATCCTGTGGAGGGACAATTGGCGTTGCATTGAACGAGTTCAAGTAATGACCCACATCTTCAGGACTCGATTCTTGAAAGGAATCTCCTTAGCGGGATTTCCAGCACTTACAAGTTCGAACTTCGAGGGTGTTAACAGCATAGTGTGAAAACAAATCTCTAATTCTAGCAAAGGCTGTTCCTGAACTAGAGGCCCTCAAGTAGGCTAACATGATGTACCGAAGTACATCTACAGTTCAGGGGAGTCGCTAAGGTACACCGAAGCATCACCTCACGACTGTAGACCGTTTGAGACAACACTAAGCATAACCCACTAAGAGTTACCGAAGTTACCTGCTGTCAGGGCTGTTTGACGTTGACCCTGGCAGGAGTTTCCATTCAATCATTGAGGATCACAAGTGTGAATCCCCTTATAAATGTTCTCGACAGATTGCTAAGATCTGCGAAGGACTCTAGAATGTATCACTTGCTTCTTTATTGTTGAACGATAAATGATGAAAGTTCAAGAGTTCCTAAGAGATCTTTTGATGAATCTCGTAGCTCTAGACTCAATAGTGCGCTTTGGTTTTCCTGAGCGGAGACTAGGGAGAGGGTCTCCTTCTTCAATACCAACAATCTCTAAGAGTGTCACAATTCGTAATTTCAGGTCATTTTACAAAATTTGAAAATTTTACTATTCATCTCGGGAATTTACTATTCACATGTTACTATTCATCATTTTACTATTCATCGTTTTTGAAGTCGATTTGATATCCTGAGAGTGTATTTCAAAATTTAACTATTCATGAAACACTATTCATTCCCGGAGAAAAATCACTATTCACGATTCACTATTCATCATTTTTCGTAAACTAGGTTTACGAGAATCAAATTCGCGTAACCGTAAGGGTTTAGCTGCGTATTCATGAAACATCATTGAGGACACTTCATATAGACTAGAATTAGTCTACATATCATTAGTAACATCATCATCATATTAGATCATGCATGGGTTTGCATTTTTCATTAAACGTTTATTTTTTCTATTAAATAAACGCTATCGCACGATCATTTATTTTGAATATTTGATCCGACAATTCGAAAAATTATCTTGATATATTTTTATACTCATTTTAAGATTATAAAAAATATGTTATTAGTTTACCCGATGTTTTAAATTTATTTTGTATATAAATTGTTATATATATATATTTACGACGGTTTTCGTAAATACTACTCAATAATTATTATTTCACTCAATTCTTGCGAGAAATGTATTTTTATAATTTTTACGACTTCGATATATTTTATATTGTTCCATTAAAATCTATTTTTTGTTAACGCTACACTAAATACCTATTTATACTTACAAATTACACACTATACTTAACAAATAATACATTTTTACCTCAAAAATAACAAACCCTCCCCATTTCTACCCTATAACTGGCCACCCTTAGTCACTCTTGTATAAATATCTTTTACTAGACTTAACACATACACATATACACTAGACTTACATATTTTACCTTACCAATTATTATTACTAGCTAATAACACATATCTACACATAGAAAAAGGTGTAAAACAAATCAAACCTCTCCATTTCCTCTCTTGATATTCGGCCAAGACCAAAACAAGGAAGAAATCACAAGATTTTCAAGGTTCAAGTAATTAAACAAACTCTAGATTACTTCTATTTAGGTTTTGAAATAAAAACCTAGGAGTATTTAGGAAACCTAGTTACTTAAACCTCTTCATTTAACTAGTAAGCTTTTCATGATCATTATTAATCTTTCATAATCATTCTTGAGTTATTTTTATCATTTTAGTACAAAACATGCAAGTATTATGTGATTCATACCACTTTTAATTGTTTTTATTACATATTATAAGTTATAATCATTCTATAATTAATCCATTGAAACATATCATTGTTGATGATGTTTAGGAACCCATGACACCCTAAGAAGGTGTATGGTAGGTTTAGAATAGATTTGGTGTTGATTTGAAGTGATTGAAACAAGTATTACGCAAGAAAAAACATTTTTGACAACTTTAGATTGTGGTCTGATCGTTTTTGCAAAATCTGGAAAATTCAGCAGGTCATGAAGTATTTTGGGTTATATTTCCATAAAATATACTTTAAAACGAAACCGTGGTCGCTTGAACGGGTTAAAACGGATTTATAACGAAGGAGATACGCTATTTTCAAGTTTAGCGGCAAAAACTATATTTTCTGAAAATTTGCAAGCTGTCAAGGTTTATCAAAAATATTGTTGTCGGAAAAAATGAGTTTTAAACATTGTCCAAATGTGTCGATTTGTCAAAAATATATTAGTATACTTTAACACGAAACCAAGGATATATAAAACGTAGAAAACGGAATTATAACGACTAAGTGACACGCGTTTTAAATAGGGTTGTCGTAACTATTTTATACAAGTATAAACACTTATATATATTTCCTATTAGTCAAAATTGTTGTCGCAAGTGACCATGTTTGGAGTCGTTTTTCACATCGACAGAATACTTTTGAGAAGATGATGTCTTCTAGTAAAAGTGAGTTCCCCTATTCTATTTTCCAAAATGTTTAACCGTTTGTCAAGCGGAGGTATAATGAATAATTTATGATCACTCAAAATTGGTCATTTTCATGAATTGTCCAAGTGTATTATTTTACGACAAAAAGCTATAATTTCATAATAAATCACTAAATGACTATCGTAGGATATCATTTCAACGTAAGTACTTGTAAAGTAATTTATAACTTGTCAAGATGTTATAAACTTATTTTTCGACGATAAACATTATTTTCTAAAATGCACAAGTGGTATGGATATCATATGAGTTGCATGCATAACATTACATCATGACTTATATTAGATCATATCATTCATAATAGGTCGCGGTTAGAGAATTGCGCCTCATTTCAGTGTATCCACTTTTGTCATCATTATCATTGCATCAGGTGAGTTCCATAGCCCCATTTTCAATTGTTTTTATCCTTTTTTTGGGGGAGATACATGCTCAGCTACTTGCTTTATTTTAACTTATACATATTACTGTGAGTTTCATAGCCCCTAATTTTATATGTTTTGAATTCCTTTTGGGGGAGATACATGCTCAACTATTTTCATTTACTTTCATAAGTACTCTAAACTTTTAAGGATTACCGTGAGTCATAGCCCCTACTCTTTTAATACTTTTATTAAACTCTTTGGGGAAGATACATGCTCAACAACTTTTATGACAATCATGATTATTTGCAAACTATATGTTTATCTGAACTGAATGTTTAGTCATACGAAGTAACAGTATTGCCATACCTAGAATTTCTATATCATAGACCATTGAGTTAACTGACTTGGTATGATCATGGTCTAGCGGACTTGGTATAATCTTGAACTAGCGGACTTGGTATAATCTTGAACTAGCGGACTTGGTACAATCTTGAACTAGCGGACTTGGTACAATCATGAACTAGCAGACGTGGAACTTTTTGAAACTATACTAATTATGTGTTATATCAATTGACTATTGATACATTAAGTTATGTACTATTATGTAAATTCATTTCCCAACATGTGCTTGAACATAAATTATACATATTTTGGCAGTGGGTTGTGAACACATAGGTTGCAAGTTTTGTATGGGCGGAACATGGAACTGAGTGGATTTGCAATGCCTTTGCTGCATGAACATTCTTTAAAGGTTTTTCATGATAACACAAACTCTATGAACTCACTCAACCATTGTGTTGACACTTTTTAGCATGTTTTATCTCAGGTATCTAAGGCATTCACTTCATGCCATGCATATGGACTTATCATAGAGTCGCGGTGTCGACGAGTCTTACATATATTTTATGCACTTAACTATCGTTTGATTGTAACAAACTCACTTTGGTACTTTGGAAATCTTTTGGGACATATGTTTTGTAAACTATGATTATTTTACTCAATCAAACGATGTATTTTCCAAACGACACTTTAGGTCGTTCAATATAACTATAACTTTGATGCTATGACAGTCATCCCCCAGATATTCGATTCCGCTGCAAAAACAGGTAATTCGGGGGTGTGACAAATTAGTATCAGAGCAAGAGTTATAGAGAACTAGGTTGCATCATTGACCCTAGACTATAACTACATCATCATAGCATCTCATCATTTCATTATAAGTGCATATTCTCTATACATGCGGATTATTTGCTTTTATTTAACATCGATTGTCACATAGATGTCTTTAGATACCCATTCCATTATCCTTTCTTCAAACCCCAATGTGGAGAATGCCTTGACATCCCCTATCACAATTTTAACATCAGTTGATTCAACATCGAATATCATATGATTCGATTAGTCCAAGCATTGCATAGTTACTCCTAAATTATACATAGCCTGATCACCTATGTCTAATTCAGGAAGAATCATGCAATGAAGAGAGTAGTAGTCTCATATGTGTAAGCAATTCCGTAATTGAGCCAAATTTTCAAAAGACCTCCTTCAAACCGATTTAGCCTAATCTCATGACAGTTCTTGTTTGATGAGTTGTGAGATTAAGTAAAAACCAGTTACCTAAAAGTCTTTTGAGGGTTTTGCTCGAGAATGGGAAAGTTTGCCTCATCAAGCCTAAGCATAAGAGATCATGTCTTTAGAATGGAAAATAGTCATGATAGCACAAGAACGTACCTAGTTGGATGTGAAACCTATGTGCATGAGCATTGACATAATCATTTAGACCATACGCACGACCATAAACTTTTATAACCCTTGTTAAGGATCGAACTGTAGTTATCAATAATTGAATCACGAGGACGTGATTCCTCCAACAGGGGGAAGAATGTCACAATTCGTAATTTCAGGTCATTTTACAAACTTTGAAAATTTTACTATTCATCTCGGGAATTTACTATTCACCGGTTACTATTCATCGTTTTTGAAGTCGATTTGATATCCTGAGAGTGCATTTCAAAATTTAACTATTCACGAAACACTATTCATTCCCGGAGAAAAATCACTATTCACGATTCACTATTCATCATTTTTCGTAAACTAGGTTTACGAGTATCAAATTCGCGTAACCGTAAGGGTTTAGCCGCGTATTCATGAAACATCATTGAGGACACTTCATATAGACTAGAATTAGTCTACATATCATTACTAACATCATCGTCAGATTAGATCATGCATGGGTTTGCATTTTTCATTAAACGTTTATTTTTTCTATTAAATAAACGCTATCGCACGATCATTTATTTTGAATATTTGATCCGACAATTTCAAAAATTATCTTGATATATTTTTATACTCATTTTAAGATTATAAAAAATATATTATTAGTTTACCCGATGTTTTAAATTTATTTTGTATATAAATTACTATATAAATATATATATATATATATATATATATATATTCATATATATATATATATATATATATATATATATATATATATATATATATTTACGACGGTTTTCGTAAATACTACTCGATAATTATTATTTCACTCAATTCTTGCGAGAAATGTATTTTTATAATTTTTACGACTTCGATATATTTTATTTTGTTCTGTTAAAATCTATTTTTAGTTAACGCTACACTAAATACCTATTTATACTTACAAATTACACACTATACTTAACAAATAATACATTTTTACCTCAAAAATAACAAACCCTCCCCATTTCTACCCCATAACCGGCCACCCTTAGTCACTCTTGTATAAATATCTTTTACGAGACTTAACACATACACATATACACTACACTTAGATATTTTACCTTACCAATTATTATTACTAGCTAATAACACATATCTACACATAGCAAAAGGTGTAAAAAAAATCAAACCTCTCCATTTCCTCTCTTGATATTCGGCCAAGACCAAAACAAGGAAGAAATCATAAGATTTGCAAGGATCAAGTAATTAAACAAACTCTAGATTACTTCTATTTAGGTTTTGAAATAAAAACCTAGGAGTATTTAGGAAACCTAGTTACTTAAACCTCTTCATTTAACTAGTAAGCTTTTCATGATCATTATTAATCTTTCATAATCATTCTTGAGTAATTTTTATCATTTTAGTACAAAACATGCAAGTATTATGTGATTCATACCACTTTTAATTGTTTTTATTACATATTATAAGTTATAATCACCTATAATTAATCCCTTGAAACATATCATTGTTGATGATGTTTAGGAACCCATGACACCCTAAGAAGGTGTATGGTTGGTTTAGAATAGATTTGGTGTTGATTTGAAGTGATTGAAACAAGTATTACGCAAGAAAAATCATTTTCGACAACTTTAGATTGTGGTCTGATCGTTTTTGCAAAATCTGGAAAATTCAGCAGGTCATGAAGTGTTTTGGGTTATATTTTCAGAAAATATACTTTAAAACGAAAATGTGGTCGCTTGAACGGGTTAAAACGGATTTATAACGAAGGAGATACGTTATTTTCAAGTTTAGCGGCAAAAACTATATTTTCTGAAAATTTGCAAGCTGTCAATGTTTATTTAAAGGGCAAAAATGAGTTTTAAACATTGTCCAAATGAGTCGATTTGTCAAAAATATATTAGTATACTTTAACACGAAACCAAAGATATATAAAACATAGAAAACGGACTTATAACGACTAAGTTACACGCATTTTAAATAGGGTTGTCGTAACTATTTTATACAAGTATAAACACTTATATATATTTCTTATTAGTCAAAATTGGTGTCGCAAGTGACCATGTTTGGAGTCATTTTTCACATCGATAGAATACTTTTGAGAAGATGATGTCTTCTAGTAAAAGTGAGTTCGCCTATTCTATTTTTTAAAATGTTTAACCGTTTATCAAGCGGAGGTATAATGAATAATTTACGATCACTCAAAATTGGTCATTTTCATGAATTGTCCAAGTGTATTATTTTACGACAAAAAGCTATAATTTCATAATAAATCACTAAATGACTATCGTAGGATATCATTTCAACGTAAGTACTTGTAAGTAATTTATAACTTATCAAAACGTTATAAACTTATTTTTCGACGATAAACTTTATTTTCTAATATGCAAAAGTGGTATGGATATCATATGAGTTGCATGCATAACATTACATCATGACTTATACTAGATCATATCATTCATAATAGGTCGCGGTTAGAGAATTGCGCCTCATTTCAGTGTATCCACTTTTGTCATCGTTATCATTGCATCAGGTGAGTTCCATAGCCCCATTTTTAATTGTTTTTATACTATTTTTGGGGGAGATACATGCTCCACTACTTGCTTTATTTTAACTTCTACATATTACTGTGAGTTTCATAGCCCCTACTTTTATATGTTTTGAATTCCTTTTGGGGGAGATACATGCTCAACTATTTTCATTTACTTTCATAAGTACTCTAAACTTTTAAGGATTACCGTGAGTCATAGCCCCTACTCTTTTAATACTTTTATTAAACTCTTTGGGGGAGATACATGCTCAACAATTTTTATGACAATCATGATTATTTGTAAACTATATGCTTATCTGAATTGAATATTTAGTCATACGAAGTAACAGTATTGCCATGCCTAGAATTTCTATATCATAGACCATTGAGTTAACTGACTTGGTATGATCACGGTCTAGCGGACTTGGTATAATCTTGAACTAGCGGACTTGGTATAATCTTGAACTAGCAGACTTGGTACAATCTTGAACTAGCGGACTTGGTACAATCATGAACTAGCGGACGTTGAACTATTTGAAACTATACGAATTATGTGTTATATCAATTGACTATTGATACATTAAGTTATGTACTATTATGTAAATTCATTTCACAACATGTGCTTGAACATAAATTATACATATTTTGGCAGTGGGTTGTGAACACACAGGTTGCAAGTTTTGTATGGGCGGAACTTGGAACTGAGTAGATTTCAATGCCTTTGCTGCATGAACATTCTTTAAAGGTTTTTCCTGATAACACAAACTCTATGAACTCACTCAACCATTGTGTTGACACTTTTTAGCATGTTTTATCTCAGGTATCTAAGGCATTCACTTCATGGCATGCATGTGGACTTATCATAGAGTCGCGGTGTCGACGCGTCTCACATATATTTTATGCACTTAACTATCTTTTGATTGTAACAAACTCACTTTGGTACTTTGGAAATCTTTTGGGACCTATGTTTTGTAAACTCTGATTATTTTACTCAATCAAACGATGTATTTTCCAAATAACACTTTAGGTCGTTCAATATAACTGTAACTTTGATGCTATGACAGTCATCCCCCAGGTATTCCATTCCGCAGCAAAAACAGGTAATTTAGGGGTGTGACAAAGAGAGGGTCGATAGATTACGTAGGGTTCCTTGTGAGAATGAAACAAGCTTCTTTTGAGAGAAACTTGAGTGGTTAAAAAGGTTTAGTGCATTGCGTCACTGGGTCCATGACGACTTTGATCTTCAATACTAGTGTCATCTACTGACAGCCAGTAGCATGTGAATTGAACCCTGTGCCTGACCTAAGTTGAATAATTTGGAAGGCTTTTTATTTTCACCCTTTTCTTTACTTTTCTTTTTTATTCTTCAACTCCTTCTTTTTCCGATTCTCATTTTCTCCTTTTGTCAGTCATACCTAAGGACTTCTAAATACTAAACTATTGGTGGTGTCCTTGGGTAGATCCCTCCGGCTCTGGTGGATCATAGGACATTTATCCCTAAACTTAGTCACCTTATAACTCCATGACTATCCTATGTTGCCATAAAACCAGTTTCATGAAAATCTCTCAAAGTGTTTATGTTTGTAACACTTTGAGAGTTTTGCATTTTCATAAATGCTCCCCCTCCACATGTGCTTAGGAGTTTTGACAGAAATCTGCACAGTGGGGGTAGAGCGCGTACTTTTGAATTGATCGACTCAAGATAGACAATTCCCCGCGAGACACGATTACGTTGCATAGTTAAAGAAAAACATTGTCAGCTTTTAGGTAACAACTAGCTCTAATAACTACCTTGAAGATGTGGACAACCCTTGAAGAGGTTGTCAAACCCGTCAAAGTTCATGTCTATGAAGAATTTCTCGAATGGGTACAATCTACTCGGATAAGTCTTGTAAGACAAATATTTTCGATTTATGAAATTTTAGATTTCGTCAATTCATTGGTTAAGTCTATGCACACTTAGATTCTTTCACAAGCCAACATATTTTTATCACACAATTTTTCTCCCCCTAAAAAATGGCATATTAATGTTATTTTTGATGAAATTTCGATATCGAATATGACCATTTCGAGTTTTGTGGGAAGATTTCCACAAAGAACATTGTTTAAACAAAGATATTTTGCAAATACTCCCCCTCAACAAGTAATATTAACTTTTGAGGTTTTGAAAACATGAGAGAGAGTACTTGTTCTTTTTAGCAAAATTTTGAAAATGTTGAAAGTTTGATAAATTTTACTCAAAAGTAAGAATCTTTCGCTCCTTTTATAAGGATTGTGGCACTGATGCGTACCACATGGTCTTTTCATTACAAGTTCGGGTTGTACACTGCTATTTATGTAAAAGCCACTATGATTAAATAAATCAAGAATCAAAATATACTCAAGAATGTTTAAGGAGTACCCAACAATTACACACGACCCGGTACTTTATCTTCACATTGAATTGTTGAGATAGAGAAACTTTGTCGTCCTCCCACATAGCTCTCCAGCCTTCTCATCTGATCCCGGTGGAACAACACTTTGTCGTCCTCCCACATAGCTATCCAGCCTTCTCATCTGATCCCGGTGGAACAACCTTTCATCCAGCTTAGTAATGAACCTGCGATCTTCCTTTCGTTCTTCCGAAGTCCATCTCTTCTTCGAACCAATACCTTCTTGAATATCCTTTAACCGATAAGCTAGCCCATCATGAACCATTTTCATCGTATGATCACCGAACTTGTGGATTTTGTCGAATGCCATGAAGCAAGTATGATGATTTTCACTTCGATAGATGACCCCAAACTTCGGTTTGTGCATGATAGTGTACTGAGGCAGTTGATTAAGGTTTGGAAAGTATAGCAACGGTTTTGTAAGGTTTATCTGCTTCTGGTAAGATTCGACAGCAAGTTGTAGATCTTCAACACGTTCTTGAATGACTTTGCTTTGAATGAATATCAGTTGGGCGGTGATGAACTGAAGTTGAATCTCTATTGAGAATTGTCTCATCCTTCCTTGTACCTTTGCAAAGTACATATCTTAGATGTTGTTGAGTGACAATCTCAAGAAATCTGCTTCAGTGAAGTCATATTCTTGTTCATCTTGTCGCTTGACCTTGATCTCGGACAAGAATGAATAACCCCACTTTTGTCGCCAGTGTAACCTTCATTATAGCAACAATCTTCTTATCACTCTTAACCTCCTTGTTTGTCCTTTGAACTTGACAGCTTCTGTAATACAATCTTCTCCTTGGTGGCCAATGATGAATTCTGCATTTTGCATCGATGTCATAGTCCACCACTTTGTCAACATACAATTTGGTTGCATCTTTTTCAATGGCTATTTTGTCAGAGAAAACTGCAGCTAGAATGTTGAATGTGAGTGATGTAGCATACTTCTTGCTGACGCTACTGCCGTGTTGAAGAAACTCAAGGTCGTTGTTGAAGAAGAAGCAGTATGGATTCTTAGGTTGCTCGGGTTGGTCAATTGTAGCTAGAGGCTTTGTCCAATCAGTGTAGTAGGGAGTGTTATCCTTTCTTGTAAAGTCGATGTTCGATTCCGGATTTAGCCAGTCAATGTTGTTAGACATTGCACGTGCAATGTTGTCAAGATGGTATTCGACCTCAACTTCGCTGCATGATCTGTCTTTCAACAAGTTGAACGCGTCGTTCTTTATCGTGCACAATTCCCCTTCCGTCATCTTTTTCACTTTGAATTGATCTTGGATAATTTTCACTTGCTCCATTGCACGACCGTCTACCAGTTCTTGATCTTCGGGTACTCTAGGCGTAGCATTAACATACTGACTGAACCAATCATACTCCTCGGTGTCGTCTTCGTCCCACCATGAGATGACCGAACTTTGTTTCTTCTTCTTAGGTCGGGAGGACGATTCCGGTTGCGGTGATGGTTGAGGTGATGGTTGTTGTTGGGGCTCTGGAATGTCTTCATCTTCACCACCATTATAGGTAAAGTGATCATCGGTTTTCTGTGTTGGTGGTGGAGAATCAGCATCCCGAGGTTTGTCAGATGATGGAGGTTGTTGAGAAGCTTGACTTGTGGATGTGGTGGTGGTCTTAGGTGGTGGTGGTGACATGGATGATGATGACCCGCCAGTCTTCTTTTGACGTTTAGCGTTCGGGTCTTGATACTTTTCATCATCATGTCTTGGTCGCTTATCCTGACCAGCTGCTTCCTTGCACGTAGTCGTTAGTTGATGTGCAAGAAGTACCTCATAAAGCTTCAATTCATCAGGTGTGAAAGTAGGAGCTCGAGGAGACATCTGCAGTACCAATTGTGACATCAAATCAGCTTCGGTGACATGTGGAGGCTGTACTGGTCGGGTTTGCATGACCACCGGTGTTGTAGTAATCATTTTCCTGACCAGTGTTGTTAGCGTTGGGTAGAGCTGTTTTTAGAACATTTCTTTGGTCACTCCGAGGACAATTTGGAGAAGAAAGTGATGAGTATAACTCCTGATCTGCTCATCCATTTGTCATTGAACGTCTCTGTTGAAAAATGCCTTTATTTGTTCTCTTTCTCTTTCGAACGTGTCCATCTCTTGAGAAAGCTCATTGACCTTGTCAACCAGCATGTTCAATCATTGTTCCTGGAGACTTTGTTTGTGTTTTCTAGACTAATTCAATACCTTCTGGATCTTGGCTTTGGTGCGAGATGCCCAAGTATCAGCCCCTTTCTTGACTGTTTTTTATGATGATTTGGTTGTTTTTTCATTGGATGGTGGTGGTGATGAGTGAGAGGGTGATTTTGTTTTGGAAGTGTCACAGGATTTTCCTTAATGTAGTTATCTGTTTCTATTATGATGCGTTCCTCTTCGGCCTTTTTGGCAGCTTCGTCTGCATCCCTCTCTTTTTCTGCTTCCAACACATCTTTCTCTGTTATTCTCTCATCTGTATCTTGCTCGTCACCTTCAAAGTCGAACATTACTTCATCCTCTTGCTGTAGTTGCTCTGTAGATTCCTTGGTAGTGGCATCGGTTCCTTTACCGGGTTGATTAACCGGATCAAGAACTGATGTAGCAGGAACACCACCGCTGGAACCTCCAAGGCCCTTAGTTTGTTGAATTTCGAATTCTTTGGCATCTTTCTCCTTCCTCAGTTGATTCAGAGTTTTCTGGAATTGTTTATCTCCATCCTTAGGATCATACTCAATTTCCGAATCTTCTTCTTCTTCTTCTTCCTCTACTGGTTTCTTCCCTTTTCAGATGAGGGACTAGCAGGGTTGTCCTCTGACTTCTGGATAGATGTGTCATCTTTTTGCACTTCAGAGTAGATAGTCAGGTCATCTTGTGGAATTGGTTTCGGTTCAGCTTTAGGATGAACGATCTTAGCTGGGACTTTCTTCTTTAGGCTTGGATGTCTTTTCTTATACTTGTTTGTGCTTCCAGTGCTTCCTGCTCTCCTTGCCCTTGTAGTATTCACTGAAGTAGTCTTTTCATCCATGAACCCAACTTTTCCCGCACGCAATGCTTCCTTGTAACGAAGATATGATGGAAGAACCTCGATTTCATCAATTATCAAGAAATCAAGTAATTCTGCACCTTGTTTACGGGTTGAGGAGTCTTTGAACCTAACAGCATTCAAGGTAGGCTCATACAACATTGAATGTGTGGCAGGGTCATTAATTCTTTGAGGGATATCCTGGTGCTTCTCGAGAAAGTTGTGGATCAACAACTTTGTATATCTAATGAAGGGAATCTTGCTGCCAGGCTTCCTATAATGTTGCATCATGTCTTCCCAGATTAAGCTTGCATAATCAATGTGTTTCCTATGAATCATTCCCTAAAAAAATTGAAGATGCATCAGCTTTGGGTGTTCATGTCCACTATCTCTCCCTGAGACTGACTTGGCGATCATGATGTAGAGAGTCCTCCAAGGTTGAGGGATGTTTTTGAGATCGACACTGGAGTGCTTAGAGATGATGCCAGAAGCTTTGTCATATCCAATGTTAACCATGAACTCCAATACTTCCTCTTCACTTAGTGTTGGAACGTATTCAGTAGAACGAATAACCAGAAGAAGAAGGATGACACGAAGATCCGCCACTGTAACTGTGACTTCCTTGGTGCCAATGGTCACTTTCACTGCATCTTGACCGCCGATTTTGTCCATAGTGTACCAGAACTGATGGAGGTAGATTTCGGGTACTGAAGCAGAGTTAGTGAGCATGAGATGGAAGGGATGATCTTTGAGGATGTCAACAGAAACTCTGCATGAGGACTCTGAGCATGCGAAGTTGTTAAATTCGACTCGAAGATTGTTCTTTCCGATGGTTTTGTGGTAATCCGCAGGGAAGATATCTGCCATAGTGAGCTCATTTGAGGCATTGAGATTCTCTTGATTGACAGTTATTTTTTAATCTAAAAGATATTGAGACAAAAGAACCAACATATTAAAACACATTGTGTTAGTTTTAGTTTGATTTTATTGTCATTTACTTGATTGAAGTTATCATGTTTGTGAATGTTACGAGTCCAAAGTCACTTTAAGTCCAATTGTTTGAAGTTGATGTGATAAGTTACGTGAGTATGTTCGTTTTGAAGTTTTAATGTCCAAATATCACTTAAACACACAACATTTTAACTTTTGAGAGCTTATGAGTAACATTTTGGTTTTTGTGACTTAAGTGTAACTATTACAAGTATTCTATGCGTAACATATCAAAACAAGGTGAAATTTTGGCTTAAGCGTAAACATATAAGTTTATGCGTAAATATTGTGCTTTAGGCGTAAGCTTAAGCGTAAGGGCAAGCCTTAGGCGTAAGAAAATCCTACGCGTAAAACTATGCCATTAGCTTATATGCTTACGCGTAAGCTTTGGCAAGAGGAGTTACGCGTAAGTTTTACTCGTAAGAGTAACCCTTAGGCGTAAACATCCAAGTTTACGCATATCCTTCCAGGATACGCGTAGTCCCACTGTAGACCCTTTATGCGTAAGAGTTACGTGTAAGATTACTCTTATGCGTAACCTTTACGCATAAAGGTTTTCCATATGCGTAACATCAAGAACACCTTTTGTTTGAATTTTTACGAGTAACAAACTTGAAACACATAAACATGAAGACTTGATTACTAAGCAATCCTAACACTCTCATAAACATAAAACAAGCATATAATCCAATCATATAAGCTAATAACAGTTTATGCGTTAGATTCTAAAACCCTAAACCCTAGAATTTACGCATATCAGATTTGGCTATAGGAAATCATCAAGATTTGTTTCTTCATGTTCTTAGATGTCTAATGAGTAGATTAAAACAAGTTTTAACACAAAACACTCAAAGAATCAAAAGATTTATGTGCAACGACCCTATAAACCCTAAAATTCAAATTATCAACTTCTGATGTTTCTGGGTTTAATCAAAGGCACGTTTCATGTAATTTAACATGTTATAAAACTACTGAGACCATCTAATAGCATTAAAACATTCATATGCGAAAACCCCTAAATTCTTTCATAAACCCTAATTTTCAAAAAATTAACAATTCGTTTTTTTAGGTTAGAACAAATGACTGAAATAGCTTCATAATGCAATTAGAAAGGTTTTGAGACAATCTATTTGATAACGCTACACGCGTCGTTCGGGGTCAAAGGAACTTCCTTTTCGTCGAGCAAGTTTTTCAACACCCTAGGCAGTGAACCTAATCGTTGTAGTGTAGTATTAGGGTAAGCCACGGGAATTGATATCGTTCTCTAGGGGAATAGGAATGCTAGTGAGAAGTTACTACGCTAAGGTTGGGGTTAAGGAAGATTATTTTTTATCTTTTTATGTTTTTAGGAAATGGAAAGGTACGAATCTCAGGGTTTGGATTTGGGGGTTGGTATTTCTACCGATTAATCTACTTGTCTAATTATCTAATTAACTAAGGTGAGGGTATTCTATGTCTAATTATTGTGTGCTCGTATGATAGTTTAAAGATGTGTTTACTTAGGTTTTATTACTCCTTAATTATCTCCTATTGATGGTTGAATTGTCACGTCCTTATTCTTAATCGCGTTGTGTGTCTAAGGTCATAGGGTATGCGTTTATCCCTAACTCTTTGAAACTACCAAAGGTTATCGCCTACAAAGTCTCTAGGATTTATAAACTTTAACTCTAAGGTACTCTTCGGATGGTTTAGCCTACAACAACTCTAGGTGTTATAAACTAATGTTCACAAAGATTAATCAAGCATTAACTACACAACGGATGACCTATCGCATTACTAGATCATTAACAATTACGATAAGAGACAACCAATCAATATTTAATAATTAAGTTTCATATTCCCTAAGCAAACACACAAATAAATTAGCCGGACATGGAGAACATGCAAGCATACACACAAGTAATTGAAGACATAATTAAATTATTGAAGTAAAACACTTATCTTGATGTAAGATAGGGTTTGGAACCCTAAAATACTGTACAAGACAGCCTTGGTTCGGTTTAGGTTTTTACTTCAAAAGACTACACACTGCAAACTAAAAAATTCGGATTCTATATATAAGATTACATATGCGACGGCGTCACCGTTTGATTTGTGACGCCGTCGGGTCGCCGTCATTAGGGTTTCGTCTTGGCCACGTTAGTCTTGCGACGTCGTCACCTTATGCTTGTGACGCCGTCCCCTTCAGTCTCTGACGTCGTCTGGATCAAATCTAGACTGTCTGAGTTGCGACGACCTAATCTTTTTAAGCCTGACACCGTCACTTGTAAATAAGAAATTTGGCTACTGATCCGTCACAAAAGTGATGCGACGGCGTCGCAGATAACACCTGACGCCGTCCCCTTCAGTTCCAGCAGCCTGAGTGTCTCGATTCTTGACTTTGGCTATTTTCTTCGTATATTCGCGCCTTTTCGTCCGAATAAGTGTCATTCCAGCATTTTGCCTTCAAGATGCCTAAAAAGTGAAAAGGAACGATATTAAGTAATAACGGATACAAAAGTGATCAAATAAGGGCTTAAACGACCCCTAAAAAAGGTACATTTTAAAACCTTGTCAAATATCCCTACACTTGGTATTCGCTTGTCCTCAAGGAAATGTGCTTTTAGCCAATTAATTTATAAGTTAGGGGTCTTGAAGCATTGGTTTAGAACAATCCACAACACATATAAGCCCCACAAAAGTCATAACAAACACGGAAATTACATACTAGCACCTCACATGGGGTGTTTAGATACTCACATCTCTCGGGTGTATATGAAATATAACAAGTTGGAAATGGAAGATAAACACTCATAACCGGTCCTAGTACATAGATTACCATAGGCTTGAGACTAGATCAAACCTCCATCGCTTTGGCGTAAGAACCTAGGAAAGACTATCAAAGAGGTCTTTTAAATGGTTGTAGTGTTAGGCTTACGGTAGGGAAACAAAGGGTTTGGTGGGATAGGCTATTTAGTGGTGGCAAGTCAAAAATCTTTATGTTACAAGCATGCGAAGAATGGCGTTGATAAGCCAAGACTCGACACTCTAGACTCTAAATGACTGAAACAAACAAACATAAATTAAAGATAGATGTAGGATGGTAGCCCGTATGTTTTTTTCATTTTTTCATTTTTTTTTCTTTTTCTCTTTTTCTATTTTTTTCGATTTTTTGTATACACTTTTACTCTACCATCCTCTACGATAACATCAAAATGATAGGGATTTATAGGCACATCCCTACACTTGAGTTTTTATTACTCTAACATAAATTTGACCCGAATTGAAAAGATCAAAACACTTGGAGTACATTATTACGCAAATAAAAGGAATTTGAATTTAACGTTCCCTTCCCGTCATTTCACAAACTTTAACTTTTCCCATGAGTCCCAATCGACCCAAAACTGTGTACAAAGGATATGACTCGACTTAGCAACTTATGCAAGCAACTAGATAATTGAACTAAGGGTTTATGGTGATAACAATAATGCACTAAAAATGAGTGCATACAAGGTAGGCTAAGGCGATTTGGGTGTACATTTGGGGGTGGGGTGTAAACAATGCTCTTCATTGATATTCCGGAAAACCGAAACATCACGAGAACCGCGAAAAGGATAGGCTCTGAGGGGTTAACTAGGGGTATCGTGTACTAAATATGAGTACAACGCAAAGGTGTGGGGGAATTACTCAACCGATGTGGAAGAAGTAATTATATTACGGGTATTAAACAAGGGTTATCCTAATGCCTCTTATCATTTAGTTTTTCCTAACTACACAAGTGTAGTCTTACTAGCAATCTCGGGATGCATCACAAAACAAGTTCTAGAATCTATTATACTACCGGTTCACACTCTAAGCATTAAAGATGAATGCTTTAATTCCTACTAATCTAAGGGTGATCCTCACATTTTGGGTGAAATTTAAGTGGTAAAGGGTTTTTGTGCTAGTCATATAACTTCCTATATGTGAGACGCTTTATTAAGACTAATGGCCCACTCCTATATGTCATGAAAAAAATTAAATTTGGTGCCAACATTACCCTAACCGACATTTTCTCATGGTTTATTACACAAATGCAATTGGACAAAGCAAATAATCAAGGATGAGCATAGTTTCAAAGTTCCCATTTTATTTTCCCTCCATACACTTAAACTGAACATTGTCCCCAATGTTCCCCGAAAGTATCAAAGTTATGATAATGGAAGGTAATAAAAGATAAAAGAAACTAGTACTCCCCTGATTAGCTCGGTAGGATCCGTGTAAAGTGGTGGTTACATTTCTTCAAGAAGAACGATTGCGTGAAAAGCTCCTTCTTATCTTATGTATCTTCTTCTTGATAAATTAAACCTGCGCACTCGAAGAAAACAAACGAAACCTTCGCGTAAAATCGGCGGTAATAATATATATAAGACTCTACTATACTAGGATATAATGCTTGTGGAATAGATGTTTACAGAATTTCTGGAAAATTAAGATCTGGAAAATTCAAAAAATTATAAATAGCTCAGAAAACGATAAAAAGTAATCAGTTGTTTTTGCACCTTCCTGATACCGTCAGGTTGCGATCCTGACGCCGTCAGGTTATCTTGACAAAAAATGGTCTGCGATTTTCTGGAAAAAATTCTGAAAAATTTACATCTTTATAATCTGGAAAAATTTCCTGCAAAACATCCATTATGACTCGGTACAAGCATTTGACTCGAACAAACACACATGTATATCTTTTAATTAATTGAAATTCTCATGTTTACGTTTCTTTTGAAAACGTGTGTAATCCTCCCTACACTTATCCTTTATGTAAAATACCTTTATATGTAATTAAGACGAGGTTAAAAATAAAATAAAGCATTTTTACAAATTTAAACATGATAATAAACAATCAATAAAAGATATATGACACAAACAAGCAAACAATTAAGCATGGGTTGCCTCCCACGAAGCGCTTTTCTTTATTTGTGAGTCTTGTAGCTAGACTCGTAGTCGTGCCCCTACGTACCGATATAAGTAAGCCTATCCTTAACAATGTCATCATGATCAAACTTATCATTTAAGTTCTTAGTAGTACGTTTGGTTCGATATGCCTTTTCAAACTTCTCTCCATCAGGATCATAGATTGTTATCCTAATGTGCCACTCTCCATTACCATCACTAGGCAGTCTATCCCAATACCATTTATACTTAGGCTTATCACTCTCAACATTCCACTTATTCATGACAAGGTTGACGGGAAAGCTTCCTAGGAACTCGGTCATCTTCCTAAATACTAAGGCGTCCTCGAACGGGTTCACTTCCATATCCCTAGCCATTTCTTTTTCATGGAAAGTTGCTTTACTAGCAAAGGCTTCATCTAGGTAGAAAGGTCATTGGGGACCTATGAAGTTCTTATCTAACCAAGGTCCATATCTATATGGCATTCTATCCAACCTAATCTCATGTGGGATTTCTTCTTCTTTGTAGTACGTATGCTTTTTGACATCGTAAATTGACCTAGCACTCCTTTCTCCTACTACTATTTTAGACATCTTACAATCAATGATGGCACTAGTGGTAGCTAAGAATCCTCTTCCTACTAACAATGTGCATGTCGGGTCCTTATTCATGTCTAGTGCATGGAAGTCGGCCAAAGGAGTCAATTCTCCTGCGTGTACTACCATGTCTTTTATTATCCCTACCAGATACGCAACACTACCGTCCACTAGACCTAAGATGGTTACCGTTGGTTCTATCTTACCTAAGTTAAGGCTTCTATGGAGGGACAACAGAATAAGATTGATGCATGATCCTAAGTCGGCTAGAGCATCGAGAGGTTTGGATGTTCCAAGCCTACACGGAAAAGTAAATAGCCCGGGATCGTCTAACTTCTTAGGTAGATTATTTCGCACAAAAGCGGACCCATGTTTTCCAAGTTTAAGTTCTAACTCATATTTTCTTTTAAAGCATTATAATAAGGTGCATGAGCTAAGACTTCAAGAACCGGTTTTTATTGATGGAGTTCCTTGTACTCCTCCTCTAGATTAGGTTTGGGTTCTTGGTTGACGGGTTTCTCAAGAGTAGGTTCTACCAATGGTGCAGGGCCTTGGTACCTCATTTTGGATTGCTTGGAACCCTTGTTGATAGCATTTACCGAGTGAACCGTTGGGTGTGAGGGGCATGGATGTGCACTCTCCCATGGTGAACAAGAACATGAAGTCGATGAAATCGAACTCACTTTTGGGTTCTTTATAGTATCACTTAGGAGTGCTCCAATTTCCCGGTCATTAAAGGCTTTCAAGAGGGCATCAAGCTTGTTTGTCATCTCGCCTTGTCTTCGCTTAAAATCGGCTTCAAGCTTAGTCAATCGAGTTTCTTGAGATGACATGAATCTAGATGTGATTACCTCAAGATTAGTGGGGTTCCCGGTACTTGGAGGATTGAACCTATTAGGTGGACTAGATGAGCTTTTGGGTGTGCTTGAGTTTTGGTTCCACTTAAGTTTAGGGTGATTTCTCCGTGAGGGGTTGTAAGAGTTTCCTAAGTTGTTTTGTTCGGGCTTGAAAGTGTACCACTTCTCTCCCGCTCCGTCGGTACGCGTGGAGGCGTAGTCCGCAAAATCTTGTTCGGGGAGTCTTGTGCAATCACGAGTGTCACGGGGACCACTACATAAGTCACAAGGTAGAGTGATTTTATTCACTTGATGTGAAGACTTAGGATTTTTGTAGGAGCTCATTAGGAATTGAACTTGATCTTCAAGTTCGAGCATCCTACGGTCGGAAGGATGTGAGTCAATGGGAGGCAAGAAGATTGCCTTAACTATTTTGGGCAACTCACGGGGGTCATTCCAACTTTCGTTGTCATAGAGAGCAAGGTCCTCTATTATACCCCATGATTCTTCCGCAGTGAGATCACTAAGTTTTCCACCGGCCGCTTGGTCAATGGATCGCTTGGTGGGGAAGTTGACATGATCATAGAAGAGTTGGACTTGAAGCCAAAGATCAATGCCATGATGAGGGACTTTATGAAGTAAGTCCTTGAATCGAGTCCATGCTTCGTAGAGAGATTCACCTTGACGTTGTTGGAACATCAAGATAGCATTCCTAAGCTTAGTGGTTCTCCCCGGTGGGAATAATTGAGCAAGGAAGCGAGAGGTGAGATCATCCCAACTTGAGATGGAGCCGGCGGGAAGTCGCTCAAGCCAATTACTAGCTTGGTCCCGTAGAGAGAATCGGAAGAGACGCAGACGCGTGGTCTCCCGAGTAGTAGCATCGAGGTCGATGGAATCGACAATTTTAAGGAAATCCTTAAGATGCTGATTAGGATCTTCGGAACGAAGTCCATGGAATGCACATCCGTTTTGCACCAACCGGATGGTGTCGGATCGCAGAGCCGTAGTTTGGGCTTGGTCGGGAAGCTCAATGGTGTTCCTATAGCCTAAACGAGGTCACGAGTATTCACCAAGAGTACGGGCTCTTGGCGGGTCATTTGGTGGTAGGTTGATGAATGGTGGTTGGTTATCACCTTCCATAATGAAAAGTGATGGGGTCACGAACAAAGGTCACGAAGAAGGGGGATAGACTACGAGGAAGCTAAAAAATGAGAAAAAATTTTACTTAATAGGAATCAAGCAAGGAAACCTAAACGAGGTGGACTACTAACTAGCTATTCTATTTCCCGGCAGCGGCGCCAAAAACTTGATAACGCTACATGCGTCGTTCGGGGTCAAAGGAACTTCCTTTCCGTCGAGCAAGTTTTTCAACACCCTAGGCAGTGAACCTAATCGTTGTAGTGTAGTATTCGGGCAAGCCACGGGAATTGATATCGTTCTCTAGGGGAATAGGAATGCTAGTGAGAAGTTACTACGCTAAGGTTGGGGTTGAGAATGATTATTTTTTATCTTTTTATGTTTTTAGGAAATAGAAAGGTACGAATCTCGGGGTTTGGATTTGGGGGTTGGTATTTCTACCGATTACTCTACTTTCTAATTATCTAATTAACTAAGGTGAGGGTAGTCTATGTCTAATTATTGTGTGCTCGTATGATAGTTTAAAGATGTGTTTACTTAGGTTTTATTACTCCTTAATTATCTCATATTGATGGTTGAATTGTCACGTCCTTATTCTTAATCGCGTTGTGTGTCTAAGGTCGTTGGGTATGCGTTTATCCCTAACTCTTTGAAACTACCAAAGGTTAACGCCTACAAAGTCTCTAGGATTTATAAACTTTAACTCTAAGGTACTCTTCGGATGGTTTAGCCTACAACAACTCTAGGTGTTATAAACTAATGTTCACAAAGATTAACCAAGCATTAACTACACAACGGATGACCTATCGCATTACTAGATCCTTAACAATTAAGATAAGAGACAACCAATCAATATTCAATAATCAAGTTTCATATTCCCTAAGCAAACACACAAGTAAATTAGCCGGACATGGAGACCATGCAAGCATACACACAAGTAATTGAAGACATAATTAAATTATTGAAGTAAAACACTTATCTTGATGTAAGATAGGGTTTGGAACCCTAAAATACTGTACAAGACAGCCTTGGTTCGGTTTAGGTTTTTACTCCAAAAGACTACACACTGAAAACTAAAAAATTCAGATTCTGTATATAAGATTACATATGCGACGGCGTCACCCTTTGATTTGTGACGCCGTCGGGTCGCTGTCATTAGGGTTTCGTCTTGGCCACGTTAGTCTTGCGACGGTGTCACCTTATGCTTGTGACGCCGTCCCCTTCAGTCTCTGACGTCGTCTGGATCAAATCTAGGCCGTCTGAGTTGCGACGACCTACTCTTTTAAAGCCTGAAACTGTCACTTGTAAATAAGCAATTTGGCTATTGAGCCGTCACAAAAGTGATGCGACGGCGTCGCAGATAACACCTGACACCGTCCCCTTCAGTTCCAGTAGCCTGAATGTCTCGATTCTTGACTTTGGCCATTTTCTTCGTATATTCGCGCCTTTTCGTCCGAATAAGTTTCATTTCAGCATTTTGCCTTCAAGATACCTAAAAAGTGAAAAGAAACAATCTTAAGTAATAACGGATACAAAAGTGATCAAATAAGGGCTTAAATGACCCCTCAAAAAGGTACATTTTAAAACCTTATCACTATTTCATCACAAACACACTAAGGCATGATCTTAATTCTTACGCATACGCGTAAACACAAAATCAAAGGTTTTGAATATTCAACCGTTGGATTGAAAACATTTTGAAAACCAATGTTTAAAAACATGATCTAGACCTTTTGGCACTTACAGATTTTGATTTTGAATCACGGATTTGAAGAATGAATGCAAGTCATTGGATCTTGGAGGTTTTTTGAAATAAATGCTAGTAGGTAAGCATTGAATGAGTTTGGTGGACTTTTTGTTCAAAATAGTTTTGCCAAAGTTGTGGAAAACTAGAAGAGGGGGGGTGAATAGTTTTACCAATTAAAAACTTCTTTTTTAAAATATTTAGATCGATTTGTGTCAATCTACTTAGATATGTATGTTGGACGTTGATAGATAGATATATAAAATTGTAATAAAAGATAAAGAGTAAGAAGCATGATAAATATTGGATTTCACAAACATATCACATAACAATATATGGGTCGAATTAGTTTAAGGTTTTAGAGAGAGAAAGTGGAGGATAGGAGCCTTTCTAGAGAGAGAAAGTAACAAAGAAAGAAAGGTTAGATTAAGTGAAAGGTCCAACCCTCTACCTTAAGAGGTAGAGGGTATTTATAGTTACAAACTAAACGTCCTCCTGACGGACTGTGGATCTGGCATACAGTGGGTAAAGACCCGTCCTTCCTCCACGGTGTTACTCTAAACTAAACTACGCTAATAACTAACTAATAAACTAACAAATAACGTAACTAACGATATGTCTACGAGCTAACTTATGCTAGATAATATTTGGGGTGACCGATACTTTACTTATGGAATTTCCAATTCCTAACAATCTCCCCCTAAGGGAGGTCACCCCATTTTTTACATTTTGAATCCTAGCATTCTGTTAAATCTTTAGTCTTGAGCTCGTAGACTTGAATTCTTCAACATCTGCATCTTTGTGCTTTTGTAGCGATTCTTCAAAGTCCGCATATTTTTGTACTTTAAGTAGAGGTCTTTGAACTGATCCACATCTTGATGATCTTCGAGCATTATTTGAGATCATCAGCCACAACAAATCTCTCTGGATCATCCATAGTAGTGTTGTCTTCATGTGATGTTGTGAATTTTGGACCGACATGCTCACACTTTCTGGATCATGACATCTTTTCATCAGAGTAGCGAAGCTTTTACTGGTTCAAGATATTTGCAGCAGCATAGCAGAAGCATAATATAAAAAGTATCTTAGCCAGGTTATGTAGATAAGTACTTGTCATGCTTTCTTCAAATAAAGTGTGGATGCTGTGAGCATGCGGCTTTGGATTGATTCCTCAATTCTGATCAGCTGCAACCATCCAAATGTACCTACAAACAACAGTTAGCAATAAAACATACGAAAGTGTCTTTGATCACTTTCGTTGAATTGAGGTACACCGCCCACGGTTCCCCGTTGATCAGTACAAGTACTGCATGTGATCAGGTATAATTCCGAAGAATCTCCTTGACAGGGTTTCGCAGCTGCTCTAGCTATTCTCAAACCGGAACGTCTCAAAGAAGACAACACGGAGTGAGTGAACCAGCGAATTGAGATTCACTGATTGATGAAAAACTGATTTGAAAACAATCGCGTATTGCTTAGAAGAAAGAGTTTTGCAATACGACGAAGGTTTTATGAGAAAGATCAATTTTCAATCAAAAATACCTTTTGTATTTGAAAGAGAATACACATTCGACGTGCTAGAGAAAAGAAGAGATTCGCACATCGAACGGTTTTTCCAAAAGTATTTTTTCAATCAGAGATACTTTTTGTGTTTGAAAACATAAGTACACATTCGACGAGCTAGAGAAAAGAAGGTTTGCACATCGAATGGTTTTTCCAAAAGTATTTGTCAATTCATTTCCTGGACCAAGGTTGATTCAAGAATGAATCGCCCCATCGTTTCTATCCAGTTGTCACAAGCTTGATCTTTTACAAGATTTCACATGTCACCCACCAAGAGCTTGTTTGATGTTGGCTCTAGAAGGATTTCCATCTTCATCGTGAATATTTTCATATCACTCGGATGTTCTGGCAATACCACAAGGATAATGCGTAGGACTCTTAATATATTCTTACTTTCCACATTGTGTGAAACAGCAAGTCTTCATTAATTTAGTGTCCTAATGAGATATTGTGGATGATCTCTTGGCTCTAGACTCAATTGTGCACATTTGGTTCCTATGCCGGAGACTAGGGAGAGGGTCTCCTTCTTCTATATCAACAATCTCTAAGAGAAAGTCGATAGATAATGTCGGTTCCCCGTGAGAATGAAACAAGACCTTTTAAGAGGAACTTGAGTGGTTTGGGAAGTTGAAGTGCAGTGCGTCACTGGGTCCATGACGTCTTGTCTTCAATACCGATGTTACCTTGGTAACTACCAGTAGCATATGAATTGAACCCGGTTTCTGCCCTAAGGTTGAATTATTGGAGGGCTATTTCTTTTCACCCTTTTCACATTCAATTCTTTTTCATTCTTCAACCCCTTCAGTGCTTACCGAGACTTCATAACTAGAACCTTGTTGGGTTTATTCCAGTACTAGCTCTGTCTCAGTCCGCACTCTTCCCATATTCTCATTTTTCTCCTTTTTTCATCATACCTAAGGACTTCTACACTATCTAGTGGATTATCCCTGGGTAAATCCCTCTGGTTCTGGCGGATCGTGGGAACGAATACCTAACCTCACCATCCTTATAACTCCATACATAAAGTAAAATGGTCGGTGTTTTGGTACAGTTCATTCCTTCTCTAAACCAATTGAAAAATCATTTGGAAAATCCAATCAAGGTACTTGTGATATAAAATCAAAACATTTTGTACCTTAATTGTTTTTGATCATTTAGAAATGCTCCCCCTCAACATGTGCGTATGATTTTGAAATTGTTTAGCACATGGAGGCCAGAGTTCTTTGAAATAATTTATTGATCACAATTTCCGTAGAAAGAGCCATTTGAATTTCTTTTGGTAAATTCTCCCCCTCAATGTGTGCATAGGATTTTTGAAATCATTTTATCACATAGAGGAAAGAGTACTTTTGAAGCATAAACACAAACACAAAATCCATTAAGAAACCATTTGTTCCCCCTCAATATGTGCTTCAAGATTCGAAAGCGTTTAGCACATATGAGAGAGCAGTATGCACACTTGAATCAAAACGATCACCTTTTCTCAAATTTCATTATTAAATCACAAATTCTCCCCCGATCAAAAATATCAAACCCTTTGAGATTTTGGATCCCAAGAGATTTAATAAGGTTTGGAAAACATGGGAGAATATGTGCCTCATTTAAATACTCTACTGGTTTTAGGTTAAATGCTCCTCCACAAACATGTGCATTATGTATTTCAAAATCGTTTGACACATGAAGGAAGGAGTGCTTTTGAAACAATCACCCTTTAAAACTGATTTGAGATTTAAATCACGAACTCTCCCCCGATCAAAAATTTCAAACCTTTTGAGATTTGTGATCCCAATTGATTTAAATCATTTAGAAATTTTAGGGAAAGACGTGGCAAGATTTGATTTTGAAAAATGACAGATAAGGACCATTTTAAGACATTAAAATTGTTAGTGTCAGGTATGATTGTTTTTAAGAGATCTTTAGTAAAATAAAACAATTTCACAATAAAACAAGAACAGAAAAAATTTCATTTTGTAAGATCTTTGAGTTTTAAAGAAAATCATACCATGACATAACATTAAATCTTTAGATCACCACTTTATGTTGTACAGGCCGGACTTTTTATGAAGAAATATAGTTTGAAAATATTTAATTTGTAATCACTTAAGATTTGACAAAATAAAGTCTGGTTGATTTCAAAACTTTGAATCCGATTTATTTTCAAAACAATATTTTTCCATTTTCAAAACAATATTATTAAACGTTTTAGAAAAATGGTATCATCACTATTATCCCTGCACAAAGATACGTTAGGTGGTTGAGAAGCTTATGTTGTTGCTGTAGGGCTCGGAAGAAAAATCGTCTGCTGATGCAGTGAGACTTCTAACGTTGCATTTTAATGCCAACTGAGGTCAAATTAAGCTCCGTTTCTTCAGTCACTTAGAAGAAAACCATCTGCTGATGCAGTGAGACCTCTTACGTTGCATTATGCCAACTCTCCATAGAAGTCCAATTAAGCTCCATTTCTTCATTTGTCAACCCAATATATAGTTACCCTTTCCTTTCGGCATCCAATCATCTTCAATTGTGGGATCCGGATCGGGAACATTCTTATATACCAAAATACCTGCATACGTTAGTAAAAACACATACAGATATATGGTGGTCGACATCACCCAAACAGCAATCGACTAATAAAAGTCAATTCAATATATCAATCAGATCATTCAAATGTATGGGAATAATGTGTTTATCAAACTCTAATCATCTAATCCTAACAATCATATCCTAGGCACCTAGTCCTTCAACGTAGGTTAACATGTTTAACATTTAAATATTTAGGATAATTAGATAATCTCGTTAGATGATACAGATTTGAAAACATTCTCCCCCTCAATCAATGACTTATTTTACTGAAAAGTTTAAAAGCGCTAAAGTCATTGATTGAGTTTTAAATTTTTCCGAAAACTCTGAAACTGATTGATTTTCAAGCAACTCATTTACCACCATTTTGTTAAAACAAATATTTTTCTGAAGAATTTTAGAAAGAAAAATATTTGAGTAGGAACAGCAGTCCTTCGACATACTTTCCTCATATGTTTTAGGATAAGTGCACGGATTTTTAGAAAATTGGTTTAGCGCAGCACTTTCCTTCTTTGAAGAACGGGTTACTATCAAAAATAATAGCAAACCATGGTTTAAGCGCGGGTCACAATCTGAAGTAACTGCAAGCCATTTTTGAAGCGCGGGTTACAGTCTGAAATAACTGTAAGCCATATTTTGAGACATGTTTAGAAAGAAATATTTACACCTCCTGCTCGAACTTCATCTAAAGTCCTGTGCCATTATTGAATGACATTTCTAAGACCGTAGATGTTATCGATACCAGAAGACATGTCTTGAGAAAACATATTTTTGGAATTTTTCAATTTTCTAATTTTTTTGGGCTTTTGATGATTTTATATTTTTCTATTTTGTTTTTGTTGGTTTTATATTTTTGTATTTTCCTTTTTGAAAATTATTTACAAAGATAGAGAAATAGTTTTAAGAAGATGATGATACGAGTACCGAGATAAGGAAATCGTTCAGCACTTTGTAGTAGATAGAAGTCATCATCTCTTAAACTTTCACCACCAAAGCTTTCGAGGCTCTTGAATCATCCACAGAACTTGAGCCTTCAAAGAGTGAATCTTTGGTAGCTTCCCCCCAAACCGACAATCCACGTAAAAAGGCCATTTCCCCCAAGAAGAAGAAGTGAAGCAAACAGTCTAATTGTATGAAGCTTCAAGAACCCGAAGAAGACGATAACACCGAAGTAACTAGTTAACACGGATCGTTTCTGTGGTTATCAAACCCGAAATGAATGATTAAGCCCGACCACATGAACTTGTTGTGCGTCCCCGATGTACACATAACTCTTCGAGTTTGAGCAGTTGTCAATTCAGGAGAACAATATATCAAAACCTTCATTTCACCAAATGCACTCCAGTTATCTAACACATAACCAATCAGCCCATAACGTACACATGTACCCAACAAGAGAAGAGAAAACGACATCACAATAACTGGTTGAATCACTGATCTTCTCTGCGGATGTCAACTCCGGAATAACTGATTAAGCTCGATCATGTGAATATGTTGTGCGACCCAGATGTACACATATCTCTCCCTTGATGGTTGCGATCTCGTCGGAATCATCATTACATTGTGTACATGAAGCACTAACCGGAAGCACTTTACCATTAATCATATCGAAGATGTCGATAAGCAATTTCATCTAACGTTCCAAATATTCTTCTCATATTTGTTCCTACTGAAGGCTAAGATAGCACATACCAAAAGTATCCAGAGACCACTTCCCCCCAAATGGTTAGAATAATAGATCCTTCCCCCAAATAGTTGGAATAATATATCCTTCCCCCAAATAGTTGGAATAATACACCAAAGGCTATGAGTAAACACTTAGTATCTCTATGGTTATGAACTTTGTCTTTCCCAGGATTATTTCAATAGAGAAGAAGTATTAGGTTCATCACGTGTACTCGTTGTGTATTTAGATGTATGTCTCCTTCCCCCTTGCTGGTTTTGATGCCTCAAAATCAGCAACACATTATACATACCAAATATTATTGAAATAGAAAAGAACACAAATTAGCTCAAATGAATCCTGTGAGAATCAACTGCTACAGAAACTCTCCCTGACTATCTTTACCAACCCATATGTAGACAATTTGAAGTGACCACTGAAGAAGAAAAACCCAATACACCAAACTTGAAACTGAAGTCGAATTATGCACATTTGTATCTTAAGCTTGCACTTAAAGATGGAAGAACGGTGTCGAGAATTTATGCTCCAAGAAAATCTCTAAGTTCTCAATACTCAAACAAATTATGAGACATTAACACCTCTTGAGATTATCCACATCGCCGGTCTTTAACCATCCACCCCGACTACTGGTAACTAGATAAACCAAGTCTTTAACTCAAATTCTTAAGCCCAAGCAATTTATCAAATAAGAACATGCCTTTGTTGAAAGTCAACTTCAATCTCAAGTAAGTGATAAATGATTAACTCCGAAGTCATTTTCTTTAATGTTCATGTGGTTGATTTATAGCGTGCACAATGAGAGGAACAGTAATCCGTGAAGATTTGGCAAAGGAGTACCAAAGAGCGGATCATTATTCATGAGTGCAACTGCAATATTATGATAGTCATTATCAATGCCTCGAGGAATAACTGGAGATTGTTTCTTGAGAATTCCGAGAAGTACTTCTTAGATGGTGAACCAGTTGAGTCAGTAGGAACCGGAGCATGAGCTTCAGAAACTGGATGATCAACATTCGTTGGAGATTAGAAGTACTCATCAAACATATCATGAAAAACAATGAATCCCAATTAGTATATCCCAGTTATCCTTAGTGAGTGAAGACATTAGGCATTGGAGAGTCGTATGACCATAACTCAGAGTAGCGAAGCTTTTACTGGTTCAAGATATTTGCAGCAGCATAGCAGAAGCATAATATAAAAAGTATCTTAGCCAGGTTATGTAGATAAGTACTTGTCATGCTTTCTTCAAATAAAGTGTGGATGCTGTGAGCATGCGGCTTTGGATTGATTCCTCAATTCTGATCAGCTGCAACCATCCAAATGTACCTACAAACAACAGTTAGCAATAAAACATACGAAAGTGTCTTTGATCACTTTCGTTGAATTGAGGTACACCACCCACGGTTCCCCGTTGATCAGTACAAGTACTGCATGTGATCAGGTATAATTCCGAAGAATCTCCTTGACAGGGTTTCGCAGCTGCTCTAGCTATTCTCAAACCGGAACGTCTCAAAGAAGACAACACGGAGTGAGTGAACCAGCGAATTGAGATTCACTGATTGATGAAAAACTGATTTGAAAACAATCGCGTATTGCTTAGAAGAAAGAGTTTTGCAATACGACGAAGGTTTTATGAGAAAGATCAATTTTCAATCAAAAATACCTTTTGTATTTGAAAGAGAATACACATTCGACGTGCTAGAGAAAAGAAGAGATTCGCACATCGAACGGTTTTTCCAAAAGTATTTTTTCAATCAGAGATACTTTTTGTGTTTGAAAACATAAGTACACATTCGACGTGCTAGAGAAAAGAAGGTTTGCACATCGAATGGTTTTTCCAAAAGTATTTGTCAATTCATTTCCTGGACCAAGGTTGATTCAAGAATGAATCGCCCCATCGTTTCTATCCAGTTGTCACAAGCTTGATCTTTTACAAGATTTCACATGTCACCCACCAAGAGCTTGTTTGATGTTGGCTCTAGAAGGATTTCCATCTTCATCGTGAATATTTTCATATCACTCGGATGTTCTGGCAATACCACAAGGATAATGCGTAGGACTCTTAATATATTCTTACTTTCCACATTGTGTGAAACAGCAAGTCTTCATTAATTTAGTGTCCTAATGAGATATTGTGGATGATCTCTTGGCTCTAGACTCAATTGTGCACATTTGGTTCCTATGCCGGAGACTAGGGAGAGGGTCTCCTTCTTCTATATCAACAATCTCTAAGAGAAAGTCGATAGATAATGTCGGTTCCCCGTGAGAATGAAACAAGACCTTTTAAGAGGAACTTGAGTGGTTTGGGAAGTTGAAGTGCAGTGCGTCACTGGGTCCATGACGTCTTGTCTTCAATACCAATGTTACCTTGGTAACTACCAGTAGCATATGAATTGAACCCGGTTTCTACCCTAAGGTTGAATTATTGGAGGGCTATTTCTTTTCACCCTTTTCACATTCAATTCTTTTTCATTCTTCAACCCCTTCAGTGCTTACCGAGACTTCATAACTAGAACCTTGTTGGGTTTATTCCAGTACTAGCTCTGTCTCAGTCCGCACTCTTCCCATATTCTCATTTTTCTCCTTTTTTCATCATACCTAAGGACTTCTACACTATCTAGTGGATTATCCCTGGGTAAATCCCTCTGGTTCTGGCGGATCGTGGGAACGAATACCTAACCTCACCATCCTTATAACTCCATACATAAAGTAAAATGGTCGGTGTTTTGGTACAGTTCATTCCTTCTCTAAACCAATTGAAAAATCATTTGGAAAATCCAATCAAGGTACTTGTGATATAAAATCAAAACATTTTGTACCTTAATTGTTTTTGATCATTTAGAAATGCTCCCCCTCAACATGTGCGTATGATTTTGAAATTGTTTAGCACATGGAGGCCAGAGTTCTTTGAAATAATTTCTTGATCACAATTTCCGTAGAAAGAGCCATTTGAATTTCTTTTGGTAAATTCTCCCCCTCAATGTGTGCATAGGATTTTTGAAATCATTTTATCACATAGAGGAAAGAGTACTTTTGAAGCACAAACACAAACACAAAATCCATTAAGAAACCATTTGTTCCCCCTCAATATGTGCTTCAAGATTCGAAAGCGTTTAGCACATATGAGAGAGCAGTATGCACACTTGAATCAAAACGATCTCCTTTTCTCAAATTTCATTATTAAATCACAAATTCTCCCCCGATCAAAAATATCAAACCCTTTGAGATTTTGGATCCCAAGAGATTTAATAAGGTTTGGAAAACATGGGAGAATATGTGCCTCATTTAAATACTCTACTGGTTTTAGGTTAAATGCTCCTCCACAAACATGTGCATTATGTATTTCAAAATCGTTTGACACATGAAGGAAGGAGTGCTTTTGAAACAATCACCCTTTAAAACCGATTTGAGATTTAAATCACGAACTCTCCCCCGATCAAAAATTTCAAACCTTTTGAGATTTGTGATCCCAATTGATTTAAATCATTTAGAAATTTTAGGGAAAGACGTGGCAAGATTTGATTTTGAAAAATGACAGATAAGGACCATTTTAAGACATTAAAATTGTTAGTGTCAGGTATGATTGTTTTTAAGAGATCTTTAGTAAAATAAAACAATTTCACAATAAAACAAGAACAGAAAAAATTTCATTTTGTAAGATCTTTGAGTTTTAAAGAAAATCATACCATGACATAACATTAAATCTTTAGATCACCACTTTATGTTGTACAGGCCGGAATTTTTATGAAGAAATATAGTTTGAAAATATTTAATTTGTAATCACTTAAGATTTGACAAAATAAAGTCTGGTTGATTTCAAAACTTTGAATCCGATTTATTTTCAAAACAATATTTTTCCATTTTCAAAACAATATTATTAAACGTTTTAGAAAAATGGTATTCATCACTATTATCCCTGCACAAAGATACGTTAGGTGGTTGAGAAGCTTATGTTGTTGCTGTAGGGCTTGGAAGAAAAATCGTCTGCTGATGCAGTGAGACTTCTAACGTTGCATTTTAATGCCAACTGAGGTCAAATTAAGCTCCGTTTCTTCAGTCACTTAGAAGAAAACCATCTGCTGATGCAGTGAGACCTCTTACGTTGCATTATGCCAACTCTCCATAGAAGTCCAATTAAGCTCCGTTTCTTCATTTGTCAACCCAATATATAGTTACCCTTTCCTTTCGGCATCCAATCATCTTCAATTGTGGGATCCGGATCGGGAACATTCTTATATACCAAAATACCTGCATACGTTAGTAAACACACATACAGATATATGGTGGTCGACATCACCCAAACAGCAATCGACTAATAAAAGTCAATTCAATATATCAATCAGATCATTCAAATGTATGGGAATAATGTGTTTATCAAACTCTAATCATCTAATCCTAACAATCATATCCTAGGCACCTAGTCCTTCAACGTAGGTTAACATGTTTAACATTTAAATATTTAGGATAATTAGATAATCTCGTTAGATGATACAGATTTGAAAACATTCTCCCCCTCAATCAATGACTTATTTTACTGAAAAGTTTAAAAGCGCTAAAGTCATTGATTGAGTTTTAAATTTTTCCGAAAACTCTGAAACTGATTGATTTTCAAGCAACTCATTTACCACCATTTTGTTAAAACAAATATTTTTCTGAAGAATTTTAGAAAGAAAAATATTTGAGTAGGAACAGCAGTCCTTCGACATACTTTCCTCATATGTTTTAGGATAAGTGCACGGATTTTTAGAAAATTGGTTTAGCGCAGCACTTTCCTTCTTTGAAGAACGGGTTACTATCAAAAATAATAGCAAACCATGGTTTAAGCGCGGGTCACAATCTGAAGTAACTGCAAGCCATTTTTGAAGCGCGGGTTACAGTCTGAAATAACTGTAAGCCATATTTTGAGACATGTTTAGAAAGAAATATTTACACCTCCTGCTCGAACTTCATCTAAAGTCCTGTGCCATTATTGAATGACATTTCTAAGACCGTAGATGTTATCGATACCAGAAGACATGTCTTGAGAAAACATATTTTTGGAATTTTTCAATTTTCTAATTTTTTTGGGCTTTTGATGATTTTATATTTTTCTATTTTGTTTTTGTTGGTTTTATATTTTTGTATTTTCCTTTTTGAAAATTATTTACAAAGATAGAGAAATAGTTTTAAGAAGATGATGATACGAGTACCGAGATAAGGAAATCGTTCAGCACTTTGTAGTAGATAGAAGTCATCATCTCTTAAACTTTCACCACCAAAGCTTTCGAGGCTCTTGAATCATCCACAGAACTTGAGCCTTCAAAGAGTGAATCTTTGGTAGCTTCCCCCCAAACCGACAATCCACGTAAAAAGGCCATTTCCCCCAAGAAGAAGAAGTGAAGCAAACAGTCTAATTGTATGAAGCTTCAAGAACCCGAAGAAGACGATAACACCGAAGTAACTAGTTAACACGGATCGTTTCTGTGGTTATCAAACCCGAAATGAATGATTAAGCCCGACCACATGAACTTGTTGTGCGTCCCCGATGTACACATAACTCTTCGAGTTTGAGCAGTTGTCAATTCAGGAGAACAATATATCAAAACCTTCATTTCACCAAATGCACTCCAGTTATCTAACACATAACCAATCAGCCCATAACGTACACATGTACCCAACAAGAGAAGAGAAAACGACATCACAATAACTGGTTGAATCACTGATCTTCTCTGCGGATGTCAACTCCGGAATAACTGATTAAGCTTGATCATGTGAATATGTTGTGCGACCCAGATGTACACATATCTCTCCCTTGATGGTTGCGATCTCGTCGGAATCATCATTACATTGTGTACATGAAGCACTAACCGGAAGCACTTTACCATTAATCATATCGAAGATGTCGATAAGCAATTTCATCTAACGTTCCAAATATTCTTCTCATATTTGTTCCTACTGAAGGCTAAGATAGCACATACCAAAAGTATCCAGAGACCACTTCCCCCCAAATGGTTAGAATAATAGATCCTTCCCCCAAATAGTTGGAATAATATATCCTTCCCCCAAATAGTTGGAATAATACACCAAAGGCTATGAGTAAACACTTAGTATCTCTATGGTTATGAACTTTGTCTTTCCCAGGATTATTTCAATAGAGAAGAAGTATTAGGTTCATCACGTGTACTCGTTGTGTATTTAGATGTATGTCTCCTTCCCCCTTGCTGGTTTTGATGCCTCAAAATCAGCAACACATTATACATACCAAATATTATTGAAATAGAAAAGAACACAAATTAGCTCAAATGAATCCTGTGAGAATCAACTGCTACAGAAACTCTCCCTGACTATCTTTACCAACCCATATGTAGACAATTTGAAGTGACCACTGAAGAAGAAAAACCCAATACACCAAACTTGAAACTGAAGTCGAATTATGCACATTTGTATCTTAAGCTTGCACTTAAAGATGGAAGAACGGTGTCGAGAATTTATGCTCCAAGAAAATCTCTAAGTTCTCAATACTCAAACAAATTATGAGACATTAACACCTCTTGAGATTATCCACATCGCCGGTCTTTAACCATCCACCCCGACTACTGGTAACTAGATAAACCAAGTCTTTAACTCAAATTCTTAAGCCCAAGCAATTTATCAAATAAGAACATGCCTTTGTTGAAAGTCAACTTCAATCTCAAGTAAGTGATAAATGATTAACTCCGAAGTCATTTTCTTTAATGTTCATGTGGTTGATTTATAGCGTGCACAATGAGAGGAACAGTAATCCGTGAAGATTTGGCAAAGGAGTACCAAAGAGCGGATCATTATTCATGAGTGCAACTGCAATATTATGATAGTCATTATCAATGCCTCGAGGAATAACTGGAGATTGTTTCTTGAGAATTCCGAGAAGTACTTCTTAGATGGTGAACCAGTTGAGTCAGTAGGAACCGGAGCATGAGCTTCAGAAACTGGATGATCAACATTCGTTGGAGATTAGAAGTACTCATCAAACATATCATGAAAAACAATGAATCCCAAATAGTATATCCCAGTTATCCTTAGTGAGTGAAGACATTAGGCATTGGAGAGTCGTATGACCATAACTCAAGCATCCATCAATATGTAGTATATTCACTCTTCTCCCCCTCAAAAATTGCAAATGAAGTTTGCCATTTTTGATTAATCAAGTGAATAAGAATGTATACCAATGAACGGAGATCCAGTTGAGGATTGAATGAGCATGGAAAAACATGAAGCTTGTTGATGAAGAAAGTCAATGAGAATGGTCATAAAAATGAAGATTTCTCTTTTTCTGAAGATAAAGCGCACTGAGGCGTACACTTTTATTTTCTTTGAGGAACGGGGCCTGAAGTGTTATCTGCAGAAGCAATAATGGTGAAGTACGAGGCCTGAACTGATGTAAACATACGTCATAGCAGATTGAATATCAAGGTTGAGTAACTTGAACCCGTGAGTAATGAGATATCAATCCATTTGTTATCCATACTTTAAGCGAGTCCATGTAGTAAAGGATCGAAGTATCTGAAACTGAGTAAGGAATACCTGCACTGACATTACAAACTCGATTGCATATATATTGGTTAGTGACATTAGTATCTAAATCTGTTGGGGCTTCATTGTCAACCTTGATTTTGCCATTGGAAAACAGCTTTCCGGTAGGTATCCACCTAAGTCCAGCATCCTTAAACATTCTACCTGATGGTATCCACATATGGCAAGGTCTAGGAGTGTTAAGCTTCTAAAGCACAGTGGAAGACTTATCGATATTCCTAGAATCCAAAGATTTAGCAGCTGGTATCCATCTAGGCAAAGTTTTTTGTTTGTTTTGCTTCATAACATGTTGAACCTTAGTCACGTTAGTAGTCTTAGTGGATTGTACCTTAGCATGTGAATTAGGAGAATGTTTCTTATTTGGAAAAGACTTACAATTTCTAGTTTCGTTTTCAACATGCTTAGCATTCTTCTTCTCATATCTACTCTTAGATGCACTCCAATCCCTAGTCTTTTGATTGTTCCTAGGTAGTGGTTTACAACTACTAGCAGTGCCTTGAAATCTCGTAGAATTCCTCACCCTAGGTCTTGCACCTAAAATTCCGTTTTTTCGAATATGTGCCTTTTTCCTAGCTTTTTCTAGATAATAGTTCTTCCACAAGTCATTCATATCATATGAATTTTGTGTTTTAATGCTTGGTTTTGACACTGTTTTCGAACTAATCCTAGAGGTGCTGGGAGTAGAAGTGGCTACGAGTTGAGAGTTAGCGGAGCTAGAAGCCTTATTCTTAGGTAACTCTGGTGAAGTGACTGGTTTTGACAAAACTTGTTTCTCATCAACTTGGGAGGCAAACCGTGTTTTTGAAAATTTTGGTCTTTTGGATATAAACGCAGTAGGCTGCCTAACAATGGACCGGTTTCTAATGGGATGAGAAACTGGTTTCCCCAAGGTTGATGGTTTTGTAAACTTAGTGTTCACACTTTTCCCTACAGTTTTCCTAAGCTCATTTTTTAAGGCAACAATAGCGAAACTCTTTTCCTGAAGTTGAGCTTTGAGTTCATCAATTTTTGCTATCAAAGAGTTTGTTTGCTCCATTGACTTAGTTCTAGCTTCTTTGACAGAGTCACTTAGTTCTATGTGATGCTTTCTCAAAGACTCATTTTCCTTTAGTAATTTGGCCACACAAACCTCTAATTCATCATTTCTCATTTGAATATCATCAATAGTATTAACATCAGAATTACTTGTAACCAAATTACTTTTCACATGCATATTAGAAATATGTTTCTTCAAATTGTTGATAGTTGACTCTTTGTCTTCAAGCTGAGCTTTCAAAGTGTTAATTTCAAAAAGTTTATGGAATTCAGGAAGTTCTGGATTTTTACATGGTTTGTTAAGTTGAAAACTTTCTTCTTTACTCTGTATCGCAATTTCAAGTGAAATGCAATGTTTTTCAAGTTTTGAGAATTTGTTTGAAAGTTCATCAAAAGCCTTTTTGTCAACCATATCATTTGTTTTGAAATTATTAGACTCAGCCTCAACCAAGGAACATTTATCAGAATCATGTTCAGCATTAAGATCAGTATGTTTAGGTACATTAGCAGATGCACAATGCTGAACAGTTAAGGGTACCTCATCACATGACACCTGCTCAATTTCTGGTCTGATATCTGCATCCACATCATGTGTAACAAGAGTCACTGGACCGCTGGCCGTGTCAAGCTTATCTATCTCTGAGCCTCTGTATTCAGTGTCAACTGATCCATCATCTGGTGCTTTACCCGACTCATCATTATTTATTGTCTCTGACATTCTGCATTCAACAACACCCGATTCTTCAACAGATACACTACCCAACTTATCACAAAAATCTCTCAACTGCACTAGACACTCATCCACTTTTTCATCTGTCTGAGTAACTTCCTCAATATACTTCTCCACATTATCCATGAGATGGATAAGTGTCTCTATGAACACGCTAATTTGCATTCCAGTGTGTTTCTTGAAAGACACTTCAGTCATGTCTTGATCATAATCTGATGTAAATTCCCCACTGATGAATGACTGAAATTGTTTGTGGATCACCTGAAGTGCAGCACTGGAACTATCCTTTTGAACCTTTTCTTTATCAAGTTGTTATTCTAATTGTTCTAAGTTCAATAGTAATGTTCCCGTTAATGTGGATAAATCTTGACAGAAAATGGCAATGCATGTTCGTTCCATTCTTATCGGTGTGAGTAACATGAGGTGTGAGTGAAGTTGTTGATAAGGTTCAATGCTACTTTCCTTTTGCATGGAATTCTGTAGCCTGAACAGGTGCAAATCTTTCTCATTGGACTCAGAGCATGAAGAACTCACATCATCATTGATTGATTCAATCATCTTTAATCGTTCAGTGTAGCATACATTATCATTGTTGTCCACAGCATCATACAATTTAAGTACTTCAGAAATTACTGGGTCAGTAGTGTAAGACATGATGTTGTAGTATACACGGGATTTTACAAGTCTATGATTTAAACCGAGAAATAGATTCTTTCGCGGTATTTTACAAAATCAAGAAGAAACCGTGATATAGAGACCAATAGAACGAGTTAAGATAACTGATGGATCGACACAATGATAGATAATAGTGTGTTAGGTCTTATGGTTGTTTGTAGGATTAGCAGAGATGTTGTTTGGTTGAGATTTGGATTGGTTTATGCACGATTTTTCGGAGAAATTTAGGTCAAAAGGCATAAAAACCTCAATAACTTCTGTTCGGAGCGGATTTAGGCCTCGAAGTTTGCCCTGAATGAACTGTTAATTCGGCGTGCCATTCTCCTCATTCTCACGGTCGTTTTGATGGGTAGAACGCTGAAAACGGAGTTACGGATCAAAAGTTATAGCCGTTTGAAGTTTTGTCGGGAAAAGTCAACAAGTCGCTAGAGACAAGTCGCTATAAACCTTGAGAACAAGTCGCTAAGTCACCAAGTCGCTAAGAATCCTTGAACCAAGTTGCTAAGCACCAAGTTGCTAAGCACCAAGTCACTAAGTATTATGACAACAAGTCGCTAAGCACTAAGTCGCTAGACACAGTTAAGTTGCTAAAGAACAACTCGCTAAGATCCAAGTCGCTAGTATCAAGTCGCTAACAATTTACACTACAACTCGCTAACAATTTCTGAAGCAAGTCGCTAACCTCACCAAGTCGCTAGCCGTAGTGGAGAATCCACTAACTTGTACTATTTTTCGGCTTGTCTCAATAGACTAGTCGCTAGGCTCAAGTCGCTAACAACTAACACTGTAACTCGCTAACTTTTACTGAAGCAAGTCGCTACTATGAAAAACACTACGAGAACCAAGTCGCTAGCTAGAAAAACTTCAAAAACACACTTTTCAATCCAAAACAAGCTCAACCACAGTGATTCAAGCTTTCCAAATCAAAACCCAAGCACTTACAATTATTCTAAACACAAAAGTACAATCAAAATCCAAACTTTAACACAAGAAATGATCCAAATGATGCAAAAAACACTAAACTTTTTCAAACCCAAAAACCATATAAAACCACTAGAAATCCAAGGATATGTAAGAGAGATGATCAAACCATGGCTCTTGATACCAATTGATAAATATTGGATTTCACAAACACATCACATAACAATATATGGGTCGAATTAGTTTATGGTTCTAGAGAGAGAAAGTGGAAGATAGGAGCCTTTCTAGAGAGAGAAAGTAACAAAGAAAGAAAGGTTAGATTAAGTGAAAGGTCCAACCCTCTACCTTGGGAGGAAGAGGGTATTTATTGTTACAAACTAAACGTCCTCCTGACGGACTGTGGATCAGGCATACAGTGGGTAAAGACCCGTCCTTCCTCCACGGTGTTACTCTAAACTAAACTACGCTAATAACTAACTAATAAACTAACAAATAACGTAACTAACGATATTTCTACGAACTAACTTATGCTAGATAATATTTGGGGTGACCGATACTTTACTTATGGAATTTCCAATTCCTAACAAAGCACATAACCACGACACGAGTATTTATAGTGGTTCGGCTACAAGGACACCTTCCTTGCCCTACTCCACTCCCCAAGTCACCTACTCGAGAGTTCGTAATCACTACACGACACCAACTCCTTATGGCGGAGAAGCCTTCACAACGTTGCCTACTCTTTTTTCGGTACTAGGCTAACCACCGGGTTCTTTCACACCAAGGTGAACAACACCTACCACAACATCGCCTACCCTTTATCCGGTACTAGGCTAAGTACCAAGTTCAATTACAATGGAGGAACTACTACCCAACACTACACAACACCTAATCCCAAAGGAGACCAACTCCTTATTACAACACCATCAAGGATATCAACATCCTTGGAAACAAACTATCACTATATGTATAACGATGCAGCTCATCGATTATACGACCTTCGCAGTCTTCACTAGTGCCACTTGATTTAATTTCTAGGCATCTTTCACTAATGCCCTTGACACAACGCTTGGCACCTTTCACTAATGCCTTCGTCTTGACACCTTTAGCATTCTTCACTAATGCTCTTGACATGGACGTTAAGCATCTTTCACTAATGATTTTGTCTTGACTCTTTCGGCATCCTTAACTAATGCCTTCGACACAACACTTATATGGAGAAAGAAAGAACTATCAACAAGAGAACCTCAGTAGTCTTGATGATGACGAAGCATGGCAACTCATGGACTTGAGCTTGCTCGACTTCAAGAAGTGGTGATCTCGCCTTTAAGAGGAACATAGTGAATCACACAAAAACAAAAGACAAACTACATAGAAAGATCCCTTAGGATCAATGGTTAGAGAGTTACAATATTTGGGGAAAGTATGTGTGAGAGTGGCAAGCCAAAAGGAAACAATGGCTCACTATTTATAGAGGAGAAATGCTTACTGTTCTCACGGATCCCTCCCTCAAGGGATCCGTCTAGTATAAAACTAGGGATCCGTGGGACGCTCCTCTTTGCCCATGGGTATTTTGGTTATGGATCATGGGTCATGGGTTATGGGTTGATCCATGGGTCTTTTATTAGATACAATGTATCTAATGAGTGCAATGCACCTAGTCAAATGGGTATGGGTCAATACCATAGGTTATGGATATGTTCCATGGGTTGTAGTTTTTACCCATTTATAATACATACTAGTTATGTATATATTTTGCCCAATATGTAAACACTAGATGTTGTACATATGTATTACTAAATCAAAAAATCACTTATACTTGTTTTAGTGTTTTATGTGAAAACGTAAGTGTGTTAGAAAACTATTTGCTCAAACTATTTACGTATTTTATCTGTTTCGTTAAAATGATTTTACGTTTGTTATCGAAAAAACATTAGAAGATCGTAAAATATAAATAAAGGTTTTTACGGCTTATATGTATTAACAAAAGTGACAACTTTAGTCCCTTAACCTCAAACATTTCCAATCAAGACCCATTAACTTCCATTTTGGTTAGACAATATACCATTTAAGGAAAGAAACTTAACGATACTACCCCTAGACTTTTGAAATGATGAAATTTTTAAACATTTGAGTCAGAGGTGAGTATTTGACAAGATACATATCCACTATTTTAGAAGAAACAACATCATTTTTGGTAACATGCAAGTACAAGGTTTTATGAAACTAAAAAATATTTACTTTATCCTCCTCAACACTCTTTCGGGAAAATTGTGAAATGTTTGATAGAACACAATGTTGATGGAAGTTTTGTATTTGCGATGTTTGATTTTAGATATAAAATTAGATAGAGGATTATTTTTGGGTTTTATCAGATATTATAATTTTATATTTTGTTTTTGAAAAATATTTACAAAAGATGTTTTGGTGTTTGACTTTTTAAGAATGTGTTAAAAGTTTGTACATTTCTTCTGGAGTCAAACACCTCATACCAATACGGTGAATCAAATCAGTAAATCTTGCGGGAGGCAAGGCTTTAGTGAGAAGATCCGCCAATTGGTGTTCTGTACCTACAAAGTATAATTCAACGGTACACTTTTCCACATGCTCTATGATGAAATGATATCAAAGATCGATGTGATTTGACTTCGAGTGTTGAACGGTGTTGCACGAGATCGCAATAGCACTTCTGTTGTCACAGTACACTGAAATTCTGTGTAATACATAACCATAGTCCTTGAGTTGTGTTCTCATCCAAATGACTTGAGCACAACACGCAGACATGGCTACATATTCTGCTTCAGTTGAGGACAGTGATGTACAATCTTGTTTCTTCGATTTCCATGATACCAATTTATCCCCAAGAAATTGTAAACCTCCTGAAGTACTTTTCCGTGAATCTAAGCATCCTGCGTGGTCAGCGTCTGAAAAAGCTATTAGTTCAAAACCAGAATCCTTCGGATACCAGATCCCTAAATTAATGGTTCCCTTTATGTATCGGAGGATTCTTTTAATCTCAAAGAGGTGTCTTTCAGTTGGTCTTGACTGATAACGGGAGCAAAGATATACTGAAAATACAATGTCGGGTCTACTGGTTGTTAGATACATGAGAGACCCAATAATACTTCGTTATTTGGTAGGGTCAACCAATTTCCCATGTAAATCAGCATCCAGTTTGTTGGTATGTGCCATTGATGTTGCCTAGGTGTCACAACTTTGCATTCCATGTTTATTCAATATTTCAAGAGCATATTTGGACTAACTTAAGAAAATACCATGGGCTGATTGATGAACTTGTAATCCTAAGAAGAACGTAAGTTCACCCATCATTAACATTTCAAAATTTGTTTTCATTAGTTTTGAAAAAGTGTTTGAGTACTTTTTGTGGGTAGAACCAAAAATGATGTCATCCACATAAATATGAACAATTAAAATGTGTTCCCCATGATATTGAATAAATAGTGTTGGGTCGACCGATCCTTTGATAAAATTATTAGCAAGGAGAAAGGATGACAACTTATCATACCACGCCCGAGGGGCGTGTTTGAGACCGTAGAGAGCCTTGTTCAGTTTGAAGACGTGATTAGGGAACTGATAAGGATTTAAAACGTACACTTTTAAGGGGCCATTTAAGCCCTATATCAACAAGAGAACCTCAGTAGTCTTGATGATGACGAAGCATGGCAACTCATGGACTTGAGCTTGCTCGACTTCAAGAAGTGGTGATCTCGCCTTTAAGAGGAACCTAGTGAATCACACAAAAACAAAAGACAAACTACATAGAAATATCCCTTAGGATCAGTGGTTAGAGAGTTACAATACTTGGGGAAAGTATGTGTGAGAGTGGCAAGCCAAAAGGAAACAATGGCTCACTATTTATAGAGGAGAAATGCTTACTGTTCTCACGGATCCCTCCCTTAAGGGATCCGTCTAGTATAAAACTAGGGATCCGTGGGACGCTCCTCTTTTCCCATGGGTATTTTGGTTATGGATCATTGGTCATGGGTTATGGGTTGATCCATGGGTCTTTTATTAGATACAATGTATCTAATGAGTGCAATGCACCTAGTCAAATGGGTATGGGTCAATACCATAGGTTATGGATATGTTCCATGGGTTGTAGTTTTTACCCATTTATAATACATACTAGTTATGTATATATTTTGCCCAATATATAAACACTAGATGTTGTACATATGTATTACTAAATCATAAAATCACTTATACTTGTTTTAGTGTTTTATGTGAAAACATAAGTGTGTTAGAAAACTATTTGCTCAAACTATTTACGTATTTTATTTGTTTCGTTAAAATGATTTTACGTTTGTTATCGACAAAACATTAGAAGATCGTAAAATTTAAATGAACGTTTTTACGGCTTATTTGTATTAACAAAAGTGACAACTTTAGTCCCTTAACCTCAAACATTTCCAATCAAGACCCATTAACTTCCATTTTGGTTAGACCATATACCATTTAAGGAAAGAAACTTAACGATACTCCCCCTCGACTTTTGAAATGATGAAATTTTTAAACATTTGAGTCGGAGGTGAGTATTTGACAAGATACATATCTACTATTTTAGAAGAAACAACATAATTTTTGGTAACATGCAAGTACAAGGTTTTATGAAACTAAAAAATATTTACTTTATCCCCCTCAACACTCTTTCGGGAAAATTGTGAAATGTTTGATAGAACACAATGGTGATGGAATTTTTGTATTTGCGATGTTTGAATTTAGATATAAAATTAGATAGAGGATTATTTTTGGGTTTTATCAGATATTATAATTTTATATTTTGTTTTTGAAAAATATTTACAAAAGATGTTTTGGTGTTTGACTTTTTAAGAATGTGTTAAAAGTTTGTCCAGTTCTTCTGGATTCAAACACCTCATACCAATACGGTGAATCAAATCAGTAAATCTTGCGGGAGGCAAGGCTTTAGTGAGAAGATCCGCCAATTGGTGTTCTGTACCTACAAAGTATAATTCAACGGTACACTTTTCCACATGCTCTATGATGAAATGATATCAAACATCGATGTGATTTGACTTCGAGTGTTGAACGGTGTTGCACGAGATCGCAATAGCACTTCTGTTGTCACAGTACACCGAAATTCTGTGTAATACATAACCATAGTCCTTGAGTTGTGTTCTCATCCAAATGACTTGAGCACAACACGCAGACATGGCTACATATTCTGCTTCAGTTGAGGACAGTGATGTACAATCTTGTTTCTTCGATTTCCATGATACCAATTTATCCCCAAGGAATTGTAAACCTCCTAAAGTACTTTTCCATGAATCTAAGCATCCTGCGTGGTCAGCGTCTGAAAAAGCTATTAGTTCAAAACCAGAATCCTTCGGATACCAGATCCCTAAATTAATGGTTCCCTTTATGTATCGGAGGATTCTTTTAGTCTCAAAGAGGTGTCTTTCAGTTGGTCTTGACTGATAACGGGAGCAAAGATATACTGAAAATACAATGTCGGGTCTACTGGCTGTTAGATACATGAGAGACCCAATAATACTTCGTTATTTGGTAGGGTCAACCAGTTTCCCATGTAAATCAGCATCCAGTTTGTTGGTATGTGCCATTGGTGTAGCCTAGGTGTCACAACTTTGCATTCCATGTTTATTCAATATTTCAAGAGCATATTTGGACTAACTTAAGAAAATACCATGGGCTGATTGATGAACTTGTAGTCCTAAGAAGAACGTAAGTTCACCCATCATTAACATTTCAAAATTTGTTTTCATTAGTTTTGAAAAAGTGTTTGAGTACTTTTTGTGGGTAGAACCAAAAATGATGTCATCCACATAAATATGAACAATTAAAATGTGTGCCCCATGATATTGAATAAATAGTGTTGGGTCGACCGATCCTTTGATAAAATTATTAGCAAGGAGAAAGGATGACAACTTATCATACCATGCCCGAGGGGCGTGTTTGAGACCGTAGAGAGCCTTGTTCAGTTTGAAGACGTGATTAGGGAACTGATAAGGATTTAAAACGTACACTTTTAAGGGGCCATTTAAGCCCTATATCACCCACTTTTATATCCGTTACTGTTTAATTTCGTTCCTGTTCACTTTTTAGGTCTCTTGGAAGCAAAATGTTGGAATGATGCATTTTTGGATGAAAAGGAGTGAATATATGAAGAAAATGGCAAAGTCAAGATCAAGACACTCAAACTACTGGAATAACACCTAACGGGGTCCCAAACAGAGGGCGACCCCGTCCCTATTTTGTGACGACTCAGGAGCGAATTTGCTATTTTACACCTGACGGCGTCAGTCTTTGAAGAGTAAGGGCGTCACGAAGACTTTTCTTCTCAGACGGCCTATATCCAGATTCAGACGACGTCACAGCTGAAGACTGTTGGCATCACAACCACAACGTGACGCCGTCCCAATGATGACTTGGCCAAGATGAAACCCTAATGGTGGCGATCTGACGGCGTCCCAACTATAAGGTGACGCCATCGCATATGTAAAATTATATATAGAAATCGAAATTTCAGACTTTTAGAGGTAGACTTGTGGAGTAAAAACCTAAAACGATTTTGGTCCGGTTTAGATAGTATCTTAGGGTTCTCATACCCTATTTTACATCAAGATAATTTATTTACTTTATTGATTTCATTATGTCTTCAATTGTATGTGTGTATGCTTGCATGTTTAACATGTTCGGCTAAATTTCTTGTGTGTTTGCTTAGATCTATAAAACCTAGTTATTAATTATTGATTGGTTATCTGTTATCTTAATTGTAATTGGCTTAGGATTGCACTAGGCCATCGTTGTGTTTTTAATGCTTGAGTAATCTTTGTGATCCTTAGTTTATAACCACCTAGCGTAATTGTAGGCTAAATATCCAAAGATAGCCTTAGTGTTAGTTTATGAATCCTAAAGATCTCGTAGGCAATAAGCTTAAGGTATTCTCAACGATTTAGGGATAAAAGCGTAACCTACGACCTTAGAAGACACAACGCGTTAAGAATAAGGACGTGACAATTCAACCACCAATAAAAAATAACTAAGGAGTAATAGTATCTAGGTAGACACATTTTCAATCATCATACGAGCACACATTAAATAGGCATAGACTACCCCTTAGTTTAGATAATTAGAGTAATCGGTAGAAGTACCAAAACCCCCAAATCCAAACCCTGAGATTTTACCCTTAGCTTTATAAAAAATATAAAAAAGATAAAAAATAATCTTCTTCAGCCTCAAACCTTAGCATAGTACATCTCTTACTAGCATTCCTATTCCCCTAGAGAATGATATCAATACCCGAGGCTTACCCAATACTACACTACAACGATTAGGTTCACTGCCTAGGGTGTTGAAAAACTTGCTCGAAGAAAAGGAAGTTTCCTTTGACCCCGAACGCGTTATACGCGCATCAAATTTTTGGCGCCGCTGCCGGGGAATAGAATAGAATAGACCAAGCCACCAAGGCTATAGGAACACTATTGAGCTCCTCTATCAAGCTCAAACTACGGCCTTGCGATCCGACACCATCCGGTTGGTGCAAAACGGAGGTGCATTCCATGGACTTCGTTATGAAGATCCTAATCAGCATCTCAAAGACTTCCTTAAAATCGTTGATTCCATCGGCCTTGATGCTACCACACGGGAGACCACGTGCTTGCGTCTCTTCTAATTCTCTCTACGGGACCAAGCTAGTAATTGGCTTATCTGCTTCTCGTCGGATCCATCTCAAGTTGGGATGATCTCACCACTCGTTTCCTTGCCCAATTTTTCCCACCGGGGAGAACTACCAAACCTAGGAATGAAATCTTGATGTTCCAACAACGTCAAGGTGAATCTCTCTATGAGGCATGGACACGATTCAAGGACTTGCTCCATAAATTCCCTCATCACGGCATAGATCTTTGGCTTCAAGTCCAAATCTTTTACGATCATGTCAACTTCTCAACTAAGCAATCCATCGACCAAGTGGCCGGTGGTAAACTTAGTGATCTCACCGCGGAAGAATCGTGGGGTACAATTAAGGACCTTGCCCTCTATGACAACGAAAGTTGGAATGACCCTCATGAGTTGCCCAAAACCGTCAAGGCAATCTCCTTGCCTCCCATTGACTCACAAACTTCTGATCGTAGGATGATCAAACTTGAAGATCAAGTCAAATTCCTAATGAGCTCCTACAAAATTCCTAAGTCCTCACGCCAAGTGAACAAAGTATCTTCCTTGTGTGAGCTATGTAGTGGTCCCCATGACACTTGTACTTGCACGAGACACCCCGAACAAGCTTCCGTTGACTACGCATCCTTGCGTACCAATGGAATGCACAACACCCGGACCTAGGACTTTCAATGATGCCCGAGTAGCATGCAGGGGAAAGCCCAAATACAATTGGGGACAAAGCAAAGTATTCACCTCTAATGATTCCCTATGGTCCCACGGCCCTATCCAACATAGAAGGGATGTTGCAACACCTAGTTACATCCCAAGATGCTCAAATAGCCAAGCTTTTAGACCTAGTTACATAGAGTGATAGGAAGACCACCGAAAAGGTTAATGCCATCTCGACTTACTCTCCCGAAGCTTCCAATGTGAAAATTAAGGACCCAAGTAAGTTAGCCAAACACGTTCAATTCGTCAATACCATCACCTTAGTGAAACCGAATAGGACTAGTTACAAAACAAACCATGAGACGGCACTTGAGGTTAGTGAAAATCCTAAGGAAGAATAGACCGACGACGTAGACGAGGTAAGTGATGATTATTTCAATAGGTTTCCTACGGAAGAGGATCTCTGTCTCCACCCACACTTAGTACGCGACCTTCGTCACATGTATGTTAGGAAAAGCCTTCAGATCAAATTTGGGAACCCTTGGAATCTCAACATACCATGTTGCATAGGACATCTTTTCGTGGAAAAGGCCTACATTGATCGCAAGTCCCTAATAAACATCATGACTAGCACCTGCTATAATTGGGTAATGAAGAAACCTATCCCAAATAGGCGAGACCCTGATGATCCTAGGGTTAGTTGTAATTTTCTTGGTAGAGTTAAAGGATTGCCCGTCTGTGTAGGTAGTTTCATGTACCCTACGGATTTCATAATTGTGGAGGATATTAGTACGGCCATTGATCCTAGCTTGTCTCACGTAATTCTAGGAAAGCCTTTCAAGAAAACATCAGGATGACTTATGATCCGTCGTTATGGATAGTTAGATTTAAATATGAGACCGATGACGTAGCTTACCAAATGCATTTAAGATAGAGAAATTTTCATCACTATCCAATGATGAAAAAGAACTTAAGCTATCGGTCTACTATAGGAATGAGGAGGATAAGGAGAAAGGAGTAGATTATGTGATGAATAAGATTTTTGGGTTCTATAAGGATTGCTTGAAACTAGGACCGAAATATAGAACCGATTGGGGAGAAGATGACTTCTTAGAAAGATGCATAATAGGGCATTACTATAACATGGAAAACCCGAATAGAGACCGTCATGAAGAAGAAGTTGACGTTAATGAAGTCACGTAGGAGCACGACTTCGAGTCTAGCTACAAGACTCATAAATAAAGAAAAGTTTTTTGTGGGAGGCAACCCATGCTTAATTGTTTGCTTGTTTGTGTGTCATGTATCTTTTCATTATTGTTTGTTCTCATGTTTTAATTTGTGAAAATGCTTTATTTTGTCTTTAACCTCGTCTTAATTACATATAAAGGTATTTCACAAAAGGGATAAGTGTAGGGAGGAATACACACGTTTTTAAAAGAACATGAACATGAGAACTACGATTATTGAAAAAGATATACATGTGTGTTTGTTAGAGTCAAATGCTTGTATCGAGTCATAATGGATGTTTTGCAAGAATTTTTCCAGATTTTAAAGGTGTAATTTTTCCAGAAAAACGCAACGGACCAGTTTCTGTCAGGATAACCTGACGGCATCAGGATTGCAACCTAACGACGTCAGAAGCAGTAGAAACAGCTTATCTAACTTTCTCTCGTTTTCTGTGCTACATATAAATTTTTGGAAATTCTCAAGTCTTAATTTTCCAGAAAATCTGCAAACATCCATTCCACAAGCATTATATCCGAGTTTAGTAGAGTCATATATAATTTTACCGCTGATTTTACGCGAAGGTTTCGTCTATTTTCTTAAAGTGTGCAGGTTTTATTTATCAAGAAAAAGAAACATAAGATTGGATGGAGCTTTTCACGCATACATTCTTCTTGGAAAGAATTTAACCACTCCCTCACACGGATCCTACCGAGCTAATCAGGGAAGTATTAGTTTCTTTCTCTTTTAATTACCTTCCGTTATCATAACTTTGTTACTTTCGGGGAACATTGGGGACAATGTTCAATTTAAGTGTAGGGAGGGAGAATAGAATGGGAACTTTGAAACTATGATTATCCTTGATCATTTGTCTTGTCCTATTTCATTTGTGTAATAAACCATGAGAGATATTTGTTAAGGCAATTTTAGCGCCAAATTTAAAAAAATTCATGACTTGTACGGGTGGGTCTTTAGTCATAATAAAGCGTCTCATGGATAGGAGTTATATGACTAGCACAAAAACCCTTTACCACTCAAATTCCACCCCAAAAATGTGAGGTTCGTCCCTAGATTTATAGGAATTAAAGCATTCAGCTTTAATGCTTCAAGAGTGTACCGGTAGTATAATAGATTCTAGAACTTGTTTTGTGATGCATTCCGAGATCGCTAGCGAGACTACACTTTTATAGTAAGGAATAACTAAATGATAAGAGGCATTAGGATAACCCTTGTTTGATACCCGTATTATAATTACCCTTGCGTTATACTCATTTTTCGTGCACGATACCCCTAGTTAACCCCTCAGAGCCTATCCTTTTCACGGTTCTCATGGTGTTTCGGTTTTCAGGAATATCAATGAAGAGCATTGTTTACAATCCACCCCCAAATATACACCCAAATCGCCTTAGCCTACCTTGTATGCACTCACTCTTAGTGCATTATTGTTGTCATACAAAACCCTTAGTTCAATTATTTAGTTAATTGCATTGTTGCTAAGTCGAGTCATATCTTTTGTACACAGTTTTGGGATGATTGGGACTCATGGGTAAATTTTAATTTTATGGAGTGACGGGAAAGAACGTTAAATTCAAATTCCCTTTATTTACGTAATAGTTTACTCCAAGTGTTTTGATCTTTTCAATTCAGGTCAAATTAGTGTTAGACTAATAAAAACTCAAGTGTAGGGATGTGCCTATAAATCCCTTATATTTTGATGTTATCATAGAGGATGGTATAGTAAAAGTGTATGCCAAAAAAAATCGAAAAAAAAACATACGGGCTACCATCTTGCGTCTATCTTTATATTTATATTTGTTTGTTTCAAGGTTATCTAGATTTTAGAGAGTCGAGTCTTGGCTTAGCAACGCCATTCTTCTCATGCTTGTAACATAAAGATTTTTGACTTGCCACCACTAAATCGCCTATCCAACCAAACATTTTGTTTCCCTAAATGTAAGTCTAACGTTACAACCCTTTAAAAGACCTCCTAGATAGTTACTCCTAGGTGCTTACGCCAAAGAGGTGGAGGTTTGATCTAGTCTCAAGCCTATGGTAATCTATGTACTATGACCGGTTAATGAGTGTTTATCTTCCATTACCATTTTATATATTTCATATACACCCGAGAGATGAGAGAATCTAAACACCCCTTGTGAGGTGCTAGTATATAATTTATGTGCTTGTTATGACTATTGCGATGCTTTTAGTTGTCATGAATTATGTTAAACCAATGTTTTATGCCCCCTAACTTATAAATTGAATTGGCCAAATGCACATTTGCTTGAGGACAAAATAATACCAAGTGTAGGGATATTTGAAAAGGATTTAAAACATACACTTTTAAGGGGTCATTTAAGCCCTTAATAGCCTACTTCTTTATCCGTTACTGCTTAATTTCGTTCCTTTTCACTTTTTAGGTCTCTTGGAAGCAAAATGCTGGAATGATGCATTTTTTGATGAAAAGGATTGAATATATGAAGAAAATGGTTAAGTCAAGATCAAGACACTCAAACTGCTGGAATAACACCTGACAGCGTCCCAAACAGAGGGCGACCCCGTCCCTATTTTGTGACGACTCAGGAGCGAATTTGCTATTTCACACCTGACGGCGTCAGGCTTTGAAGAGTAAGGGCATCACAAAGACTTTTCTTCTCAGACGGCCTAGATCCGAATTCAGACTACGTCACAGCTAAAGACTGACGGCGTCACAACCACAACGTGACGCCGTCCCAATGATGACTTGGCCAAGATGAAACCATAATGGTGGTGATCTGACGGCGTCCCAACTATAAGGTGACGCCGTCGCATATGTAAAATTATATATAGAAATCAAATTTTCAGACTTTTAGAGGTAGACTTGTGGAGTAAAAACCTAAAACGATTTTGGTCCAGTTTGGACAGTATCTTAGGTTTCTCATACCCTATTTTACATCAAGATAAGTTATTTACTTCATTGATTTCATTATGTCTTCAATTGTATGTGTGTATGCTTGCATGTTTAACATGTCCGGCTAAATTTCTTGTGTGTTTGCTTAGATCTATGAAACCTAGTTATTAATTATGATTGGTTGTCTCTTATCTTAATTGTAATTGGCTTAGGATTGCACTAGGCCATCGTTGTGTTTTTAATGCTTGAGTAATCTTTGTGATCCTTAGTTTATAATCACCTAGCGTAATTGTAGGCTAAATATCCAAAGATAACCTTAGTGTTAGTTTATGAATCCTAGAGATCTCGTAGGCAATAACCTTAAGGTATTCTCAAAGAGTTAGGGATAAAAGCATACCCTACGACCTTAGAAGACACAACGCGTTAAGAATAAGGACGTGACAATTCAACCACCAATAAAAAATAGCTAGGGAGTAATCTAGGTTGACACATTTTTAATCATCATACGAGCACACATCAAATAGACATAGACTACCCCTTAGTTTAGATAATTAGATAATTAGAGTAATCGGTAGAAGTACCAAAACCCCCAAATCCAAACTCCAAGATTTTAACCTTAGCTTTATAAAAAGTATAAACAAGATAAAAAATAATCTTCCTCAACCTCAAACCTTAGCGTAATACATCTCTCACTAGCATTCCTATTCCCCTAGAGAACGATATCAATACCTTAGGCTTACCCAATACTACACTACAACAATTAGGTTCACTGCCTAGGATGTTGAAAAACTTGCTCAAAGAAAAGGAAGTTTCCTTTAACCCCGAACGCGTTATACTCGCATCAGGAACTATGGATCAACAAATCGTTTGGGCTGACTAACGTATACTGTTTCCTTCAGTTTACCATTCAGAAAAGCAGTTTTGACATTCATCTGATAAACAGTGATGTTCATGTGAGCCGCAAATGCCAGAAAAATCCGTACAGCCTCAAGTCTAGCGACCGAAGCAAATGATTCTTCAAAGTCGATACCCTCTTCCTGTCTATAACCCTTAGCCACTAGACGTGACTTGTTTTGGAAACCGTACTTTCTGCATCTAACTTATTCTTCCAAATCCATTTGAGACCAATGACGTAGACCCCTGTTGGTCTTTCAACCAATTCCCATACTTCTAAATGTTTAAAGTGGTTCAAATCTTCTTGCATGGATTCAATCCAGTTGTCATAAGTCATTGCTTGTTTAATGTTTTTAGGTTCAGATTGACAAACGGTGAATGCATAAATGCAATGTTCTCCGTCAGTCTGAAGGCGTTGTCTAGTAAAAACTGGTTGGTTTGGGTTGCCAATGATGTTAACAAGAGGATGGTCTTTAGTCCATCGGTGTGTGGAGGGTTAATGTTGGTATACATTGTGCAGATTAGGTGGATTCAGATGGCTGGTGGAAGATTCCGCAACATCTTACTTTGCAGTTTCAGTAGCAAAAGGGTTAAAGAATGCATTTTCATCATAATCCGCTGGTGCAGGTACATCTTGATTAAGAAGATCATCATCTGGATCAGCGTCATTAGAAGCGGTTTGTTTAGCTGTTGTTGTAGATTCAATCAGAGGTACATCATCAACAGTTGTTGTTGTTTCAGGTTTATCAGGGATTGGAATATTATCAGGTTGAGCAGCGGAAACATTTGATACATCTTGAGCATGTTGACCAAAATCGTCACTAAACAATGGAGCAAACAACGTGTCTATTTGATGACGAGTGAGTTGAAATGATTGATCAGCTAATGATTGGGGGAAGTTGAGACGGTTATGCCCGGGTTCCAAGCAGTTTGGCTCAGAAGCCATTTCTGTGAGCTCATCAAAATTAGCATGAATGTTTTCCGTAATTTACTTTGTACGACGATTCCAGATTCGATATACCTTTGAGTTTTCACAGTATCCAACGAAGACTCCAATGTCAGCTTTAGCCTTGAGCTTGCCAAAGTCATCACGATCATTGTTCGGGTAACAAAGAGCACCAAATACATGAAAGTGTTTGAGATTTGGTTTCTGTTATAGATAAGCTCATAAGGTTTTTTGTGGTGGCGTTTGGTTATCATAGAATGGTTCTGAGTGTAGCATTGATAACGCTACACGCGTCGTTCGGGGTCAAAGGAACTTCCTTTTCTTCGAGCAAGTTTTATAACACCCTAGGCAGTGAACCTAATCGTTGTAGTGTAGTATTAGGGTAAGCCACGGGTATTTATATCGTTCTCTAGGGGAATAGGAATGCTAGTGAGAAGTTACTACGCTAAGGTTGGGGTTGAGGAAGATTATTTTTTATCTTTTTATGTTTTTTTAGAAAATGGAAAGGTACGAATCTCGGGGTTTGGATTTGGGGGTTGGTATTTCTACCGATTACTCTACTTATCTAATTATCTAATCTAAGGTGTATGTAGTCTATGTCTAATTATGGTGTGCTCGTATGATAGTTTAAAGATGTGTTCACTTAGGTTTTATTACTCCTTAATTATCTCCTATTGATGGTTGAATTGTCACGTCCTTATTCTTAATCGTGTTGTGTGTCTAAAGTCGTAGGGTATGCGTTTATCCCTAAATCTTTGAACTTACCAAAGGGTCTCGTCTACAAAACCCTCTAGGGATTATAAACTCTAACTCTAAGGCACTCTTTGGATGGTTTAGCCTACAACTGCTCTAAGTGCTATAGCCCAAGGTTTACAAAGATTAATCAAGCATTAATTATACAACGAATGGCCTATCGCATTACTAGATCATTAATCAATTAAGATAAGAGACAACCAATCAATATTTAATAATTAAGTTTCATATTCCCTAAGCAAACACACAAGTAAATTAGCCGGACATGGAGAACATGCAAGCATACACACAAATAATTGAAGACATAATTGAATTAATGAAGTAAAACACTTATCTTGATGTAAGATAGGGTTTGGAACCCTAAAATACTGTACAAGACAGCCTTGGTTCGGTTTAGGTTTTTACTCCACAAGACTACTCTACAAAACTGAAAAATTCGGATTCTATATATAATATTACAATCGCGACGGCGTCACCTTATGATTTGTGACGCCGTCGGGTCGCCGTCATTAGGGTTTCGTCTTGGCCACGTTAGTCTTGCGACGGCGTCACCTTGTGCTTGTAACGCCGTCCTCTTCAGCTTCTGACGCTGTCTGGATCAAATCTTGGTCGTCTGAGTTGCGACGGCCTACTCTTTTAAAGCCTGACACCGTCACTTGAAAATAAGAAATTTGGCTTCTGTGTCGTCACAAAATGCTCCGACGGCGTCGCAGTTAAGCAGTGACGCCATCACCTTGTATTTCAGCAGTTTGAGTGTCTCGATTCTTGACTTTGGCCATTTTCTTCGTATATCCGCGCCTTTTCGTCCAAATAAGTGCCATTACAGCAATTTGCCTTCAAGAGACTTAAAAAGTGAAAAGGAACGATATTAAGTAATAACGGATACAAAAGTGATCAAATAAAGGCTTAACCGACCTCTCAAAAAGGTACATTTTAAAACCTTATCAAATATCCCTACACTTGGTATTTGCTTGTCCTCAAGCAAATGTGCTTTTAGCCAATTAATTTATAAGTTAAGGGTCATGAAGCATTGGTTTAAAATAGTCCACAACACATATAAGCCCTGCAAAAGTCATAACAAGCACGGAAATTACATACTAGCACCTCACATGGGGTGTTTTGATACTCACATCTCTCTCGGGTGTATATGAAATATAACAAGTTGTAAATGGAAGATAAACACTCATTAACCGGTCCTAGTACATAAATTACCATAGGCTTTGGAATAGATCAAACCTCCATCTCTTTGGCGTAAGCACCTAGGAAAGACTATCAAAGAGGTCTTTAAAGGGTTGTAATGTTTGGCTTACGGTAGGGAAACAAAGGGTTTGGTGGGATAGGCTATTTAGTGGTGGCAAGTCAAAAATCTTTATGTTACAAGCATGCGAAGAATGGCGTTGATAAGCCAAGACTCGACACTCTAGACTCTAAATGACTGAAACAAACAAACATAAATTAAAGATAGATGTAGGATGGTAGCCCGTATGTTTTTTTCATAACAAGCACGGAAATTACATACTAGCACCTCACATGGGGTGTTTAGATACTCACATCTCTCGGGTGTATATGAAATATAACAAGTTGGAAATGGAAGATAAACACTCATAACCGGTCCTAGTACATAGATTACCATAGGCTTGAGACTAGATCAAACCTCCATCGCTTTGGCGTAAGCACCTAGGAAAGACTATCAAAGAGGTCTTTTAAATGGTTGTAGTGTTAGGCTTACGGTAGGGAAACAAAGGGTTTGGTGGGATAGGCTATTTAGTGGTGGCAAGTCAAAAATCTTTATGTTACAAGCATACGGATAATGGCGTTACTAAGCCAAGACTCGACACTCTAAACTCTAGATAACTGAAACAAACAAACATAAATTTAAAGGATAGATGTAGGATGGTAGCCCGTATGTTTTTTTTTTTTTTTTTTTTTTTAACACTCTATTTTTTTTCTTCTCTTTTTCTATTTCTTTTTTCGATTTTTTTTTCATACGGTAACATCAAAACGATAGGGATTTATAGGCACATCCCTACACTTGAGTTTTTATTACTCTAACACTAATTTGACCCGAATTGAAAAGATCAAAACACTTGGGGTATATTATTACGCAAATACGGGAATTTAACGTATCCTTCCAGTCATTTCATAAACTTTAACTTTTCTCATGAGTCCCAATCGTCCCAAAACTGTGTACAAAAGATATGACTCGACTTAGCAACTTATGCAAGCAACTAGATAATTGAACTAAGGGTTTAGGGTGATAACAATAATGCACTAAAAGTGAGTGCATACAAGGTAGGCTAAGGCGATTTGGGTGTATATTTGGGGGTGGGGTGTAAACAATGCTCTTCATTGATATTCCGGAAAAAACCGAAACATCATGAGAACCACGAAAAGGATAGGCTCTGAGGGGTTAACTAGGGGTATCGTTTACTAAAGATGAGTACAACGCAAAGGTGTGGGGGAATTACTCAACCGATGTGGAAGAAGTAATTATATTACGGGTATCAAACAAGGGTTCCTAATGCCTCTTATCATTTAGTTATTCCTAACTACACAAGTGTAGTCTTACTAGCGATCTCGGGATGCATCACAAAACAAGTTCTAGAATCTAATATACTACCGGTTCACACTCTAAGCATTAAAGATGAATGCTTTAATTCCTACTAATTTAAGGGCGATCCTCACATTTTGGGTGGAATTTAGGTGGTAAAGGGTTTTTGTGCTAGTCATGCAACTTCCTATCCGTGAGACGCTTTTGTTAAGACTAATGGCCCACTCCTATATGTCATGAAAAATTTTAAATTTGGTGCCAAAATTACCCTAACCGACATTTTTTCATGGTTTATTACACAAATACAATTGGACAAAGCAAATAATCAAGGATAAGCATAGTTTCTAAGTTCCCGTTTTATTTTCCCTCCCTACACTTAAACTGAACATTGTCCCCAATGTTCCCCGAAAGTATCAAAGTTATGATAATGGAAGGTAATTAAAAACGAATGAAACTAATACTCCCCTGATCAGCTCGGTAGGATCCGTGTGTGAAGTAGTGGTTAAATCCTTTCCAAGAAAAATGTATGCGTGAAAAGCTCCTTCCAATCTTTTGTTTCTCTGCACATTCGAAGAAAACAAATGAAACCTTCGCGTAAAATCGGCGGTAATAATATATATAAGACTCTAAAAACTAGGATATAATGCTTGTGGAATGGATGTTTACAGAATTTCTGGAAAATTAAGAGCTGGAAAATTCCAAAAATTTATAAGTAGCTCAGAAAACGAGAAAAAAGTAATCTGTTGTTTTTACTCCTTCCTGACGCCGTCAGGTTGCGATCCTGACGCCGTCAGGTTATCCAGACAAAAACTTGTCTTCGATTTTCTGAAAAAAATTCTGGAAAATTTACATCTTTAGAATCTGGAAAAATTTCTGCAAAACATCCATTATGACTCGATACAAGCATTTGACTCGAACAAACACACATATATATCTTTTAATGAATTGCTATTCTCATGTTTATGTTTCTTTGAAAACGTGAGTAATCCTCCCTACACTTATCCTTTATGTAAAATACGTTTATATGCAATTAAGACGAGGTTAAAAACAAAATAAAGCATTTTTACAAATTTAAACATGAGAATAAACGATCAATAAAAGATATATGACACTAACAAGCAAACAATTAAGCATGAGTTGCCTCCCACGAAGTGCTTTTCTTTATTTATGAGTCTTGTAGCTAGACTCGTAGTCGTGCTCCTACGTACTGATATAAGTAAGCCTATCCTTAACAATGTCATAAGGATCAAACTTATCATTTAAGTTCCTAGTAGTACGTTCGGTTCGATATGCCTTTTCAAACTTTTCTCCATCGGGATCATAGATTGTTATCCTAATGTGCCACTCTCCATTACCATCACTAGGCGGTCTATTCCAATCCCACTTATGTTTAGGCTTTTCAATTTTCCACCTATTCATGACAAGGTTGACGGGCAAACTTCCTAGGAACTCGGTCATCTTCCTAAATACTAAGGCGTCCTCGAACGGGTTCACTTCCATGTCCCTAGCCATTTCTTTTTCATGGAAAGTTGCTTTACTAGCAAAGGCTTCATCTAAGTAGAAAGGTAGTTGGGGACTGGTTGGTGCAAAACCGTCAAGTTTTCTCACGCAAGCTAGCCACTTGTGAATGGCTAACCGTAAGGAACTTAAAACAGCTCACACACCAAATGCAAATTAGATCAGGAGAATACAGTGGATTCCCGGGTCGTTAAGTCCCACGGAGGATGACTGGTGTTTAACACAATCAGGTGTCGAATAATCACTAAGGATAGTGATCAGTAAGGATTTTGAGTTATTTTATAAATTACAGGGGCTTAAATGCAAATTAAAGGAAATTAAAAAGTTAAAATATATTAAATAAACGCTATCACTATTTTTAAACTGATGTTTTTGATTTTATGTTTTTATAAAACTGAATTAAAAACTACGTGACGTACAAAGGAAAATGTGAAACTGAAGCAATATTAATCCTAAAAATATGAAAATGACATTTTTATAAACCTAATGATAAAAGAAATTTTATAGAAAAAGAAAATTATTTTTATAACTATTAAATTAATTATTATTAATTAAAAACTAATTTTAACTATTTAATAATAACCTAAAATTCAAGAAAATAGGAAATAAAACTAGAAAAATAAAATTATGACTTGGAAAAATCTAAAATAACAAAAGAGAATTTTCAAAACTATTTTTATATTTTTCTGATTATTTTTCTATTTTTTATGAATTTTAAACTATTTAAAACTAATTAAATTACTAAAAATTACAAATTAAACTATGAAAAATCTGGAAAATTAATTTTTTTACTTTTTATATTTATCTAAAGTTAAGAAAAATGAAAAATTATTTTTTTGAACTTTTTCTGATTTAATTGTATTAAAAGCTAATTAAAAAGACTTAAAAACTATTTTAATTAAGGAAAAATAGTAAACTGTCCTAGAAAAATGTGAAAAATTCAGGAAAACTCTGGAATAATGTTATGAATCTAAGAAAAATAGAAAAACATGTGCTTGTTTGGTGGAAATTGAAACTGCAATACAAGTGCTTATGAAATAAGCACTTGAATAAGCCAAAGGGTACCAAAAGGGCACCAAACCAACACAGAAGCTATATTAGGCTAAAATAACTCAAATGCAACTTATAACAACATGTTTTAACCTCTGGAATACAAGATGTACAGATTTGATGTTTTAAGTTCAAGTGCTAAATCAGTTTCTGAGTGCTACTTTGTAGCTTAAGCACAAGTCACAAAATAAGCTGGAAATGAAAACCAAATGTTGGAACTTGTACTAGACCTGGCTAACTACTTTCAAACCAAAAATCAGACCAAGAAAAGCTCTGAGGAGCTTGGTACAAGCCCTGCAATAAGCTGAGAAAAACTCAGCTCTGACTGAGTTTTGTGAACAGGGCACTTAAGCCCTGTTTGATGAGCTTATTTGAAGCTTTTACAAAATTTCTAAAATTATGCAAAAATGACAATATGAAAATAGACCTGATGAAGTAATTAAAACCAAAGTTTGACTTGATTTAGCCCAGAGATGAATCAAGGAAAAATCATCTTAGGTTGGTAGAAAACTGGTATTTTGCCTTTTTTGACTTTTGACAAAATTGAGAGATTTGACTTTTATGAACTTTGATTCCACTTTATTGACTGATTATGTTGTATTATGATGAAATAAGCTTAATGCAATCTATATCTATGATTTACCAACACAAAACAAGCTATTGATTATTGAAAATTCCAACAGTCTTGAAATCAAAACAGTTAGACCATGATTTTGACTTTTAGCCTATGCAGAGACAATATGAAGACAGATATGAATCAAGTTGACAATATTAAGACTAAGGAGACAGTTATTAAGCAAAAACAAGAACTTGAGCTTAAACAATCTTACTGATCCAAACAGTCCTTTGGACACTGATATGAACTTTTAATCTAAGCCAAATACTGATTTAACTTATTCCACTGATTAAACTAAATCTAACATCCTAATTATCATTAATTAGGCATGTTTAAACTGTTTGATGACCACAAATTCAAACACAAACACAGACTGCAAATTGACTAAGAAATGAAAACCAGATACAACTTACAAATGCCCAAGCTGTTTGTGCAGCTTAATCCAAACCCAATACCTACTACTCTATATCAAATCCAACCCATTTCCAAGAACTGCATCACCCATTTCCAAACTTATACCCATATTGCTTCATCAGTTGACTTTCGTTGACCAAGGATGAAAACTGCTTGAACTGAATAACAAGCTTATCAAAAGCTATAATAAGCTTGAATAAGCTTGTTTGACTATTAAATAAGCTTATTGAAGCTTGGATTTTAGCACACTTATACTGAAATTTTAGACAGTGAATGTAAAATATGGAAAGTGAATAAAAACTTGAAGTGATACTTGAATATGGATTATATTGATAAATTAGCTTAAGTTGAGTACATTGAAACAGAAGATTAAAGCTTTTTGATTAAACTAAGACATAGAAATTGAAAACGACATACATTGAAACTAAAAATTAACTAACTGCCTTCTCTTGCCTCTTCTTCCTCTCTTTTATACTCTAGAAAGCCTCCACGTGTCCTTCTGATTGAATCCCACTAATAATCTTGGTAAATGGATGAGTTTTGAGCAATCTAGGCCGTCCACATTTTTGGCGGGAAAATTGGTTTTGACAGTGGGCTCTGAAACTAGCACTAGGGGGGGCATTTATTGTGGTGGGTTTGTGATGATGGGGGGTGGAGGGAAAGGAATTCGAATAAA
>BPTQ01000003.1:86118392-86391490 GCA_019973895.1 Chrysanthemum seticuspe | reverse complement strand
CTTCCGTAAGCTTTTTCTTTAATGTTTCAAAAGCTTCGATGCACTCAGGAGAGAAGATAAAAGGAGCTTCTTTTTCAAGAAGATGGGTCATAGGCCGAGCGATTTTAGAAAAATCCTGTATGAATCTATGATAAAACCCGGCATGACCAAGAAAACTCCTAATACTTTTGACGGTAGTAGGATGAGGCAGTTTAGCAATAACATCGACTTTTGCTCTATCTACCTCAATCCCATTTTTGGAAATCTTATGGCCAAGGACTATGCCTTGTTTGACCATAAAGTGGCTCTTCTCCCAATTTAGACAGAGATTGGTGTCTTCACACCGTTTTAACATTTTGTCTAAATGGGAGAGACATGTCTGAAATGAGTCCCCAATGACCGAGAAGTCATCCATAAACACCTCCATTGTTTCCCCGATCATGTCGTGGAATATGGCCATCATACATCGTTGGAACGTGCCAGGAGCATTACATAAGCCAAAAGGCATACGTTTGTAGGCAAAAGTTCCGTATGGGCAGGTGAATGTGGTCTTCTCTTGATCCTGTGGATCAATGGGGATCTGAAAGTAACCCGAGAAACCATCAAGGAAACAATAGTACTCATTCCCTGCTAATCTCTCAAGCATTTGATCCATGAAGGGTAGAGGAAAATGGTCTTTACGGGTGGCTTCGTTTAACTTGCGATAGTCAATACACACACGCCATCCCGTAACCAATCGAGTTGGAATTAACTCGTTTTCTTCATTCGTGACAACAGTTATGCCACCTTTTTTTGGAACACAGTGAATTGGGCTAACCCAAGGACTATCTGAGATTGGGTAAATCAATCCTGCATCAAGAAGTTTGATAACCTCCTGTTTGATAACATCATGGATTTTTGGATTCACCCTTCTCTGATGTTGAACTGCTGGCTTGAAGTCATCCTCCATCAAGATTTTGTGAGTACAAAATTCAGGGTTGATACCCTTAATGTCGGAGAGTTTCCAAGCAATTGCTTGCTTGTGTGACTTCAAGATCTTTATGAGAGTAGCTTTTTCATCTTTACTCAAATCTCGAGCAATAATGACAGGCAATTTATCATCACCTTCAAGAAATGCATACTCAAGATGAGGTGGTAAGTCCTTAAGTTCGACTTCAGGAAATTCTTCAGTTTTCTCAACTGACTTGACTTCCTTGTTATGAAGCTCGACGGGAGGGAGTGGAGGAGAAGTGTCCTGATTTAACAACTTCTCAAGAGTAAGAATATCTCCCTCCGAATTAATCTCATGGTGATTAATCTCTTCTGGGATTGCATCACTAGTGTGAGGGGTTGATGAGTGATCATCTTTAAGCAATTTCTCAATGAGAAGTATGTCCCCCTCGATGTCAATTGGAGCGTGATCAATTTCCCATGGAACAGAATCACTAGCCAAGTATGCTTCAATCTCTTCCAAGATGAAGTCGTTTCCCTCAAACGGAGTGAGAGAAGGAGTAGAATTGGCTATGATAGGTTGAGAAGATGTGGTGGGATCCTCACTCACAGAATTATGAGAATAACCAAGAACTTCTTGAGAGTACTCTTCAGAAGCAACATCAATGATATCTATTCGGTTAACTGACTCAGAATCATAGTTTGCGGAGTACCTCGAAGTTTGATCAAGGTTAAAGGTAACAGCTTCATTACCAATACGTAATGTGATTTCTTGCTCAAATACATCAATGAGAGCACGGCCCGTTCTCAGGAATCCTCTTCCAACAATGAGAGGAACCCGTGGATCAGCATCGAAATCAACAACTACAAAGTCAGCTGGAAAATGGAACTTTCCTACTTTCACAAATACGTCCTCGGCAATTCCAAGAGGACGGGATATTGTACGATCTGCAAGCTCGAGAGTCATGCATGTAGAGTAAGGTCCGGAAGAGAAAGTTTCTTCCATACTGAATGAGGCATCAGGTTTATGCTTGCACCAAGATCGGCTAAGGCAAAGCATTCAACCATTCCTGGAAATACACAAGGTAAGAGAAATTTTCCAGGATCTCCAAGCTTTTCGGGAAGCTTCTTCAAGATAACTGCAGAGCAGTTCTCGTTCAGAGGAGTTTTAGCCATTTCAAACAGCTTTTCCTTGTTGCTTAACATGTGTTTTGAGAGTTGATGCAAACTTGGGCATCAACATGATAGCATCCGCAAAGCTTATGTCAAAATGTAGTTCTTGGAAAATTTGAAAGAATTTTTCTATTTGATGACTGGCTTTCTCGCGGAGCTTTTGCTCATGTAAACGTGATGGGTAAGGAATAGAAGATTTGGATTTGGTATTTTCAATGGGAGCTACAGGAGGTTCAAAAACAACTCCTGGATTGGATTTGGGTTTCTGGACAACCTGAGGATGGACAGTGCTGGTACTTCCGTTATTAGTAGGAAGTTCCTTCTCCTTTGTCGCCTCAGGTTCACTTTCCACTACCTTCGGGAGAGAAGAAGAAGAGGTAGTAGGAATAGCGGGTCCATCATATGAAGTACCACTTCTGGTTGTGATCGCCTTTGCATCGCCCCTCGGATTAGCGATCGTGTTGCTAGGTAAAGTACCTGAGCCCGAGGGTCGATCATTTAAAGACTTCTTTAATTCAGGGATCTGACTGACCAACAACCTGTTTGTCTCCTCTTGAGTCTTCATGAATTGCTTTAAAAGCTCATTAGATGTTGATACAGCAGGAGGTGGAGGGATAATTGAGGCCGTATGTTCTGATTATAGCCAGAATTTCCTTGATTAGGATTCATATTTCCCTGAAATTGATTCCCTCGATTGAAAGTGTTTTGATTAAGATTTCCTTGATGTTGGAAACCTTGATTTGGTCCGGGATAGAAATTACCTTGGTTTTGATAACCTTGGTTCATTCTAGGTTGGTTCTGATTCCGGTTAGGACTCTGGTTAAAACCGGGTGGTGCCTGATAAGTATTAGCTCGGTAGTTTGGTTCATTTTGAGGACGGTATTGATTACCTCCTTGATTTGAAGTACCGGCTATAGCATTGGCTTCAAAAGGACTACCATCGGTGGCAGTACAGTTGTAGTATGCATGAGGACCACCACAAGTAACACAAACTTCAACTTTCTTCACTTCACCATATGATGGTGTCTGTGTGAAAGTGACTTTCTTTTGGTTAGCAAGAACCAAAGCCTGAACAATATCCGTGAGTTTGTCAATCTTAGCATCGGTGCTAGATGTACTTACGGGAGATTAAGTAGAAGGTCCGGCATTAGATTGAGTCTGATATGTCTTTGTGCGGAAAGGACGGACCTGGGACTTGTTTTCAATGATTTGCAAGGCTTCTTTTGTGGTCTTGCTCAAGAAATTACCTCCCGCGGAGGCATTCAAAGAGTCTTGATTAGTCTGGTTCAGACCATTGTAGAAAGTATCCATTTGCATTAACTCGGAAAAACCATGATGCGGACACTTATGGAGCAATTCTTTGTAACGATCCCATGCCTCCCCGAATGATTCATCAAATCTCTGAGAGAATTTCATTATCTCATTCTTAAGACTTGTAGTTCGGGATGGAGGATAGAATTCGTTAACAAACTTTGTGACTAGATCTTCCCATGTCTCAATGGAACGAGGGGGTTGTTTCTCAAGCCAATTCCGGGCTTGTCCCTCTAGAGAAAATGGGAACAGAAGAAGCTTAATGGCTTCATGTGGTACATTCTTGTATTTGATGGTAGATGCAATCTTGTTAAACCATCGAATGTGTGCATGAGGATCATCCCGCTCAAAACCATAGAATTGGCTTTGGGTTACCAGATTAAGTAACCCAGTTTTGAGCTCAAAAGTATCAGCCACGATGGCTGGGACAACAATAGCATCTCCGTAACCCTCGATGGGTGCTTGGAGAAGCTCATTCATCGGCTTGTCTTCTGCCATTACGGCAGGTGGTGGTGGTGGTAAACGTTCCTCAGTCACGGCTGAAGGAGCAGAACGTCCTCTACGTCTACGAGGAATATTTGCAAGCTCTGACAGTGGACTTGTAGAACTGGAAGAACGAGTGCGCATGCACTAAGTATAAAAATCAATTTTCAAAACAAATGCGAGGCAAAACGACAAGTGAACTTAACCAATAATCACAAATGAAATGGCTTCTTTGAAAAAGGTACACCAAATCACAAGGACACAAAGGCAAGTTTTAAATCTGTTGTTCGGGAACTTATTATGGTCACACCCCCAGTTAGTAGGTGTACTGCCTTGATTTGCGGTGGTTGATTTTTATGTATATATTAAGTACCACTGAAAAGACGTAGGTATAGATTTGTGCTGATGGTTTAAAAACTTTTGGACAATATTTTTGGTATCGTCTCGTTTACCCAAATCGTATTTCTTTAAGAATCACCTTAAAAGAAACACAAGCTAGAAAACGTTACGATTGTTTTGTTTGGTGTTGTTAACACTTTAGGAAAAGTGTTAATGAACTTTTTGATTTTGTTATAACTTTACAAAAAACTGTTTACAAACGGTGGTATATGTGCAAGTACGGGTCTGAAAAATGCTTAGAACACGCTTACAGCCTCCCCGGCAGCGGCGCCAAAATTTGGTTGGTGCAAAACCGTCAAGTTTTCTCACGCAAGCTAGCCACTTGTGAATGGCTAACCGTAAGGAACTTAAAACAGCTCACACACCAAATGCAAATTAGATCAGGAGAATACAGTGGATTCCCGGGTCGTTAAGTCCCACGGAGGATGACTGGTGTTTAACACAATCAGGTGTCGAATAATCACTAAGGATAGTGATCAGTAAGGATTTTGAGTTATTTTATAAATTACAGGGGCTTAAATGCAAATTAAAGGAAATTAAAAAGTTAAAATATATTAAATAAACGCTATCACTATTTTTAAACTGATGTTTTTGATTTTATGTTTTTATAAAACTGAATTAAAAACTACGTGACGTACAAAGGAAAATGTGAAACTGAAGCAATATTAATCCTAAAAATATGAAAATGACATTTTTATAAACCTAATGATAAAAGAAATTTTATAGAAAAAGAAAATTATTTTTATAACTATTAAATTAATTATTATTAATTAAAAACTAATTTTAACTATTTAATAATAACCTAAAATTCAAGAAAATAGGAAATAAAACTAGAAAAATAAAATTATGACTTGGAAAAATCTAAAATAACAAAAGAGAATTTTCAAAACTATTTTTATATTTTTCTGATTATTTTTCTATTTTTTATGAATTTTAAACTATTTAAAACTAATTAAATTACTAAAAATTACAAATTAAACTATGAAAAATCTGGAAAATTAATTTTTTTACTTTTTATATTTATCTAAAGTTAAGAAAAATGAAAAATTATTTTTTTGAACTTTTTCTGATTTAATTGTATTAAAAGCTAATTAAAAAGACTTAAAAACTATTTTAATTAAGGAAAAATAGTAAACTGTCCTAGAAAAATGTGAAAAATTCAGGAAAACTCTGGAATAATGTTATGAATCTAAGAAAAATAGAAAAACATGTGCTTGTTTGGTGGAAATTGAAACTGCAATACAAGTGCTTATGAAATAAGCACTTGAATAAGCCAAAGGGTACCAAAAGGGCACCAAACCAACACAGAAGCTATATTAGGCTAAAATAACTCAAATGCAACTTATAACAACATGTTTTAACCTCTGGAATACAAGATGTACAGATTTGATGTTTTAAGTTCAAGTGCTAAATCAGTTTCTGAGTGCTACTTTGTAGCTTAAGCACAAGTCACAAAATAAGCTGGAAATGAAAACCAAATGTTGGAACTTGTACTAGACCTGGCTAACTACTTTCAAACCAAAAATCAGACCAAGAAAAGCTCTGAGGAGCTTGGTACAAGCCCTGCAATAAGCTGAGAAAAACTCAGCTCTGACTGAGTTTTGTGAACAGGGCACTTAAGCCCTGTTTGATGAGCTTATTTGAAGCTTTTACAAAATTTCTAAAATTATGCAAAAATGACAATATGAAAATAGACCTGATGAAGTAATTAAAACCAAAGTTTGACTTGATTTAGCCCAGAGATGAATCAAGGAAAAATCATCTTAGGTTGGTAGAAAACTGGTATTTTGCCTTTTTTGACTTTTGACAAAATTGAGAGATTTGACTTTTATGAACTTTGATTCCACTTTATTGACTGATTATGTTGTATTATGATGAAATAAGCTTAATGCAATCTATATCTATGATTTACCAACACAAAACAAGCTATTGATTATTGAAAATTCCAACAGTCTTGAAATCAAAACAGTTAGACCATGATTTTGACTTTTAGCCTATGCAGAGACAATATGAAGACAGATATGAATCAAGTTGACAATATTAAGACTAAGGAGACAGTTATTAAGCAAAAACAAGAACTTGAGCTTAAACAATCTTACTGATCCAAACAGTCCTTTGGACACTGATATGAACTTTTAATCTAAGCCAAATACTGATTTAACTTATTCCACTGATTAAACTAAATCTAACATCCTAATTATCATTAATTAGGCATGTTTAAACTGTTTGATGACCACAAATTCAAACACAAACACAGACTGCAAATTGACTAAGAAATGAAAACCAGATACAACTTACAAATGCCCAAGCTGTTTGTGCAGCTTAATCCAAACCCAATACCTACTACTCTATATCAAATCCAACCCATTTCCAAGAACTGCATCACCCATTTCCAAACTTATACCCATATTGCTTCATCAGTTGACTTTCGTTGACCAAGGATGAAAACTGCTTGAACTGAATAACAAGCTTATCAAAAGCTATAATAAGCTTGAATAAGCTTGTTTGACTATTAAATAAGCTTATTGAAGCTTGGATTTTAGCACACTTATACTGAAATTTTAGACAGTGAATGTAAAATATGGAAAGTGAATAAAAACTTGAAGTGATACTTGAATATGGATTATATTGATAAATTAGCTTAAGTTGAGTACATTGAAACAGAAGATTAAAGCTTTTTGATTAAACTAAGACATAGAAATTGAAAACGACATACATTGAAACTAAAAATTAACTAACTGCCTTCTCTTGCCTCTTCTTCCTCTCTTTTATACTCTAGAAAGCCTCCACGTGTCCTTCTGATTGAATCCCACTAATAATCTTGGTAAATGGATGAGTTTTGAGCAATCTAGGCCGTCCACATTTTTGGCGGGAAAATTGGTTTTGACAGTGGGCTCTGAAACTAGCACTAGGGGGGGCATTTATTGTGGTGGGTTTGTGATGATGGGGGGTGGAGGGAAAGGTGAAAAGGTGATGGGAGGGGGCCTGATAGTTGCAGGCACTAGTGGGAGAGATAAACAGGAGGTGGCGGGTAAATGGGGAGGTTTGACTTTGGGTTTGACTTGGGGTTCAAAAAGGCTAATGACAGGGGGGTCAAATGGGTAAGTGGCAGGGGGTCAAAACAGTTTTGACAAGGCTTAGATTAGGTTTAAATGACAAGGACTAAACTTGTAATTCTGATTTTTGAAGGACCAATCCTGCCAATTTCCCAAAGTTATTACAAGGACTAAAACTGACAAACTTCAATAGTACAAGGACCAATTTTGACATTTTCAATTTTCCAAGGACTATTTGTGACAATTTCAAAACTTGAGGGACCTTTTCTGCCATTTGACAAAAGATTTATTCAAGGACCATTTTTGACAACTTAGAATATTTCAGGGACCTTGAATAACATTTTTCTTTATTTTGTTTTACCAGGGACTGTTTTTGACAACTTTTGAAACATGGGGGACTAAAACTGCCAATTATGCAAACTTGATACGTTTTTCACCAGATTTTGATATTTTTGCATTTAAAACACATAAAACACTTATTTGTGATATTTTTATCATCTTGATGCATTTCTGAGTGTTTTCAGATGTTTTTGCAGTTTAAATGGTACAAAAATGATGAGTATTTAGACACTCATCAGTCCCCCACACTAAGATATTGCTAGTCCCTAGCAATGTTTTGAGAAAAATTTAATGGATTTCATCTCTTTACCAAAATCCATTACTTCTAGAGTAGCCAAATGTTTCAGTTCAAGTAAGAACCTTGGTACACCGATAACCAAATGATTTTGAGCAAATCACCAGCTTTCAACGGATTTGATTTGTCTTTACCAGAAGCCGTTTGCTTCTGGACTAGCCAACTCTTAGATAATATATCTTTGGTGAGCTGATTACCAATTATGGTTTTTCAACTGCCTTTACCACAAGCCATAAACTTGCGGGCTAGCCAACTCTTCACTTTTAAGGATATGGTGAGCTGAATACCATACAATTTTGGGCAAATTGCAAGCCGTCAACGGATTTGAGATATCTTTACCAAGAGCCGTTTGCTCCTGGATTAGCCAATCCTTTTGTTTATTAGACAAGGCGGACTGATAACCATAAGATGAGTAAGTGAAAAACACTTACTCCAAAAAAACATTTTGGCCAAAAATGGGGGAATTGGGCGGTATAATTACATGATAAAATTCGTGAGAATTCCCCCCCACACTAGAAATGAATATTGCCCTCAATATTCAAAGTACCGGCGGTTATGCCGAAACATAGAACGTAAAAGGGAAATACTAAGGCCATTATTTAGCAAGATATTTTTTTTTTTTTTTTTGAAACTCTTATATATATACAACATGTGGGGCAACTCCCCCACTCTAGGGTGGTACACACGGGTGAAAACCCATGTTTAGCTACTGTTTTTGATTACCGAGTCGCTAGCTTGACTCGATCCCCGCATTCATTGGTTCATGGGGAAAGTTTGTAGATCCGGGACAATCACAGGGGGAATGTCCTCTCCAAAATAATGCTTCAATCGATGACCATTCACTTTAAAGTTTGGACCATCGGGTTGAGATAACTCAATGGTGCCATAAGGATAAACCTTAGTGATAGTAAATGGACCAGACCAACGGGATTTAAGCTTTCCCGAGAAAATCTTCAATCTTGAATTGAAAAGAAGGACTCGATCACCAACGTTGAAAACGCGGTTCTTGATTTTAGAGTCATGAATCTTCTTTGTCTTTTCTTTGTAGATCAAAGAGTTCTCGTATGCTTGATCACGGAGTTCATTTAATTCATTCATTTGAACTTTCCGGTGATCACCAGCTGTCTGAATATCGAAGTTGGCATGTTTCAAGGCCTAGTATGCCTTGTGCTCAAGCTCAACCGGCAGATGACATGCCTTCCCGTATACAAGCTTGTATGGAGTACACCCGATGGGTGTTTTATAAGCTGTACGGAAGGCCCAGAGTGCGTCATCTAGCTTATCCGACCAACAGGCACGGTTTTCGCCAACCGTCCTCTCCAGAATTCTTTTAATCCCTCGGTTGGAAACTTCCACTTGCCCACTTGTTTGGGGGTGGTACGCAGTAGAGAGACGGTGAGTTACACCATACTTCTGCATGACTCTTTCAAACTGGTCATTGCAGAAATGCGTACCACGATCACTGATTATGGCTCGTGGAGTTCCAAACCTAGCAAAAAGAGATTTTAAGAATTTCACAACAACTCGGGCATCGTTGGTAGGCAAAGCCTTAGCTTCAACCCATTTTGACAGATAGTCAACGGCCACGAGTATGTACTTATTACCGCGAGAAGAAGGAAATGGCCCCATAAACTCAATGCCCCAGATGTCAAAAATCTCACACACTTGAATGGCGTTTTGCGGCATTTCATTTCTTTGTGAGATATTCCCGTGACGTTAACAAGCGTCACAGGCTTTGACAAATTCGTGGGCATCCTTGTAAATTGTGGGCCAATAGAATCCGGAATCAAACACCTTCTTGGCGGTGTAGTTGGGGCTATGATGTCCCCCAGTAGGTCCAGAATGGCAAGCTTTGAGAATGTCAATAGCTTCCTGACCATACACACATCGCCTGATGACTTGATCCGCGCAAATTTTGAACAAGTAGGGGTCGTCCCAGAAGTAATGTTTAACATCCTTGAAGAATTTGTTCTTCTGTTGGGACGACATCCCTTTCACTATGAAGTTACCTGCATGGTAATTTGCGAAGTCAGCAAACCATGGGGTAGTAGAGTTTCCACGAAAAGAAACCGCATTGAGTGTCTCGAGAGGAAATGTTTCATTTATTTCCTTTTTCTCAAAAACATCTTGGTGAGGGTTCTCTAATCGGGACAGATGATCAGCAGCCAGGTTCTCAGCTCCTTTTTTATCACGTATAATGATATCGAATTCTTGCAGGAGGAGAACCCAACGGAGCAATCTCGGCTTTGCATCTTGTTTTGCAAAGAGATATTTGAGAGCCGAGTGATCCGTATACATCACGCATTTGGTTAAGATTAGGTATGGCCGAAATTTCTCAAACGCATACACCACAGCTAATAGTTCTTTTTCTGTAGTGGTGTAATGGGTCTGAGCTTCAGTCATAGTCTTACTTGCGTAGTGGATAGGCTGAAAATGCTTGGTTTTTCGTTGCCCCAAGACTGCACCGATAGCAAAATCACTTGCATCGCACATGAGCTCAAAGGGTAAATCCCAGTCGGGGGCAACTAGAATGGGTGCTTCCGTAAGCTTTTTCTTTAATGTTTCAAAAGCTTCGATGCACTCAGGAGAGAAGATAAAAGGAGCTTCTTTTTCAAGAAGATGGGTCATAGGCCGAGCGATTTTAGAAAAATCCTGTATGAATCTATGATAAAACCCGGCATGACCAAGAAAACTCCTAATACTTTTGACGGTAGTAGGATGAGGCAGTTTAGCAATAACATCGACTTTTGCTCTATCTACCTCAATCCCATTTTTGGAAATCTTATGGCCAAGGACTATGCCTTGTTTGACCATAAAGTGGCTCTTCTCCCAATTTAGACAGAGATTGGTGTCTTCACACCGTTTTAACATTTTGTCTAAATGGGAGAGACATGTCTGAAATGAGTCCCCAATGACCGAGAAGTCATCCATAAACACCTCCATTGTTTCCCCGATCATGTCGTGGAATATGGCCATCATACATCGTTGGAACGTGCCAGGAGCATTACATAAGCCAAAAGGCATACGTTTGTAGGCAAAAGTTCCGTATGGGCAGGTGAATGTGGTCTTCTCTTGATCCTGTGGATCAATGGGGATCTGAAAGTAACCCGAGAAACCATCAAGGAAACAATAGTACTCATTCCCTGCTAATCTCTCAAGCATTTGATCCATGAAGGGTAGAGGAAAATGGTCTTTACGGGTGGCTTCGTTTAACTTGCGATAGTCAATACACACACGCCATCCCGTAACCAATCGAGTTGGAATTAACTCGTTTTCTTCATTCGTGACAACAGTTATGCCACCTTTTTTTGGAACACAGTGAATTGGGCTAACCCAAGGACTATCTGAGATTGGGTAAATCAATCCTGCATCAAGAAGTTTGATAACCTCCTGTTTGATAACATCATGGATTTTTGGATTCACCCTTCTCTGATGTTGAACTGCTGGCTTGAAGTCATCCTCCATCAAGATTTTGTGAGTACAAAATTCAGGGTTGATACCCTTAATGTCGGAGAGTTTCCAAGCAATTGCTTGCTTGTGTGACTTCAAGATCTTTATGAGAGTAGCTTTTTCATCTTTACTCAAATCTCGAGCAATAATGACAGGCAATTTATCATCACCTTCAAGAAATGCATACTCAAGATGAGGTGGTAAGTCCTTAAGTTCGACTTCAGGAAATTCTTCAGTTTTCTCAACTGACTTGACTTCCTTGTTATGAAGCTCGACGGGAGGGAGTGGAGGAGAAGTGTCCTGATTTAACAACTTCTCAAGAGTAAGAATATCTCCCTCCGAATTAATCTCATGGTGATTAATCTCTTCTGGGATTGCATCACTAGTGTGAGGGGTTGATGAGTGATCATCTTTAAGCAATTTCTCAATGAGAAGTATGTCCCCCTCGATGTCAATTGGAGCGTGATCAATTTCCCATGGAACAGAATCACTAGCCAAGTATGCTTCAATCTCTTCCAAGATGAAGTCGTTTCCCTCAAACGGAGTGAGAGAAGGAGTAGAATTGGCTATGATAGGTTGAGAAGATGTGGTGGGATCCTCACTCACAGAATTATGAGAATAACCAAGAACTTCTTGAGAGTACTCTTCAGAAGCAACATCAATGATATCTATTCGGTTAACTGACTCAGAATCATAGTTTGCGGAGTACCTCGAAGTTTGATCAAGGTTAAAGGTAACAGCTTCATTACCAATACGTAATGTGATTTCTTGCTCAAATACATCAATGAGAGCACGGCCCGTTCTCAGGAATCCTCTTCCAACAATGAGAGGAACCCGTGGATCAGCATCGAAATCAACAACTACAAAGTCAGCTGGAAAATGGAACTTTCCTACTTTCACAAATACGTCCTCGGCAATTCCAAGAGGACGGGATATTGTACGATCTGCAAGCTCGAGAGTCATGCATGTAGGAGTAAGGTCCGGAAGAGAAAGTTTCTTCCATACTGAATGAGGCATCAGGTTTATGCTTGCACCAAGATCGGCTAAGGCAAAGCATTCAACCATTCCTGGAAATACACAAGGTAAGAGAAATTTTCCAGGATCTCCAAGCTTTTCGGGAAGCTTCTTCAAGATAACTGCAGAGCAGTTCTCGTTCAGAGGAGTTTTAGCCATTTCAAACAGCTTTTCCTTGTTGCTTAACATGTGTTTGAGAGTTGATGCAAACTTGGGCATCAACATGATAGCATCCGCAAAGCTTATGTCAAAATGTAGTTCTTGGAAAATTTGAAAGAATTTTTCTATTTGATGACTGGCTTTCTCGCGGAGCTTTTGCTCATGTAAACGTGATGGGTAAGGAATAGAAGATTTGGATTTGGTATTTTCAATGGGAGCTACAGGAGGTTCAAAAACAACTCCTGGATTGGATTTGGGTTTCTGGACAACCTGAGGATGGACAGTGCTGGTACTTCCGTTATTAGTAGGAAGTTCCTTCTCCTTTGTCGCCTCAGGTTCACTTTCCACTACCTTCGGGAGAGAAGAAGAAGAGGTAGTAGGAATAGCGGGTCCATCATATGAAGTACCACTTCTGGTTGTGATCGCCTTTGCATCGCCCCTCGGATTAGCGATCGTGTTGCTAGGTAAAGTACCTGAGCCCGAGGGTCGATCATTTAAAGACTTCTTTAATTCAGGGATCTGACTGACCAACAACCTGTTTGTCTCCTCTTGAGTCTTCATGAATTGCTTTAAAAGCTCATTAGATGTTGATACAGCAGGAGGTGGAGGGATAATTTGAGGCCGTATGTTCTGATTATAGCCAGAATTTCCTTGATTAGGATTCATATTTCCCTGAAATTGATTCCCTCGATTGAAAGTGTTTTGATTAAGATTTCCTTGATGTTGGAAACCTTGATTTGGTCCGGGATAGAAATTACCTTGGTTTTGATAACCTTGGTTCATTCTAGGTTGGTTCTGATTCCGGTTAGGACTCTGGTTAAAACCGGGTGGTGCCTGATAAGTATTAGCTCGGTAGTTTGGTTCATTTTGAGGACGGTATTGATTACCTCCTTGATTTGAAGTACCGGCTATAGCATTGGCTTCAAAAGGACTACCATCGGTGGCAGTACAGTTGTAGTATGCATGAGGACCACCACAAGTAACACAAACTTCAACTTTCTTCACTTCACCATATGATGGTGTCTGTGTGAAAGTGACTTTCTTTTGGTTAGCAAGAACCAAAGCCTGAACAATATCCGTGAGTTTGTCAATCTTAGCATCGGTGCTAGATGTACTTACGGGAGATTAAGTAGAAGGTCCGGCATTAGATTGAGTCTGATATGTCTTTGTGCGGAAAGGACGGACCTGGGACTTGTTTTCAATGATTTGCAAGGCTTCTTTTGTGGTCTTGCTCAAGAAATTACCTCCCGCGGAGGCATTCAAAGAGTCTTGATTAGTCTGGTTCAGACCATTGTAGAAAGTATCCATTTGCATTAACTCGGAAAAACCATGATGCGGACACTTATGGAGCAATTCTTTGTAACGATCCCATGCCTCCCCGAATGATTCATCAAATCTCTGAGAGAATTTCATTATCTCATTCTTAAGACTTGTAGTTCGGGATGGAGGATAGAATTCGTTAACAAACTTTGTGACTAGATCTTCCCATGTCTCAATGGAACGAGGGGGTTGTTTCTCAAGCCAATTCCGGGCTTGTCCCTCTAGAGAAAATGGGAACAGAAGAAGCTTAATGGCTTCATGTGGTACATTCTTGTATTTGATGGTAGATGCAATCTTGTTAAACCATCGAATGTGTGCATGAGGATCATCCCGCTCAAAACCATAGAATTGGCTTTGGGTTACCAGATTAAGTAACCCAGTTTTGAGCTCAAAAGTATCAGCCACGATGGCTGGGACAACAATAGCATCTCCGTAACCCTCGATGGGTGCTTGGAGAAGCTCATTCATCGGCTTGTCTTCTGCCATTACGGCAGGTGGTGGTGGTGGTAAACGTTCCTCAGTCACGGCTGAAGGAGCAGAACGTCCTCTACGTCTACGAGGAATATTTGCAAGCTCTGACAGTGGACTTGTAGAACTGGAAGAACGAGTGCGCATGCACTAAGTATAAAAATCAATTTTCAAAACAAATGCGAGGCAAAACGACAAGTGAACTTAACCAATAATCACAAATGAAATGGCTTCTTTGAAAAAGGTACACCAAATCACAAGGACACAAAGGCAAGTTTTAAATCTGTTGTTCGGGAACTTATTATGGTCACACCCCCAGTTAGTAGGTGTACTGCCTTGATTTGCGGTGGTTGATTTTTATGTATATATTAAGTACCACTGAAAAGACGTAGGTATAGATTTGTGCTGATGGTTTAAAAACTTTTGGACAATATTTTTGGTATCGTCTCGTTTACCCAAATCGTATTTCTTTAAGAATCACCTTAAAAGAAACACAAGCTAGAAAACGTTACGATTGTTTTGTTTGGTGTTGTTAACACTTTAGGAAAAGTGTTAATGAACTTTTTGATTTTGTTATAACTTTACAAAAAACTGTTTACAAACGGTGGTATATGTGCAAGTACGGGTCTGAAAAATGCTTAGAACACGCTTACAGCCTCCCCGGCAGCGGCGCCAAAATTTGGTTGGTGCAAAACCGTCAAGTTTTCTCACGCAAGCTAGCCACTTGTGAATGGCTAACCGTAAGGAACTTAAAACAGCTCACACACCAAATGCAAATTAGATCAGGAGAATACAGTGGATTCCCGGGTCGTTAAGTCCCACGGAGGATGACTGGTGTTTAACACAATCAGGTGTCGAATAATCACTAAGGATAATGATCAGTAAGGAGTTTGAGTTATTTTATAAATTACAGGGGCTTAAATGCAAATTAAAGGAAATTAAAAAGTTAAAATATATTTAATAAACGCTATCACTATTTTTAAACTGATGTTTTTGATTTTATGTTTTTATAAAACTGAATTAAAAACTACGTGACGTTCAAAGGAAAATGTGAAACTGAAGCAATATTAATCCTAAAAATATGAAAATGACATTTTTATAAACCTAATGATAAAATAAATTTTATAGAAAAAGAAAATTATTTTTATAACTATTAAATTAATTATTATTAATTAAAAACTAATTTTAACTATTTAATAATAACCTAAATTTCAAGAAAATAGGAAATAAAGCTAGAAAAATAAAACTATGACTTGGAAAAATCTAAAATAATAAAAGAGAATTTTCAAAAATATTTTTATATTTTTCTGATTATTTTTCTATTTTTATGAATTTTAAACTATTTAAAACTAATTAAATTACTAAAAATTACAAATTAAACTATGAAAAATCTGGAAAATTAAATTTTTTTACTTTTTATATTTATCTAAACTTAAGAAAAATGAAAAATTATTTTTTTGAACTTTTTCTGATTTAATTGTATTAAAAGCTAATAAAAATGACTTAAAAACTGTTTTAATTAAGGAAAAATAGTAAACTGTCCTAGAAAAATGTGAAAAATTCAGGAAAACTCTAAAATAATGTTATGAATCTAAGAAAAATAGAAAAACATGTGCTTGTTTGGTGGAAATTGAAACTGCAATACAAGTGCTTATGAAATAAGCACTTGAATAAGCCAAAGGGTACCAAAAGGGCACCAAACCAACACAGAAGCTATATTAGGCTAAAATAACTCAAATGCAACTTATAACAACAGGTTTTAACCTCTGGAATACAAGATGTACAGATTTGATGTTTTAAGTTCAAGTGCTAAATCAGTTTCTGAGTGCTACTTTGTAGCTTAAGCACAAGTCACACAATAAGCTGGAAATGAAAACCAAATGTTGGAACTTGTACTAGACCTGGCTAACTATTTTCAAACCAAAAATCATACCAAGAAAAGCTCTGAGGAGCTTGGGACAAGCCCTGCAATAAGCTGAGAAAAACTCAGCTCTGACTGAGTTTTGTGAACAGGGCACTTAAGCCCTGTTTGATGAGCTTATTTGAAGCTTTTACAAAATTTCTAAAATTATGCAAAAATGACAATATGAAAATAGACCTGATGAAGTAATTAAAACCAAAGTTTGACTTGATTTAGCCCAGAGATGAATCAAGGAAAAATCATCTTAGGTTGGTAGAAAACTGGTATTTTGCCTTTTTTGACTTTTGACAAAATTGAGAGATTTGACTTTTATGAACTTTGATTCCACTTTATTGACTGATTATGTTGTATTATGATGAAATAAGCTTAATGCAATCTATATCTATGATTTACCAACACAAAAGAAGCTATTGATTATTGAAAATTCCAACAGTCTTTAAATCAAAACAGTTAGACCATGATTTTGACTTTTAGCCTATGCAGAGACAATATGAAGACAGATATGAATCAAGTTGACAATATTAAGACTAAGGAGACAGTTATTAAGCAAAAACAAGAACTTGAGCTTAAACAATCTTACTGATCCAAACAGTCCTTTGGACACTGATTTAACTTATTCCACTGATTAAACTAAATCTAACATCCTAATTATCATTAATTAGGCATGTTTAAACTGTTTGATGACCACAAATTCAAACACAAACACAGACTGCAAATTGACTAAGAAATGAAAACCAGATACAACTTACAAATGCCCAAGCTGTTTGTGCAGCTTAATCCAAACCCAATACCTACTACTCTATATCAAATCCAACCCATTTCCAAGCACTGCATCACCCATTTCCAAACTTATACCCATATTGCTTCATCAGTTGACTTTCGTTGACCAAGGACGAAAACTGCTTGAACTGAATAACAAGCTTATCAAAAGCTATAATAAGCTTGAATAAGCTTGTTTGACTATTAAATAAGCTTATTAAAGCTTGGATTTTAGCACACTTATACTGAAATTTTAGACAGTGAATGTAAAATATGGAAAGTGAATAAAAACTTGAAGTGATACTTGAATATGGATTATATTGATAAATTAGCTTAAGTTGAGTACATTGAAACAGAAGATTAAAGCTTTTTGATTAAACTAAGACATAGAAATTGAAAACGACATACATTGAAACTAAAAATTAACTAACTGCCTTCTCTTGCCTCTTCTTCCTCTCTTTTATACTCTAGAAAGCCTCCACGTGTCCTTCTGATTGAATCCCACTAATAATCTTGGTAAATGGATGAGTTTTGAGCAATCTAGGCCGTCCACGTTTTTTGCGGGAAAATTGGTTTTGACAGTGGGCTCTGAAACTAGCACTAGGGGGGGCATTTATTGTGGTGGGTTTGTGATGATGGGGGGTGGAGGGAAAGGTGAAAAGGTGATGGGAGGGGGCCTGATAGTTGCAGGCACTAGTGGGAGAGATAAACAGGAGGTGGCGGGTAAATGGGGAGGTTTGACTTTGGGTTTGACTTGGGGTTCAAAAAGGCTAATGACAGGGGGGTCAAATGGGTAAGTGGCAGGGGGTCAAAACAGTTTTGACAAGGCTTAGATTAGGTTTAAATGACAAGGACTAAACTTGTAATTCTGATTTTTGAAGGACCAATCCTGCCAATTTCCCAAAGTTATTACAAGGACTAAAACTGACAAACTTCAATAGTACAAGGACCAATTTTGACATTTTCAATTTTCCAAGGACTATTTGTGACAATTTCAAAACTTGAGGGACCTTTTCTGCCATTTGACAAAAGATTTATTCAAGGACCATTTTTGACAACTTAGAATATTTCAGGGACCTTGAATAACATTTTTCTTTATTTTGTTTTACCAGGGACTGTTTTTGACAACTTTTGAAACTTGGGGGACTAAAACTGCCAATTATGCAAACTTGATACGTTTTTCACCAGATTTTGATATTTTTGCATTTAAAACACATAAAACACTTATTTGTGATATTTTTATCATTTTGATGCATTTCTGAGTGTTTTCAGATGTTTTTGCAGTTTAAATGGTACAAAAATGATGAGTATTTAGACACTCATCAGGGACCTATGAGGTTCTTATCTATCCAAGGTCAATATCTAGAAGGTGCTCTATCCAACCTAATCTCATGTGGGGTTTCCTCTTCTTTGTAGTACGTTGATGCGCGTAAGAAAACCGTCAAGTTCTCTCACGCAAGCGTAAGAAAACTTAAAACAGCTTCAGCACGAAATCAATGAAGATCTGAGGAGTATAGAGTCTCCCCGGGTCGTTATGTCCCAGCGAGCTGTGCAATGGATCACCTCACGTATAGTGATCGGGAGATTTGGACGGAAAAGAGAATTTGGAATTATTATAACTACGGAAAAAAGGACATAAACTACAAGGGCTAAAATGAAAATTAAAGGAAATTTAAAAAGATAAAAACTATTAAATAAACGCTATCACTATATTTAAAATGATGAACGTTTAAAACTTAAAATTAAAAACTTACGTTTAAATAAAAATTACGTAAACGTACAAATAAAAACGTGAAAATTACACAAGATAAATCCTAAAAATATGAAAAATACATTTTTACAATCCTAATGATAAAAGAAAATATTTAGAAAAAGAAAATTATTTTTATGACTAATTAATTAATTATTATAAATTAAAACTATTTCTAACTAATAAATAATTACCTAAAATACAAGAAATTAGGAAATAAAGCTAGAAAAATAAAATTATGAATTGGAAAATTCTAAAATATCAAAATAGAATTTTCAAAACTATTTTTGTAATTTTCTGATTAATTTTCTATTTTCTATGAATTTAATACTATTTTAATCTAATTTTAATTGAGAAAAATACCAAATAAAAGGGGAAAAATATGGAAAAATCTTTTTTATGCTTTTTATATTTATCTTAAACTATTAAAATTGAAAAATTATTTTTTGGAACTTTTTCTGAATTAAATGCAATAAAAGCTATTTAAAAAATGATTAAAAACTATTTTAATCTAGAAAAATAGTGAACAGTGACCAAAATTAATGAAAATTTCAGGGAAATTCTAAAATGCTAATCTTAAACTATGAAAAATATCAAAACATGTGCTTATGTGTAATAAACTGAAGCTGTAGTGTAAACTAGATGGAAATAAGCTACTTCCAATAAGCTAATAAGCACTAGACTGACCCAACAGATTACAGAAGCTAGAAAACTCTAAAACTACACTAAGGGAACTAATAGCACCTACTCCTAACTGCTAAAGCATTGATTACCAAGGATTAAGCAAACTGATCTATTGAGCAAAAACTGATCTAGCCCTACTGTTTAAGCACTAGAAACTGCTTATCTAAAAAGCTAGAGTGAAAACTAGAAGTAAGGTTCTCAAGCTAACCAACCAAAGATCATATGCTCAAAGTTACAGCTGATAAGGACAAGTATTGAAGAAGTTATGGACCAAACAAAAACTGCCCAAGTTGTGACAGAATACTGATGCACAGAGCAGTAAACAGGTAAGCTAGTTTGAGCTATTCTAAAAGCTAATCAGATAAGCTTAAATGCAAAACAGATGAAGGGTCTTGAAGACCACCAGGAAAACTACAAATAGACCAAGAATGAAATCCTAACTCTGTAAAATGAACCCTGTGCAGATGCTCCAAGTTCTGCACAAATCAGGTTTTGACATACTTTGACTTTTTTAAAACAGATGATACTTTGACTTTGGTGAATTTTAAAAGCAAATGTTGGATTGATGGTGATGAAATATGGTGAAATGAAACTTTCACAAGCTAGCTTATCAAGATTTAAACCAATTTGAATTGATTTCTATGACTAGTTTCAACAGATTTGCTCAAAGGATCAGTGATGATGCAATTTTGACTTTCTGTGTTATAAGGTGCAAGTTTTTGACAGAAATGAGTTTAAATGGACTAAGCAAGCATACACCAACAGAACTTAATCACTGAAATGGCCTTAAAGACATTTAAACTCACAGATCCAAACACTACTGTTATTAACTGTTATGAACTAAAAATTTGACAAACTGTTGAACCAACATGAATTAAAGGTCAAACTAAGTCTACATACCCTAATTAACAATAAAGAAGCTAGTAGGAACTAAAATCAAACTCAAATACAGATACAAGCTTACTATGTAAAAATAGAACTAAAATTGAAAATGATACAAACAACTCACAAAAGATCCAGCTTGCTTGCAGGCCAAATCCAAACCATAAATACTCTATTTTAGTCTAATTTAACCCAAATCCAAACCTGCAACACCAGTTATCCTTTCCAAACCCAGATTAAGTCCAGTTTGACTTTTGTTGACCCTGAGCCAAATTTCTTGAAAATTGATCTACAAGCTTATCAAAAGCTATAAAAAGCTTAAGTAACCTTGTTTAAGCTTACAATGAAGCTAAGGGAAGCTTGTTCAATAGAAAACAAAACTGGAATCCTCAACAGTAACCTGGAAACTTGAAATTTATATAAAAAGTTCAATTGATTTGCAAAAACACCTTACAATGAAGTCTTAGCTTAATTATGATACAATAAAACTAAAATTACAACATTTGCTTTAAATTAAAACATAAACTTTAAAAAACGACATTGGGAAAATTTTAAAAACTAACTAACTACTCATCTTGCTTCTTTCTCCCATCTTTTATACCCCATGTGGTTTCTCTCTCATGTCTGAGCAAATCCCAACTGGTTTTGAGCCATTGGATGGCTTAAATGTGATCTTGGCCATCAAATACATTTTTGGCGGGAAATGCTATATTGACAGTGGGGATGCATTAAATGCACTTGGGTAGGTAGGTGAGGAGGGGGGAGACAATTGGTGGTGTAGGGTGGTTTTTAGGTGTGTTTGGAGGCTAGAAGTGGTAGCAGACAGGATGGTCGGGGGGGGGGGGGGACAGGGAAAGGCGGGTTTGATTATTTAAATCATGGGTTTGGGTATTAAAAGACTAGGATCCGTTTGGTTTGTTTGAAATAATAACACTAAGGACCAAAATTGTAATTCTTTGAAAGATGAGGGACCCAATCTGTAAATTATGAAGAGTGATCCAAGGGTTTGTTTTGCCAATATTTAATAGTCCAAGGTTTAGTTTTGACACTTTTTGAAAATTCCCAAGGACTAGTTTTGAACATTTTGGATTTTCAGGGACTAAATTGTAATTTTCTCAAAACTTTTAGATTTCTCACCAAAGGACTAAATATGACAATTTGTGATTTTAAAAAGACCTTTGGTGACTTTTCTTTTGAAATTTTGGCTCAGGGACTATTTGTGACAATTTTATAAACTTGGGGGACTAAAACTGCAATTTTTGCAAATTTGATATGTTTTTCATCTGATTTTGATATTTTTGCATTTAAAACACATAAAACACTGATTTGTGATATTTTGATCATTTTGATGTGTTTCTGAGTGTTTTCAGATGATTTCGCAGTTTATTTTGTACAAAAATGATGAGTATTTACACACTCATCAATCCCCCACACTGAGATATTGCTAGTCCCTAGCAATGATTTGAGAAAACATAATGGATTTTAATCTCTTTACCAAAAGCCATTACTTCTGGAGTAGCCAAATGTTTCAGTTCAAGTAAGAACTATGGTACACCGATAACCATGTGATTTTGAGCAAACCACCAGCTTCCAACGGATTTGATTTGTCTTTACCAGAAGCCGTTTGCTCTGGACTAGCCAACTCTTAGATAAATTATCAACATTATCTTTGGTGAGCTGATTACCAATTATGGATTTTCCACTGCCTTTACCACAAGCCATAATCTTGCGGGCTAGCCAACTCTTCACTTTTTAGGATATGGTGAGTTGAATACCATACAATTTTGGGCAAATTGCAAGCCATATAAACGGATTTGAGAAATCTTTACCAAGAGCCGTTTGCTCCTGGATTAGCCAATCCTTTTGTCTTACAGACATGGCGGACTGATAACCAGATGAGAAAGTGTAAAACACTTACTCCAAAAAAAAAATTTTGGCCAAAAACGGGGGAATTGGTGTAATTATATGATAAAATTCGTGAGAATTCCCCCCCCCCCACACTTAGAAATGAATATTGCCCTCAATATTCAAAGTACCGGCGGTTATGCCGAAACAAAGAACGTAAAAGGGAAATACTACGGCCATTATTTAGAAAGAAGAATTTTTTTTTTTTTTTTTTTTTTTTTTTTTTTTTTTTTTTTTTTTTAATAAATGTGGTGCATCACCCCCACACTTAGGTGGTAGAAAGGGGTAAGAAGTCAGAAATATGGGTGAAAACTCATATGGTGTGTGCTACTGTTTTTGATTTCCGAGTCGCTAGCTTGACTCGACCCCGAATTCATTGGTTCATGGGGAAGCAAAGTGGAAGAAACAATCTCCATCGGACTTTCATTCAAGATGTTTGGACAAACATTTGAAGCACGTGAAAGTTCCACACCGATGAGATATACATAGAACCGGCTCAAAAATGATATATGGAAATGCCGGGATCAAAGATAATGTCTTCATTCCCGAAGGAGTGAAGAACAGGAGAAGTCACGGGATAGGTGAAGAAGAGATAGAAAATCATGATAAACATCATGATTAACTCATCTTCATCTATAGGAGGATCCATAATTTCAGGATTATGAATCTCAACATTTAAGCTTATGTGATCAAGACAAATCTCGGGAGTGTCTAGATCAAAGTAGAATTTATCATACTCCCGCGGAGATATGATATGAGTGAGTTCACCGGAGAACTCCTCAAAAGTGAATGAATCATATTCAGAATTGATATGAGTGAGTTCACTGGCGAACTCCTCCACTGTAAATGATTCATAATCGGGGAGAGAATTATGAGAATGAGAAGTGGTACTGCCACTAATCTTCTCTCCCATAGTATCAAAACAGAAGGCTTTCATTTCCGGAATCGAATCATCAGAAAGAATGTCACTATCCTTAATGGGGATAGGAGATGAAATAGGTTTCTCTTTGAAAGCCTCGATTTTAGAAATGAGAAGACTAACATTCAGTAATGTTGCTCGAAGAGCTTCATCTTTGATTTCAGTGTCAGTAACTTCATCATTCTCTTCTTCTAAGCTAACAAGCTCAGAAGGTGAATCTTCCACATAAACGATGTCTCCACAAGATAACGAATCGTCATCATCAGAATCGGATAACATCTCAACATGATCATTTTGGAAGACAAGAGGAGGAGGAATATCACACACATGATCAAGAATTCCCTGTGACTCTCCTGGGATTGGGACAAGGTCCTCAACACTGGACTTTATGAATTCGTCCGATTCCTTTTCAGGAACAGTGTCGAGATGCTCGTCCCCCATAATAAGAGAGTGAGTGTGAATCTCGGGTGTGATAGCAGTTGTTTGAGATGGAATCTCAACTGCTGGGATATCAACTGATGAACTTGATGAATATTTATAAAATTGAAGGATATCAAGTGTATCCTCATCATCACTGTCATCAGGAATGAAACGAAATCGAGAGCTAGATCTAGCTGCTTTTTGTATTCTAATTAATTCCCTAATAGAGTTTTCACTGGCAATCTGGGAATCTAATTTAGCAGCCTGTTCTTCAGCTAACAATTCTTCCATGGATTTTTCATTTGGATTATCTTGGGAGTGTTTAGATTCCTTCAAATCTTTCACTAAATCCAAAAGATTAAGGAGAAGATTTTGAGGAAGTGGGTCAGGCTGGTACTGTAGAGGTTGGTCATGATACGAAGAGTCGTAATTGTTACAAGGAAATGGGTTCCCTGTTTGACAATCCGAGCTAGAGTTAGGACCTCCACAATACTCACAACAGTAAAACTGATGTGGCTGTGAGTGGTATGTGTTGTAGTCATAATCGTTATCAGGAACCTGCTCATAAACAAGCGTGTTTCCTGATTGACAATCAGAACTGGAATGTGAACCACCACAGTACTCACAACAGTAGAACTGCTGAGTCTCACAGTGTGGTAGCTGATGGAATAAATCAGTCGTGTTATGGTAAGAATAGGGATCTTGGTTATAGACAGACCCGTTTCCTGATTCCACCATGCTACAACTGGGGCAATTGCCACCATTATAAGGACCACCACACCATTGACAACCAAGAGGGTGAGGATGAGACATAGAAAGAATCAAAGGTTTTCAGAGGGGTAGGGATGAAGAATCAAAGATGTGAGAGGGTAAAGATGAATATTTCTGGTATTTTTGAAAAACATTTTGCAAAAACAAAGAATGAAAATCTTTTTGGATTTTTGATTTTTAAAAGAAAATATAAACACATACAGATGGTATAGACAAGGAGTGAATATCCAAATCACTAATCTGCTAGACGTAAGATTATCAGCACAGCTCCCCGGCAGCGGCGCCAAAAATTTGATGCGCGCAAAACCGTCAAGTTCTCTCACGCAAGCGTAAGAAAACTTAAAACAGCTTCAGCACGAAATCAATGAAGATCTGAGGAGTATAGAGTCTCCCCGGGTCGTTATGTCCCAGCGAGCTGTGCAATGGATCACCTCACGTATAGTGATCGGGAGATTTGGACGGAAAAGAGAATTTGGAATTATTATAACTACGGAAAAAAGGACATAAACTACAAGGGCTAAAATGAAAATTAAAGGAAATTTAAAAAGATAAAAACTATTAAATAAACGCTATCACTATATTTAAAATGATGAACGTTTAAAACTTAAAATTAAAAACTTACGTTTAAATAAAAATTACGTAAACGTACAAATAAAAACGTGAAAATTACACAAGATAAATCCTAAAAATATGAAAAATACATTTTTACAATCCTAATGATAAAAGAAAATATTTAGAAAAAGAAAATTATTTTTATGACTAATTAATTAATTATTATAAATTAAAACTATTTCTAACTAATAAATAATTACCTAAAATACAAGAAATTAGGAAATAAAGCTAGAAAAATAAAATTATGAATTGGAAAATTCTAAAATATCAAAATAGAATTTTCAAAACTATTTTTGTAATTTTCTGATTAATTTTCTATTTTCTATGAATTTAATACTATTTTAATCTAATTTTAATTGAGAAAAATACCAAATAAAAGGGGAAAAATATGGAAAAATCTTTTTTATGCTTTTTATATTTATCTTAAACTATTAAAATTAAAAAATTATTTTTTGGAACTTTTTCTGAATTAAATGCAATAAAAGCTATTTAAAAAATGATTAAAAACTATTTTAATCTAGAAAAATAGTGAACAGTGACCAAAATTAATGAAAATTTCAGGGAAATTCTAAAATGCTAATCTTAAACTATGAAAAATATCAAAACATGTGCTTATGTGTAATAAACTGAAGCTGTAGTGTAAACTAGATGGAAATAAGCTACTTCCAATAAGCTAATAAGCACTAGACTGACCCAACAGATTACAGAAGCTAGAAAACTCTAAAACTACACTAAGGGAACTAATAGCACCTACTCCTAACTGCTAAAGCATTGATTACCAAGGATTAAGCAAACTGATCTATTGAGCAAAAACTGATCTAGCCCTACTGTTTAAGCACTAGAAACTGCTTATCTAAAAAGCTAGAGTGAAAACTAGAAGTAAGGTTCTCAAGCTAACCAACCAAAGATCATATGCTCAAAGTTACAGCTGATAAGGACAAGTATTGAAGAAGTTATGGACCAAACAAAAACTGCCCAAGTTGTGACAGAATACTGATGCACAGAGCAGTAAACAGGTAAGCTAGTTTGAGCTATTCTAAAAGCTAATCAGATAAGCTTAAATGCAAAACAGATGAAGGGTCTTGAAGACCACCAGGAAAACTACAAATAGACCAAGAATGAAATCCTAACTCTGTAAAATGAACCCTGTGCAGATGCTCCAAGTTCTGCACAAATCAGGTTTTGACATACTTTGACTTTTTTAAAACAGATGATACTTTGACTTTGGTGAATTTTAAAAGCAAATGTTGGATTGATGGTGATGAAATATGGTGAAATGAAACTTTCACAAGCTAGCTTATCAAGATTTAAACCAATTTGAATTGATTTCTATGACTAGTTTCAACAGATTTGCTCAAAGGATCAGTGATGATGCAATTTTGACTTTCTGTGTTATAAGGTGCAAGTTTTTGACAGAAATGAGTTTAAATGGACTAAGCAAGCATACACCAACAGAACTTAATCACTGAAATGGCCTTAAAGACATTTAAACTCACAGATCCAAACACTACTGTTATTAACTGTTATGAACTAAAAATTTGACAAACTGTTGAACCAACATGAATTAAAGGTCAAACTAAGTCTACATACCCTAATTAACAATAAAGAAGCTAGTAGGAACTAAAATCAAACTCAAATACAGATACAAGCTTACTATGTAAAAATAGAACTAAAATTGAAAATGATACAAACAACTCACAAAAGATCCAGCTTGCTTGCAGGCCAAATCCAAACCATAAATACTCTATTTTAGTCTAATTTAACCCAAATCCAAACCTGCAACACCAGTTATCCTTTCCAAACCCAGATTAAGTCCAGTTTGACTTTTGTTGACCCTGAGCCAAATTTCTTGAAAATTGATCTACAAGCTTATCAAAAGCTATAAAAAGCTTAAGTAACCTTGTTTAAGCTTACAATGAAGCTAAGGGAAGCTTGTTCAATAGAAAACAAAACTGGAATCCTCAACAGTAACCTGGAAACTTGAAATTTATATAAAAAGTTCAATTGATTTGCAAAAACACCTTACAATGAAGTCTTAGCTTAATTATGATACAATAAAACTAAAATTACAACATTTGCTTTAAATTAAAACATAAACTTTAAAAAACGACATTGGGAAAATTTTAAAAACTAACTAACTACTCATCTTGCTTCTTTCTCCCATCTTTTATACCCCATGTGGTTTCTCTCTCATGTCTGAGCAAATCCCAACTGGTTTTGAGCCATTGGATGGCTTAAATGTGATCTTGGCCATCAAATACATTTTTGGCGGGAAATGCTATATTGACAGTGGGGATGCATTAAATGCACTTGGGTAGGTAGGTGAGGAGGGGGGAGACAATTGGTGGTGTAGGGTGGTTTTTAGGTGTGTTTGGAGGCTGGAAGTGGTAGCAGACAGGATGGTCGGGGGGGGGGGGGGGGGGACAGGGAAAGGCGGGTTTGATTATTTAAATCATGGGTTTGGGTATTAAAAGACTAGGATCCGTTTGGTTTGTTTGAAATAATAACACTAAGGACCAAAATTGTAATTCTTTGAAAGATGAGGGACCCAATCTGTAAATTATGAAGAGTGATCCAAGGGTTTGTTTTGCCAATATTTAATAGTCCAAGGTTTAGTTTTGACACTTTTTGAAAATTCCCAAGGACTAGTTTTGAACATTTTGGATTTTCAGGGACTAAATTGTAATTTTCTCAAAACTTTTAGATTTCTCACCAAAGGACTAAATATGACAATTTGTGATTTTAAAAAGACCTTTGGTGACTTTTCTTTTGAAATTTTGGCTCAGGGACTATTTGTGACAATTTTATAAACTTGGGGGACTAAAACTGCAATTTTTGCAAATTTGATATGTTTTTCATCTGATTTTGATATTTTTGCATTTAAAACACATAAAACACTGATTTGTGATATTTTGATCATTTTGATGTGTTTCTGAGTGTTTTCAGATGATTTCGCAGTTTATTTTGTACAAAAATGATGAGTATTTACACACTCATCATACGTATGCTTTTTGACATCGTAGATTGACCTAGCACTCCCCTCCCCGACCACTATCTTGGACATCTTACAATCGATGATAGCACTAGCGGTAGCTAAGAATCCTCTTCCTACTAGTAATGGGCATGTCGGGTCCTTATTCATGTCTAGCACATGAAAGTCTGCCAAAAGAGTCAACTCTCCTACGTGTACTACCATGTCTTTAATTATCCCCACCGGATATGCAACACTACCATCCGCTAGACCTAAGATGGTTTCCGTTGGTTCTATCTTTCCTAAGTTAAGGCTTCTATGGAGAGATAACGGAACAAGATTGATGCATGATCCTAAGTCGGCTAGAGCATCGAGAGGTTTAGAAGTTCCAAGCCTACACGGAAGAGTAAATAGCCCGGGATCGTCTAACTTCTTAGGTAGATTATTTCACACAAAAGCGGACCCATTTTCTCCAAGTTTAAGTTCTAACTCATATTTTTCTTTTAAAGCATTATAATAAGGTGCATGAGCTAAGACTTCAAGAACCAGTTTTTCTTGATGGAGTTCCTTGTACTCCTCCTCTAGATTAAGTTTGGGTTCTTGGCTCATGGGTTTCTCAAGAGTAGGTTTTACCAATGGTGCAGGGCCTTGGTACCTCATTTTGGATTGCTCGGAACCCTTGTTGATAGCATTTACCGAGTGAGCCGTTGGGTGTGAGGGGCATGGATGTGCACTCTCCCATGGTGAACAAGAACATGAAGTTGATGAAATCGAATTCACTTTTGGGTTCTTTATAGTATCACTTGGGAGTTCTCCAATTTCCCATTCATTAAAGGCTTTTAAGAGGGCATCAAGCTTGTTTGTCATCTCGCCTTGTCTTCGCTTAAAATTGGCTTCAAGCTTAGTCAATCGAGTTTCTTGAGATGACATGAATCTAGATACAATTGCCTCAAGATTAGTGGGGTTCCCGGTGTTAAGAGAATTGAACCTATTAGGTGGACTAGATGAGCTTTGGGGCGTGCTTGAGTTTTGGTTCCACTTAAGGTTAGGGTGATTTCTCCATGAGGGGTTGTAAGAGTTTCCTAAGTTGTTTTGTTCGGGGTTGAAAGTGTACCACTTCTTTCCCGTTCTGTCGGTACGCATGGACGCGTAATCCGCAAAATCTTGTTCGGGGAGTCTTGTGCAATCACGAGTGTCATGGGGACCACTACATAACTCACAAGGTAGAGTGATTTTATTCACTTTATGTGAAGACTTAGGATTTTCATAGGAATTCATTAGGAATTTTACTTGATTTTCAAGCTCGATCATCCTACGATCGAAAGATTGTGAGTCAATGGGAGGCAAGGAGATTGCCTTAACGGTTTTGGGCAACTCACGGGGGTCATTCCAACTTTCGTTGTCATAGAGAGAAAGGTTCTCTATTATACCCCATGATTCTTCCGCGGTGAGATCACTAAGTTTTCCACCGGCCGCTTGGTCAATGGATCGCTTTGTGGGGAAGTTGACATGATCATAAAAGATTTGGACTTGGAGCCAAAGATCAATGTCGTGATGAGGGACTTTATGGAGTAAGTCCTTGAATCGATTCCATGCTTCGTAGAGAGATTCACCTTGACGTTGTTGGAACATTAAGATGTCATTCCTAAGCTTAGTGGTTCTCCCTGGTGGGAAAAATTGAGCAAGGAAGCGAGAGGTAAGATCATCCCAACTTGAGATGGATCCGGCGGGAAGTCGCTCTAGCCAATTACTAGCTTGGCCCCGTAGAGAGAATTAGAAGAGACGCAGGCGCGTAGTCTCTCGAGTAGTAGCATCAAGGTCAATGGAATCGAAAATTTTGAGGAAATCCATCAGATGCTGATTAGGATCTTCGGAACGAAGTCCATGGAATGCACATCCGTTTTGCACCAACCGGATGGTGTCGGATCGCAGGGTCGTAGTTTGGGCTTGGTCGGGAAGCTCAATGGTGTTCCTATAGCCTAGGTGGCTTGGTCTCGAGTATTCACCAAGAGTACGGGCTCTTGGCGGGTCATTTGGTGGTAGGTTGATGAATGGTGGTTGGTTATCACCTTCCATGATGAAAAGTGATGGGGTTACGAAAAAAGGTCACGAAGAAGGGGGATAGACTACGAGAAAGCTAAAAATTGAGAAAAATTTACTTGATAGGAATCAAGCAAAGAAACCTAAACGAGGTGGACTACTAACTAGCTATTCTATTTCCCGGCAGCGGCGCCAAAAAATTGATAACACTACACGCGTCGTTCGGGGTCAAAGGAACTTCCTTTTCTTCGAGCAAGTTTTATAACACCCTAGGCAGTGAACCTAATCGTTGTAGTGTAGTATTAGGGTAAGCCACGGGTATTGATATCGTTCTCTAGGGGAATAGGAATGCTAGTGAGAAGTTACTACGCTAAGGTTGGGGTTGAGGAAGATTATTTTTTATCTTTTTATGTTTTTTTAGGAAATGGAAAGGTACGAATCTCGGGGTTTGGATTTGGGGGTTGGTATTTCTACCGATTACTCTACTTATCTAATTATCTAATCTAAGGTGTATGTAGACTATGTCTAATTATTGTGTGCTCGTATGATAGTTTAAAGATGTGTTCACTTAGGTTTTATTACTCCTTAATTATCTCCTATTGATGGTTGAATTGTCACGTCCTTATTCTTAATCGCGTTGTGTGTCTAAAGTCGTAGGGTATGCGTTTATCCCTAACTCTTTGAACTTACCAAAGGGTCTCATCTATAAAACCCTCTAGGGATTACAAACTCTAACTCTAAGGCACTCTTTGGATGGTTTAGCCTACAACCGCTCTAAGTGCTATAGCCCAAGGTTCACAAAGATTAATCAAGCATTAATTACACAACGAATGACCTATCGCATTTCTAGATCATTAATCAATTAAGATAAGAGACAACCAATCAATATTTAATAATTAAGTTTCATATTCCCAAAGTAAACACACAAGTAAATTGGCCGGACATGGAGAACATGCAAGCATACACACAAATAATTGAAGACATAATTGAATTAATGAAGTAAAACACTTATCTTGATGTAAGATAGGGTTTGGAACCCTAAAATACTGTACAAGACAGCCTTGGTTCGGTTTAGGTTTTTACTCCAAAAGACTACACTACAAAAATGAAAAATTCGGATTCTATATATAATATTACAATCGTGACGGCGTCACCTTATGATTTATGACGTCGTCGGGTCGCCGTCATTAGGGTTTCGTCTTGGCCACGTTAGTCTTGCGACGGCGTCACCTTGTGCTTGTGACGCCGTCCTCTTTAGCTTCTGACGCCGTCTGGATCAAATCTAGGCCGTCTGAGTTGCGACGGCCTACTCTTTTAAAGCCTGACACCGTCACTTGAAAATAAGAAATTTGGCTTCTGTGTCGTCACAAAATGCTCCGACGGCGTCGCAGTTAAGCAGTGACGCCGTCACCTTGTATTTCAGCAGCTTGAGTGTCTCGATTCTTGACTTTGGCCATTTTCTTTGTATATCCGCGCCTTTTCGTCCAAATAAGTGCCATTACAGCAATTTGCCTTCAAGAGACCTAAAAAGTGAAAAGGAACGATATTAAGTAATAACGGATACAAAAGTGATCAAATAAGGGCTTAAACGACCCCTCAAAAAGGTACATTTTAAAACCTTATCAAGCATGCAGTTGAAACGGCTTCTGCCCATAAGTAATCTGGAAGTTTTACATTTATCAACATCGTTCTTGCAGCTTCCACTAATTTACGGTTTCGTCTTTCGACAACTCCATTTTGTTCTGGTGTCCGTGAAATTGTTGTCTGATGCTCAATTCCCACTTTCTCATAGTAATCTCGAAGAGTTTGATTCACAAATTCAATTCCTTTGTCTGTTCTGACTTGTCTAACTATGTTCCGTAGCAGAACTTGAATTTTCATGAGAAAGGTGATGATCATCTGTGGAGCTTGATCTTTACTTCGAAGAAAATAAACCCAAGTCCATCTTTAGTAGTCATCAGCAATTACAAGAATGTAGCATTTTCCATTAATCGTCTGCACACGCATCGGGCCACACAAATCCATGTGAAGAAGATGAAGAACATGCTGAGAGCTGTGTTCCCTCTTTGAAGGAAAATGAGCACGAGTGCTTTTCCCTTGTTCACAAGCTGAGCATAAGTGATCTTTTGAATACCTAAACCGTGGAAGACCTTCAACTAGTTTGTGTCGTGCAAGATTGGTTATGGTTTGAAAGTTCAAATGTGAGAGTCTACGGTGCCACAACCATGATTTTGTAGATGTTGCCTTAGAAAGTAGACAGATGGGAGATGAAGTAATCTTGTCTTGCATTGAGATTGTGTAAAGGCTTGATGTGCGGTTTCCAGACATAAGATTGTTTCCTAGTAGATCACGGATGAAACAAGTTTTCTCCCTAAAAGCAACTTCCAAATCACCATCACAAAACTGCCCGACTAAAAATAGATTGTGACCGAGACATTCCACATAATAAACCCTGCTAATTTCGATGTTCCCATTGATGTAGTCTCCGTAGCCCATGATAGTTGCGAAGTGATCATTCCCGAACCTGACAGTGCCGATGAACTTTGAGACAAATTTTGATAAAAGTTTAAGATTTCCTGTCATGTGACAAAGGATGATCTGTATCACCTGCATTACACACAGACTACACAGGTGGAATGGAAGTAGAGGTGGAACCCGAAGAGTTAGAGGGTTCCGATACAGTTAAATTTGAAACATACATGTTTATGATTTTAGGAATCCATTTAAATCCAGGTGTATTTTGTAACCAGCTCTGCCAAGTCCAACTAGTTTGTTCTTTGGTCTTAGTGAATGCATTAGGTGATATTCTCTTCCTAGGAGGTGAAATGGGTTCTATGGGTACATCAAGAATATCTGCAGAAACACTAGAAGGCGGTTTACCTAGCACTGACTTAGAAGCATTAGTGGGCCTAGAGGTAATTCGATTTCTGTGTTTTCGCTTACGAGATAAGATAGATTTAGCAACACATTTATCATGACAACCAGAGAACATGCTTTTATGACAACCAATACAAGATGCTTCAAACAAAACATTCAAAGTACTTAAAGGTTCAACATTCGTTGCATCACTTTGTCTATTACATTTGTCTAACGTAATGTCTAAAATAGGTGAAACATGTGTTTTATTGAAAATCCTAGTGTGTTCTTCTACTTAGGGGTCTTTACTGATCTTCTCTTACGTTGCAACTTCCTATTCTTCTTGTTTTTGCTCTTAAGCTGTGAAGTGCAAACGCTAGGATTAGAGGCAACTACTCTTGTAGAAGTGGAAGGAAGCACATTAGTATCTTTTGGTTTGTCATTAGGCGTCCTAATGTCAATTTTAAACATTCCAGGTGCAAGGACATTTGTGTTACTAGATTTATCTTTCTTAAGTTTCACCAACTCCTCTTTCAACTCTATGATGGTGTGTAACAAATCTTGGTTTTCAGAGCGAATGTTTCCACTAATGTTTAAGACCACTTTAGTGTATGCAAGATGATTATCAAGTATGACACCATATTTAGTTCTGACTTTGGCAATTTCTTGTTCATATTTTGAAATTTTATATTTTAAAGACACGTTTTCCTCATCCAGTCGTTCGAGTTTTGGTTCAAACGATTTAGTACTTGACTGTTTGAGTTTGTTTTGCAAAGAAAGTTCTCGATTATTACAATCTTTTTGACACCATTGAAGACGACGTTTTACAATCAAAGTTTCATTTAACAAACGCTCGTTTTCAGGTTTCAAAGTTTCGATTTGAGACACATTATCAACATTCGCAACATAATCAACACAATCAACAGAATTAACAAAAATATTATCATATGCAGAAACAGCAGTATGATACAAAACAATAGACATGGTATCAGCACAGATAATATCTTCCAAGAGTCGATCGACATGGTTTCGAAAAGATTTGTTTTTCTGTTTAGTTTTCGAAGTCCATGCCTCGTTTGCACTGAAAATTATTTTCATGTGCCCAATCTGGTTCCGAATATCTCGTTCCCAACATTTGCACACATACGAAGATTTTGAACATGGGGTAAAAGTTGTTTTTGAAATATATACCTTTGTTTTTGCGCCAAAGGTGATTGAAAAGTTTCAACTTTTATTTCCGAATTAGGTTCAATTTCTTGTTCCAAAAGATTAATGTCAGGCATGAATGCATCAAAATATTTAAGCAATTGACATCTTTCGGGTGATGGTGTGATTTTACTTAAAGAAGGTAAAGGACCATTTATTTTTGCAACTTATTGGACGGGAACAACATTAGAAGAGAACTCAGGAATTGGTGTGATAACCCACGGTGTATTTGTATTATCCTGTTGTTTGACAAAAGTCATTTTTGAATAATCAAATGGTTTGTTATATTCAACTTTTTCCATTTTCAATCGACTCTCGTCTTCTGCATCGAATTCCTCTTCACGATTATATTCAACAACACTCATAATGGAATCATCAATTCTATGTTCTGCACTGTACATTTGAGGATTTGGTTTGAATGCTCTATGTGAAAAACGAGGTTTGTAATCAGCAAGAATTGACCCATATCCATCTGGATTTGGCTTAAAAGTAAACTTTTGAATTGTTGTGATTGACTCACCATGTTTATAAACAACTTTTCAAAACTCTTTGATTTTGTTTTTCAAATCGACAATTTCATCAAGATACTGATCAATTCATTTCCTTGAATGTTTTTTGTACTCAGAAAACTGTTTTTTGACATGTTAACAACTCAGACTTGGCTTTTTGAGTTTCTGAAGTAAGAACGTTAATTTGTTGTTGATCATCAAATTTTTGTTATTCTATTTGAGAAAGCAATTCATTCTTGGATTCAACTAGATCACGTATTTGTATTTCCAAAGATTTTTCATTTTGGTATGATTTTGAAAAAGTGACTTCAAAACTCTATTCACGTTTCTCTTTTGTTTCAAATTTTTTGAGTTGTAACTTATAGCATTCATTATCTTATGAATCTCATTGCACTTGTCTAATTGAGATTGGGTTGTCTGAAATAAGGTCATGATTTCGGGATCTGGATTAGACAAAGGCTCATTTTGTTCAACATGAGTCTCAACATAGTCATTATTTAGATCCTCAAATATAATCACAGAGTCAACTTAATTATCAATGTTAACCATAAGGTCATCTTGATCGTCAAATGTAACTATGGGATCTATTTGATTATCTTAGTGATGAGATGTAGAAGGCTCATGTTGAACACTCTGTGCCTCGTCGGATGCAGATGCAGGCGGAGATATCAGACCATGTATAAGACATATGTTAGGATCCGGTACCTGAGACAAGCCATCAGTGTCATAGACTGGGCCTGTGTCACTCATGTGGAGCTCTTGCATGTTGGCCATCAACATTAAAACTGCTTTAGCTTGCAAGTCCTCCATGTCATCATCAGATTCTGCATTAGCCAAGAAGCTCTGTTCTTTGTTGGTAAGTGTTCCACCAGCTTCATCCTTGAGAGCCAAGAGTAAAGCCTCCTTGTGATAAGCGTTGCCTCTTGTTCTCGGCTTTGGGCAAGCATTCGCCAGATGACCCTTATCAACCATTTCCGTGATCAACCATTTGAACCCGTTGTTTTGGAGCACCCATGTTATTCCTTCCATTAGCATTAAATCCTTGACCACTACCTATCTGACGACCATTTCCACGGTTCTAAACCTCAACCCTTCCATTGTTAACAACTGCTTGATTTCTTGTGTTAGATAAAGTACGAATACGGTTGTTGTATTTGTTAGCAAATATCCCGAAGGCTCTAGCAATTAACGAAAATCCTTGATTCAAGGTATCAAAAGCTGTTGCATCCTCATTTGGTGTCTCACTATAAAGTGCTGAATCAATGTTGTTGTTGTAAGGAACCAGTTGAGTTTCTTGTGATTCCTGTGAAGGATCATATGGTGTGATCTGATCAGATTGTTGTGGTGGATTAGTAAAGACAGTTGGCAAATTTGTAAATTGAGGATAACAAGCTTGAGTGTACAAAGCAAGAGTTTGATTATCTGGTAGAGTTGGAGATGCAGTGATTGCACAGATAGCTCTATCTTTGTCTAATTCATTTTGATGGTGCTTCAAGTAGTCATACAACAATCCGTACGTTGCTTGATGAAGATTGTTAGCTTGACGGATGAATGTAACATACTTTTCCCAATGAGGACCAAGACAGCTGAGGAACTTTGTATTGGTTGCAATCCTTGGCATAATGATGATGTGTCTGTCCAAGTCATTGATGATGTCTGTGAACCGATGATAGTATGAATCTAATGATTCCCTTGGTTCAATCATGAAATTCTCATAGGATAAGTAAAGTTTTGATTCCATGTCTTCTTGATTGAATTATGTGCCTTCCATTAGAAGATGAATGTATTCCCACATAGCTTTTGCAGTTTTCTGAGCATCAACACTATGAAGAATCGGACTGGGTAAACCCAAAAGGATATATTGCATTGCAAGTTCATCAGCTTCTAAGTGAAGTAGTTTTTCAGCAGTGAGTTGATCTACTCTGAGAGTGGTGGTAACATCATCTCTTGGTGGATCAGCAGTTGGATCTCCGGGGACTGTTGTATTAGGCATTTGAAAATGACCTTCAAGGATGACCTTCTTCAAAAACTTACCATGTGGTTCCATGAGATCACAAAACCTAAAAAACCGTATCACCCATTGATCATAGTTTTCAGGAGTGAGCATTGGAGGTCTATCAAGGGATCCAGCTTCATGAATGGATTGTTGGCTGCTTAAAGCATCACACATCTTTGCAAACCAAGAGGTTCCTTTTGCGTTGTGACATTCATAGCGTACTTAGCTGGAAACTGATATTGGAAGTAGTTAGCATGCTGATATTGTTGACGAGGGTTTGGTTGAGGGATTTGTGGTGGAAGAGGTTGTGCACCTTGAGGAAAGTAAACGTATGATGGTTGTTGAAATTGTTGTTGAGGAAATTGTTGTAGTTGTTGTTGTTGAGGATACTCATTAGGAAAGTAGTTAGAGTATGGTGGTTGAGACATCTTGAAAATTGTATAGATGATGGATCTTTGTAGTCGAATGAAACTTGATGTTTGTTGATGAAGTACCTTTCGGCGTAACCAAGCTTAGGCGTAGACTGAGTATGTTACGCGTAACATCGACTTATGCGTAAAAAAATGCTTAGGCATAAATCCTTCTTACACGTAAGCTTTAGGTTAAACGTAAGCTTAGGCGTAAACTAAATACTTAGAAGTAAGAACCTTAGGCGTAAGAAAATCTTAGGCATAAAGTGTTTACTCGTAGGTGTTTAACCTTAGGCGTAAACTTAGAGTTTTACCCAAAAATCCTTTACACTTGTCCAAGTGTAAAAGTGATAACGCTACACGCGTCGTTCGGGGTCAAAGGAACTTCCTTTTCTTCGAGCAAGTTTTATAACACCCTAGGCAATGAACCTAATCGTTGTAGTGTAGTATTAGGGTAAGCCACGGGTATTGATATCGTTCTCTAGAGGAATAGTGTCGTTAGGATGAAGTGTATGTCGATTTAAGTCTAAAGGTGAGGGATGATTATTTTTGTATTTTTATATTTTATAAAATGGAAAGGTACGAATCTCGGGGTTTAGATTTGGGGGTTAGTATTTCTACCGATTACTCAACTTCTCTAATTATCTAATCTAAGGTGTGTGTAGTCTATGTCTAATTATTGTGTGCTCGTATGATAGTTTAAAGATGTGTTCACTTAGGTTTCATTACTCCTTAATTATCTCCTATTGATGGTTGAATTGTCACGTCCTTATTCTTAATCGCGTTGTAACACCCCAACCCGACAAGGGTAGAAGTGTCACAGTCTGGTGTCATATCAGAACATACAAGTAAAATCTTCAAGCGGAAATCTTTAAATAATAATGCACCAAGTCATAATAACCAAAGATTTACAAGGGAAAATACAAAATCCAATAGTTAGAATAAAATAAAATCTCAAAACAAAAGCCCGCCAAAAAGTCCAAATAACAAGGTAACTAGGGTTAGTCCACTCAGATAATCCACCTCTCAGCCCAATCAAAGCCCATCTTCAAACCTAAAACCTGCCGCAGGAAAAGAAATGCGGCTGAGCTTAAAAAGCCCAGTGAACAGATATAACAAAACGAAAGCTAAATAAAATCTGAAATGCAAATGAAACAAAGGGACGGATAACAAGTCGTAGCGAAATGAGAGTAATGAGTCAAAGAGGATCCAGCAGAACACAATTATACAGATATCCAAAACGAACAGATAACAAGGAGAGCGAAGCGAAGCAAAGCATCAAAGACATATAAACAAGCACAAAACAAACCAGACATACAAGAACTGAAACACAAACAAACATAGCAGGCGTAGCATCCACACAACATATATGTCATACAATCAATTCAGGAAAATCAGAAGACATACAAGCCAAACAGATATCTACAGGAAAGCGGAAGCAATTAATAAATCAGTGAGCATGGCAATTCACACAGGTCAAAACTCTTAATGAAGACATGAACAGTATCACAACGGTAGTCAAAACATGGCAGTCACACGTAACAAGTAAGGATACAGTATGAATACTATATTTAAAAGAATTAAATACATAGCAGGGCAATTAAACAAGTTAACAAGTTAGACGTCATAAGTTGAACCATCCACCAAATCAAACAGTAGCATAAACAGAAATGCAACCATGGCAGGTCAACAACAAGCAGATAAGGACACCACGAATAGTCATAGTCCACAAGATTTAATCGAACGAGGTACAAAAGATAAACAGATCAACAATCGATTGCACACAAGCATGGTTGCCAGACAAATCAAAAGGACCACAGAACAGTAAGATAGCATATCATCAGATGACCATAGGTAAATCTTATAATCGCATGTTAATCATATCATAACAGGGTAATCAGTAGTCACATAACACATGAATAGCATACCCAAATCCAATAAACATATAATAACCCGGTACGTGAATGGAACCATAGTCTGAAGTAACGGAATGAGAGTGTGACAGATCAAAGCAATGTAATATATATCTTGGTAGTAGAGTGAGTCATATAAGGGTACACAGAATATGGTGCGTTGGGGAATGTAGAAGGTACAATATAGGTAAATCAAAAGTGTAAGGGTTATCAGAAATCTACCACGAGCCAACAAAACAAATCAAATCATATCATAAGTAGCCATTGTATTCAGAGGGGTGACCTCGGAATACCATACATAATAGGAGGGGAGACCTCAGTAACAAATGGAGTAGCTAACTCCCAAAATTGTGAAGACGCGGATTGCACCCGACATCATTCACCAAACAAAGCTCCAATCAGATTAAATCCCTCGAAACAAATCAAATCTAGGATGCATCCATACGCCCCCCAAAACAAATAATGGCCAAATCATATACATATAGTGAGCTCATAATCATATCAAAATGGGGACGGTGTGGAACATCACTCAACCACACTAAAGTCATGCCATTGGTGCATCAATGACACGGTCAGGTTACCTTCCTGACTAGGAAACAAATTTTGGCTCGGGTATCAGACTGAAGGTCAAAGCATATACATATCATAAGGGTTCATATCAGTTTCCATATCAAAGTTTCATATCAAAGGTTCATATCAAAGGTTCATATCAAAGGTTCATATCAAAGGTTCATATCAAAGGGAGCATAGCAAAGTCATAGGGAAGCCCTAATCATGAGGCTTAGAGTACGACGTAACAGTTCAAGCTAATATCGAAAGATGTATAAGAATCACGAGAAACCTTAAGAGACAAGGTCAGAATATCTGTACCTTATACCGCAAACGAAACACAACAGAAATACCAAGGTCGGAAGCAAACTCCATCTCCGGCGAATCTACACGAATTCATGACTGGTTTTATTAAAAACTTATTTAATTCAGATTACTTATTTTAGTCGGCTCTTCAGTTTTAGTAACTTTCCATATTTAGCAGGTTTCTAAAAATAGAAGGTTTCCATTTTTTTAGAAAGTTTCCTTATTTAGCATATTTACACAACAAGCCCTTAAGTGTCCAATTTTACATATTACACCTTCATTATCCTTATTTATACGAAATACCCCCAAGTTTCCAGAATTTACAAACAAGCCCCTCTATTTTTAATAATTACATTTCGGTTTACAAATTTACCCGATTTACAAAATAAACCCCTAAGTCACATATTTTATGAAAAAGGTCCTCATGTTACATTTTATACTAACACCCCCTGGTCCAAAGTATATTACAAAAGTAGTCCACAAGTTTTATAATTTACGAAACAACCCCTTTTTATTTTGAAAACTCAATCGGTAATACAATAAAATCATCAAACCCTAACCCTAATTCCCCAAATCAAACACCAATCATTATTCCATCATTATTTCATCTTTAAGGTCAGATCTAGACCATAACATAAACCTTAGGTCAATCGTTCCAATTTTGTTTATCCATTTATACGATTTTTTAAATAAAAACCCGATTATAAATAATAATTCGACAAGGCCATTTTAGACAATAACAATTCGAATGGACATTTTTCCAGTATCATATGGGTCGTATAGGTCTTAAATAAAATGGGTTTGACACCCATAAAATTCGTTTCTAATTATTTAGGGTTTTAACACGTTTTTAGGGTTTAATTCTCAAATAATTCGTATACCATGAATGGTTCGTTTTTATTATTTTATTTGGAACCTATAGGATGAATATAACATGAGAAAAATACCATATAAATTTTAGAACGTTTAGAACACGCTGGATGATATTATTCCTCTCGGTTAGGATAAAAACGACTCCAAAATTCCAAAGAATAGAAAAGCGACTCCATAAACCTTGTAATCAATTTTCACAGATCACACATGATGTAAGGAACTCAGGAAAAATGGAAAATGAATTTATGGAGGGTCGTATGAATTATTATGAATTTTACCTTGCATATGAACAAAATTCGACAACAAATAGATCAGGCCTTCAAAATTCGAATTGTCAATTTTCCTGGCTTCCTAGCAGTGTATAGATCACAGGAAAAATACTCTTAGATTTTATGGTGGCTTGTATGATTTTTGGGAGAGAAAAAGTGATATTAGGGTTTTAAAATAGAAAAATGGTAAGTTAGCTAATTAGGGGAGTGATGGCCGGATTTTTGGGGGGGGATGGGCTGTATACTCGGTCCAAGGTGAGACCAAATCATGGTTTCCAATTTTGAAATTTATTTCTTAAGTTACTTATAGTTATTTTGCTTTTAATTAATAATAATTATAACATAAGTAATTTAAATGAATTATTCGGCCCACATGACATATTTTTGAGTGTTTCATAATTCTAGTACTTTACAAAATATTAATATGTAATAGTAAAAATTAATTTACTTCATATCTTGTTCGTCTCCAGAAGTTTGGGATTTATTTTGGCACTTAATAAGCTTTTAAATCAAATTTTAAAATTGCAAGGGCATTTTGGTCATTTTGCATGTTTCAGATTTTAGGGTGTTACAACGGTGATTGTAACACCTTAGGCAAATCCTACATCGGCTGTGGCCTGGAGAGATGCTGGGCTCATAAGATAACATTCGTCTTACAATGACACAACGCGTTTTGTGGTCTACTGCGGGTGGAGTTCTTAGGAACTGGCAGTTAAGCGTGCTCATGTGAGAGTAGTACTGGCTTGGGTGACCTGCCGGGAAGTCTTCAAATGAGGCCACAAAAACAAAGCCGTGAGCCTACGGGCAAAGCGGACAATATTGTGGTCAGATAAGGCGGGGTGTTACACGCGTTGTGTTTCTAAAGTCGTAGGGTATGCGTTTATCCCTAACTCTTCGAACTTACCAAAGGGTCTCGTCTACAAAACCCACTAGGGAATATAAACTCTAACTCTAAGGCCTCTTTGGATGGTTTAGCCTACAACCGCTCTAGGTGCTATAGCCTAAGGTTCACAAAGATTAATCAAGCATTAATTACACAACGAATGACCTATCGCATTACTAGATCATTAATCAATTAAGATAAGAGACTACCAATCAATATTTAATAATTAAGTTTCATATTCCCTAAGCAAACACACAAGTAAATTAGCCGGACATGGAGAACATGCAAGCATACACACAAATAATCAAAGACATAATTGGATTAATGAAGTAAAACACTTATCTTGATGTAAGATAGGGTTTGGAACCCTAAAATACTGTACAAGACAGCCTTGGTTCGGTTTAGGTTTTTACTCCAAAAGACTACACACTAAAACTGAAAAATTCGGATTCTATATACAAGATTACATATGCGACGGCGTCACCTTATGTTTTGTGACGCCGTGGGGTCGCCGTCATCAGGGTTTCGTCTTGGCCACGTTAGTCTTGCGACGGCGTCACCTTGTGCTTGTGACGCCGTCCTCTTCAGCTTATGACGTCGTCTGGATCAAATCTAGGCCGTCTGAGTTGCGACGGCCTACTCTTTTAAAGCCTGACACCGTCACTTGAAAATAAGAAATTTGACTTCTGTCCCGTCACAAAATGCTCCGACGGCATCGCAGTTAAGCAGTGACGCCGTCACCTTGTACTTCAGCAGCTTGAGCGTCTCGATTTCCTGACTTTGGCCATTTTCTTCGTATATCCGCGCCTTTTCGTCCAAATAAGTGCCATTACAGCAATTTGCCTTCAAGAGACCTAAAAAGTGAAAAGGAACGATATTAAGTAATAACGGATACAAAAGTGATCAAATAAGGGCTTAAACGACCCCTCAAAAAGGTACATTTTAAAACCTTATCAAATATCCCTACACTTGGTATTTGCTTGTCCTCAAGTAAATGTGCTTTTAGCCAATTAATTTATAAGTTAGGGGTCATGAAACATTGGTTTAAAACAATCCACAACACATATAAGCCTTGCAAAAGTCATAACAAGCACGGAAATTACATACTAGCACCTCACATGGGGTGTTTGGATACTCACATCTCTCTCGGGTGTATATGAAATATAACAAGTTGGAAATGGAAGATTAAACACTAATTAAACGGTCCTAGTACATAGATTACCATAGGCTTGAGAATAGATCAAACCTCCATCGCTTTGGCGTAACCACCTAGGAAAGACTATCAAAGAGGTCTTTAAAGGGATGTAATGCTAGGCTTACGGTAGGGAAACAAAGGGTTTGGTGGGATAGGTTATTTAGTGGTGGCAAGTCAAAAATCTTTATGTTACAAGCATACGAAGAAAGGCGTTGCTAAGCCAAGACTCGACACTCTAAACTCTAGATAACTGAAACAAACAAACATAAATTTAAAGAATAGATGTAGGATGGTAGCCCGTATTTTTTTTTAAACACTCTATTTTTTTTTTCTTTTCTCTTTTTCTATTTTTTTTTTCAATTTTTTTTTCATACACTTTTACTCTACCATCCTCTACGGTAACATCAAAATGATAGGGATTTATAGGTACATCCCTACACTTGAGTTTTTATTACTCTAACACTAATTTGACCCGAATTGAAAAGATCAAAACACTTGGGGTATGTTATTACGCAAATAAGGGAATTTAACGTTCCCTTCCAGTCATTTCATAAACTTTAACTTTTCCCATGAGTCCCAATCGTCCCAAAACTGTATACAAAGGATATGACTCGACTTAGCAACTCATGCAAGCAACTAGATAATTGAACTAAGGGTTTGGGGTGATAACAATAATGCACTAAAAGTGAGTGCATACAAGGTAGGCTAAGGCGATTTGGGTGTATATTTGGGGGTGGGGTGTAAACAATGCTCTTCATTGATATTCCGGAAAAACCGAAACATCACGAGAACCGAGAAAAGGATAGGCTCTGAGGGGTTAACTAGGGGTATCGTGTACTAAAGATGAGTACAACGCAAAGGTGTGGGGGAATTACTCAACCGATGTGGAAGAAGTAATTATATTACGGGTATCAGACAAGGGTTATCCTAATGCCTCTTATCATTTAGTTATTCCTAACTACACAAGTGTAGTCTTACTAGCGATCTCGGAATGCATCACAAAACAAGTTCTAGAATCTAATATACTACCGGTTCACACTCTAAGCATTAAAGATGAATGCTTTAATTCCTACTAATCTAAGGGCGATCCTCACATTTTGGGTGGAATTTAAGTGGTAAAGGGTTTTTGTGCTAGTCATATAACTTCCTATCCGTGAGACGCTTTTGTTAAGACTAATGGCCCACTCCTATATGTCATGAAAAATAAAAAATTTGGTGCCAAAATTACCCTAACCGACATTTTATCATGGTTTATTACACAAATACAATTAGACAAAGCAAATAATCAAGGATAAGTATAGTTTCAAAGTTCCCGTTTTATTTTCCCTCCCTACACTTAAACTGAACATTGTCCCCAATGTTCCCCGAAAGTATCAAAGTTATGATAATGGAAGGTAATTAAAAACGAAAGAAACTAGTACTCCCCTGATTAGCTCGGTAGGATCCGTGTAAAGTAGTGGTTAAATCCTTTCCAAGAAGAATGTGTGCGTGAAAAGCTTCTTCCAATCTTTTGTTTCTTCTTCTTGATAAATAAAACCTGCACATTTGAAGAAAACAAACGAAACCTTCGCGTAAAATCGGTGGTAATAATATATATAAGACTCGATTAAACTAGGATATAATGCTTGTGGAATGGATGTTTACAGAATTACTGGAAAATTAAGACCTGGAAAATTCCAAAAATTTATAATTAGCTCAGAAAACGAGAAAAAAGTAATCTGTTGTTTTTACTCCTTCCTGACGCCGTCAGGTTGCAATCCTGACGCCGTCAGGTTATCCTGACAAAAACTGGTCTGCGATTTTCTGGAAAAAATTCTGGAAAATTTACATCTTTAGAATCTGGAAAAATTTCTGCAAAACATCCATTATGACTCGATACAAGCATTTGACTCGAACAAACACACATATATATCTTTTAATGAATTGCTTTTCTCATGTACCTTTATATGCAATTAAGACGAGATTAAAGACAAAATAAAGCATTTTTACAAATTTAAACATGAGAATAAACAATCACTAAAAGATATACTACACACAAATAAAAAAGAAAAACAAATACACATGGGTTGCCTCCCAAGAAGCGCTTGTTTTTGTTCGAGTCACGAGCCTGACTCTACCCTTATTTAACGGATAAAGGGGAGGTTTTCCCTACACTTAAGTTTAAATGCGGGTGATAGTAGCGATACACACCCTTAGGGTGGAAATTTGCTACATGAGGAGAGGGTGATGGGTGATTTATATGCTCAAAGGAGTGTGCTCCATTCATTATAACCTTACCTAAGTTTATTGGTGTAGCGGGTGAATCAAATCTCTCTCCTAAAAATGGATCATCTTCTATCAACTTCAAAAGATTCTTAGTTAAGGATCCATCTTGACCTAATAAACCCGGTTTAAACCCATAATGTTTCTTGTTATCAACCATGAATGGGTGATATAAGTGTGTAAGGTCATGAGTTACTCCTATATTAGCTTCCACTCTACATGGATTAGAGTCTACCGCCTTTATCAAGCAACTACCCGGATTATTTATTTTATGGGTGGATTGGGGCCTAATTCAATTCCAAGATTCACATCTAAAGACGGAAAATTGGGTAAGGTTTTTAGTTGAGGCTCCGGTTCATCAAAATTAGGAACTTCCCTAGGACTAAGAGAGAGGTCATGACAACAAGCATCTAAACCTACATTCTCTAGTGGCGTTTGGTCCAAAGGTTCTACAATTGGGGTTCCTATAGCTACTTCTTCCGAGTAAGTTATAGGCGATGCATGTTCCTCAAGTGATGGTAGGGCTTGTGGGCTTGGAGTTTCCATCTTATTTTCCATTTTATCTAGATCTCCTAAATGTTCATCATGTGTTTTAGTATGATCTAACCAAAATACGCTCCTAAGCATCTCAAATCCTTCTTTAGCCATTTCAAATTCTTGGTCCGATTCATAAGAATTATTCTCAAAAATTTGATCACTATGTTCTATTTTCCTAAAGGATTCCTCATGTGTGTCATACGTTTTGAAATCTATCCCACACATGCAACTAAGTATTTTAACATCAACCATCTCACAATCTTGTTCGGGTTTAGGTTTCATGTTCTTAAGAACTAGGTTTTTTTTATCATGGTGCCTAAGATCATTCAACTGATAGTTTATGCATATGAGGCTTTTCTGAAAAATTCTCCAGATGGACTCACTAAAAGGAGTTGATCCTGACAATGATTGTTGAATAGAAGCCACACAAGAACAAAATATATCAAATCCATCCAACCTTACACCAGTCTCCTTTTGGATATCTCTAAGATCACTCACAAATTCATTAGAACAACAAAAACCAACCCGACTTGCGAAATTCAATTGTTCCTCATTTGTTAATGATTTAAATGCAACTTCACTTGCCATAGTGACAAATGAAAAAGGGTTTTTCGAACACAAACACAAAGAAGGGGGATAGACTACAAGGAAGCTAATAAAAAGAAAAAATCTCACTTGATAGGAATCTTGTGAGTAGACCTAAAGGAGATATAAATCAAGCCTAAACAATAACTATTCCCCGGCAGCGGCGCCAAAACCTTGATAACGCTACACGCGTCGTTCGGGGTCAAAGGTACTTCCTTTTCTTCGAGCAAGTTTTATAACACCCTACGCAGTGAACCTAATCGTTGTAGTGTAGTATTAGGGTAAGCCACAGGTATTGATATCGTTCTCTAGGGGAATAGTGTCGTTAGGCTGAAGTGTATGTCGATTTAAGTCTAAAGGTGAGGGATGATTATTTTTGTATTTTTATATTTTATAAAATGGAAAGGTACGAATCTCGGGGTTTATATTTGGGGGTTGGTATTTCTACCGATTACTCTACTTCTCTAATTATCTAATCTAAGGTGTGTGTAGTCTATGTCTAATTATTGTGTGCTCGTATGATAGTTTAAAGATGTGTTCACTTAGGTTTCATTACTCCTTAATTATCTCCTATTGATGGTTGAATTGTCACGTCCTTATTCTTAATCGCGTTGTAACACCCCAACCCGACAAGGGTAGAAGTGTCACAGTCTGGTGTCATATCAGAACATACAAGTAAAATGGAAAGGTACGAATCTCGGGGTTTGGATTTGGGGGTTGGTATTTCTACCGATTACTCTACTTATCTAATTATCTAATCTAAGGTGTATGTAGACTATGTCTAATTATTGTGTGCTCGTATGATAGTTTAAAGATGTGTTCACTTAGGTTTTATTACTCCTTAATTATCTCCAATTGATGGTTGAATTGTCACGTCCTTATTCTTAATCGCGTTGTGTGTCTAAAGTCGTAGGGTATGCGTTTATCCCTAACTCTTCGAACTTACCAAAGGGTCTCGTCTACAAAACCCACTAGGGAATATAAACTCTAACTCTAAGGCCTCTTTGGATGGTTTAGCCTACAACCGCTCTAGGTGCTATAGCCTAAGGTTCACAAAGACTAATCAAGCATTAATTACACAACGAATGACCTATCGCATTACTAGATCATTAATCAATTAAGATAAGAGACTACCAATCAATATTTAATAATTAAGTTTCATATTCCCTAAGCAAACACACAAGTAAATTAGCCGGACATGGAGAACATGCAAGCACACACACAAATAATCAAAGACATAATTGGATTAATGAAGTAAAACACTTATCTTGATGTAAGATAGGGTTTGGAACCCTAAAATACTGTACAAGACAGCCTTGGTTCGGTTTAGGTTTTTACTCCAAAAGACTACACACTAAAACTGAAAAATTCGGATTCTATATACAAGATTACATATGCGACGGTGTCACCTTAGGTTTTGTGACGCCGTCGGGTCGCCGTCATCAGGGTTTCGTCTTGGCCACGTTAGTCTTGCGACGGCGTCACCTTGTGCTTGTGACGCCGTCCTCTTCAGCTTATGACGCCGTTTGGATAAAATCTAGGCCGTCTGAGTTGCGACGGCCTACTCTTTTAAAGCCTGACACCGTCACTTGAAAATAAGAAATTTGACTTCTGTCCCATCACAAAATGCTCCGACGGCGTCACAGTTAAGCAGTGACGCCGTCACCTTGTACTTCAGCAGCTTGAGTGTCTCGATTTCTTGACTTTGGCCATTTTCTTCGTATATCCGCGCCTTTTCGTCCAAATAAGTGCCATTACAGCAATTTGCCTTCAAGAGACCTAAAAAGTGAAAAGGAACGATATTAAGTAATAACGGATACAAAAGTGATCAAATAAGGGCTTAAACGACCCCTCAAAAAGGTACATTTTAAAACCTTATCAAAAAGATATCCACAAGTTGAAGTGTTTTCAGGCTTATACAAGCAAGAAAACATTGAGTTAACCAACAGCTTTAAAGATCATTGAAGAAAATTCTTATGTGTAGAATGTTACGCATAACTGAGACTTAGGCATAGAGGCTTAGGCTTAGGAAACTAGAATTTTGTTATGCGTAAAAAAGGACAGGATTTACCAAGCTTGATTTTTAGGCACTAAACGTTTTGGAAACTTGATTTTAATGATAAAACAGCTTCAAAATCACCAAAATAACAAGGAAGTTTGAAACTTGATGATCCAAAGTGAGATTTTACCTTACGCGTAAAACAAGTACACGAGCCAAAACCAAGTTCAAAAACTAATCTAAACACGTAAAGTTTGAAACTTTTTGCAAAAAACAGAAACTTTAACAATAAATAAACCTTAACCCATAAGAATCTTGAGTTTACAAGTGAAAAAATCAAAGCTTTTTAGAAAATGAAAAGTGTATAACGTGCTACCTTATGCGTACGATTAACAACTTCAAAAACAAAAGTGTTTCACCCAACTAGATGGCGTATGATACCACTGTTAGGTCACCATAATTTAACACAAGCATATAGATGATAGAAATGAGATGAAGAAGGAAGGTTGAACACAAAATACAAACGTATGATAAGGAAAGGTTATGCGTAGGATTATTAAGTGAACAACACTTCTCAAATGAGAAGTAAACAAGTATTATAGGGGAAGGGAGCTAGGGCAACACATCTAGTCCCTTCCTTGGCCTTTTGGGCCTTTGCATAGGCTTATGGTCTTTCTACATAAGTCTAGCCTTAATTACTAACATAAAAGCCATATTAAAGCAACCTATTACATATAAATGATTAAAACTTGTAAATATAGTTTAGGAGCGTTTCCAACAGATATTTTACCAAAAACTATATGGTTTTTGAATCACTATGCTTCACAGTAAAGAGTTAGCTAGTCCAAAGCAAACGGCTATTGGTAAAGACATCAAATCCGTTGATAGCTGATAGTTTGTTTAAAACTATATTAAGTTTTCATATTTACACTTATTTCTCTTAAAATGTTATGGGCAATATGTTTTTCAAAGATATCAAGTTTATACTGCTAGATAAAAGTTTTGTCAAAAAGTTTGTACGGTTAGTCTTACGTTTCTACTTCTAGCATAAAACTTTGTACTGCTGGAAGGCCGTTGGTACTGTTTGGTTATAATGGTTTTTCTACTAGCCATTGAAGATTTTTCGCTCTCTAATTATATTTATAGTGTTTTTATTTGTGATAATTATCTACTTTCTAACTTATTATCTGATTTTCTCTTCGGAGATATATTATCACACACCCAAAATTCTCAAACCCTAAGCAATCTTAATAAAACCTCAATTGGCAGTACCAACATACAATTATTTCTCACACAATCAAATCACAACAGTCTTACTCATCTTTTATCATCTAAATGGCTACATTGGAATTTGTAAATTCACACAATCAGGTCGCTTACTTGGAAAAACCTGAAGGAAGTGAAAGCTTTCATCAGATAGTGTATTTTTTGAATAATACCAACATCAGGTATGCTCTTACTACTAATCCCATTATCTATGTCTCCCATATCCAACAGTTTTTGCAGACTGTTACTCTCAGAACACTTCAACAGGGAGACTAATAATTAAAAGAAAAAGTAGATGTTTAGAATATCAGAATTACTCAGTCTTCTATTATGAGGCATCTCCATTTGGAAGATGAATGGACTGATGAAGAATACACTAGCAGTACTAACTGCCAGTACAAAATATTAGTACTGCTTATGTGATAAAGACAGAAGATTGAAGACGCGTGGAAAGATATTTATAGAATAGATATGATGTATATCTTATATATTTAGATTTATACGAATATTGCATCGTTATGGATAACTTGTAAAGGACTCCTTGTGCTATAAAAGGAGGTCCTAGGTTAGATGTATAGTGCGTATCATTCTTAGAGTCGATCACTTCAAGGTTTTGTAACCCTAATATTTTTGAGTATTCATATTAATATATTAAAGTGTTTTGTGAGATAACAACTGTGATTGTTTTCTTTATTGTTAAACATAAGATTCCGCATTGTGTTAAATCTTGTTTCAAGACAGTTTTCTATACTTTAATTGTTTTAGATTTATCAAAGATAATTAATAAGATCAAGTGCTCAACTGGGATCAACACAAACCAAGTCTAAAACCAATAGAACTGAAATGAAAGGAACTGAAACATCCAGAAACGTAAGTCTAAACATAATCCAGAAACAATGGGGGAACTAAATCATGGTAGGTCTTCTAAGCTCCTACTCTCATCACTCATGCCTAGAGGCCCGCTTATTACCTGCCGTAGAGAAAAGAAGACGCGTCTGAGCTTAAAAAGCCCAGTGAACATATAAGTGTGTGTGTGTATATATATATATATATATATATATATATATATATATATATATATATATATATATATATATATATATATATATATATATATATAGGCTCCGGTTCCATTGAGAAGGTTTTTATTTTGAGAAGATTGAGAAATCTTCGTTTGAGCAAATTGATTCATGTTTTTTATTTGATTCACAAGTAAACATCATTTTATGATGAATCGAATCTATAAATCACAAATTTGATTCACAAATCATTGTTGAAATCGAGTTATGATGATGATTCATTAAATTTGTACAGATGATTCAGTATTCTACATATATCTCAAAATTGAGAGATTTTTAACATTGATTCAAATTTTTTTTTACACAGGTCTGATTGCATCGTTGAAGCTGCTTCTTTTCTCTTGCAAACAAGCCTACTACAATGACAAGGAAGGCCTTGACTCTTCTTCCAGTTCCCTGAATGCTTTCTTTCATCAAAGTCACGTAAGAAATCTAAAACGTACAACTCGTACAACTAAAGGCTTGTCAATTCTTGACCCTTACCTTCAAAAAATAGGATCGATTAGACCCCGATCAGTAAATGATCAACTTACCACCCTTCCTTTCGGAGGAATTCAAAAATACTATGATGGCTCCGTTGCTTTATATATTTATTATATTTTTTTGTCTGTGATTTGTCTGTCATTCAGCAATCCCAAAGTTGCTTCATTGTCTGCTGTGCAGAAGCTTCCTTCCTGTATCTGCATGCGCGCTTCCCCAGAAGGAGGCACACATTGTAACAATTCATCGCGATAGCTGCCTTTGGCTCTACTCTAATTGGCAACGAGACAATGGATTGGATTGATTCCTACACCTATGGGCTCAGGTTCCTTCCTCCTCTAGTCCGAATGGTTCCTCTCTGTTCATCATGGGGTTGTTGGGATAAAGGTGGGTTTGAGACGCGCGGGTTTCGAATTTGAATCACATTAAAATGAGTTTTACGCTTGAAAAACATGAATCAAAGTTTAAAATCTATCATTTTTAAAAACCTTCTCAATCTTCTCAAAATAAAAACTTTCTCAATCGATCCGGATTCTATATATATATATATATATATATATATATATATATATATATATATATATATATATATATATATATATATATATATAACAAAACAAATAGGTAATAAGCATAAGTAAATGAAAAGGAAATCACACGAATCAGTTGAACAAATATCAAAAGTCGAAGCCCAAAATAGAATAAAAGGGTTTTGAAACTCAAAATGGTCAAATCTCGGAGAAAGTAGATCAATCTCGAAGAAAGTTGGTCAAAATTGGTGAACACTATCAGATAGAATCGAAACTGGAATCCCAGAAGTACTTTATCGGTGATGTCAGCAGTGAAACTCGGAGAAATTCAACATTCAAACTCTGAGAAAAAGGGTTTAAGAAACTCGGTGAATTTTGAAAATTTGTAAAACTTCAAAACACCATAAAAGCTTCAATTTTAATCATTTTAAGCCCAATTTCTTGCTAAATCCAACTCTATGAAGTGTCTAGGACTTTGGAAATGTGAACATTTAAAGTCCAAAGCGAAAAAATTATTATTTTTAAAGATTATAAAAACGAACCCAAAAACCTAATTTCTTTTGGTAATAGCTTAAAACATTGTTTTTTTTATAACAAGCTTTGTATTTTCTTGTTCTAATACATCAACTACATCATAAAGTTGATGTGTTTCATGGATTAAAGCAAAGAATGAACAAAAACTATGCGTTTCTGGCTTATAAACTCACGGTTTTAAACTTAAAACAAATGTAAAGGTTTTTTTGACACAACACACAACTAAACCATCCTATAGCTCTTAATACCACTTGTTAGTCCCATAACAATTACATATCATTCAGATAATTATGAAGGAGAGAGAGTTTAGAGAAGAAAATGTAGATATAAGTTAGTGAGAGAAAGAAAATATATTAGAGAGAGAAGTTGGTGATATAAATGAGAGTAACTTACATATTTGACGCGCGCGCACAAATGACAATTATTTGTGTGTTTATACATCCCATAGGGGCGTTTGTTTTGGTCTTGGGCCTTAATGGTCGGGGCTTGGACAAGTTGTTGGACTTTGTTCCCTTACACATTACACATCACATATATTAACTAGTCTAAGCCCAATAACTCTAGAATAATATATTAAAACTCGTATAGTTTCTCTCGACTATCCTGTACCATTAAGAAGAGGAATAGCCACACCTAATTCATCTTTAAACGAATAAGAAGCATTTAATTTAATAACGCACGTGTAAAACTATTTTCACCCCATGAATCAACACACATAACACTAGTATATGAATCGAGCCACCATGCTTTCAATGTAACTTAAACCATCAGCGGTGAATGATGCCATAGGAACATCGTGGAGTTTAACACACAGGCACTTTGGTAAGATTCTCCTTATTTAAGCTAGTATCCAATGACCAATCATTCAAGATAATCGAGACATTACGTATCATTCATGGCCCTTTTTCTAAAACATCCTCCATACCTTTTTTCATCTCAAACTTAAATAGAAAAAAAACCATTCAAATTTCTCATGACCTTAGCAATACTATATTTGGACCAAGCATTATGCACATAGTATTCGACAACAGGAAACACAATACTTTTACCAATAAAATATATGTATAATGTATTCTCAAATGGATTAATAACCTCTCCAATGGACACACGAGGAATAACAATATCATAATTCTCAATAGTAAGAGTATTATTCAAACGTTGATAGTTTACCTCTTTTGAAGTAGAACCTGAGTTAACAACATTAATATATGAACTCAGCCTCATATTTTTTCCATTAGATAACCCTAGTTGTATCACACTCGGATGAACAGTAGCAAAATATGAGTTAAGACCAGCTTTGGGAGCTTTAGACGCACCCTCAGTTGACTCAGCATTATGGTTACTATTCATCACAGCAATACTTTTCATAGAAACATTTGAATAATAGTTCACATTCATCACATTATCGTCAGCATTATGGTTCCCATTCTTCCCAACAACATTAGTCTTGGATAAATTAGAATTATGGTTCACATTTCTCACACTATCATTTAATTTGACTAGGGTTCAACGGGTTGTGCAAAGTAATTTTGCGACCCCTAAGTCACAAAATTTCATTTTTAGTAGAATTGGTTTTGCTATTCAAAAGGGCTTGCGGCATAGCTTGTTGCCCGTTTGCCTGCCATCTTATTGTAATCTGTTATTACAAGTAATAATACAAAAACCAATGTTCAATAAAAAAAAAAAAAAAAAAAAAATCTTGAATTGATTTGTTCAAGGAGTTAACAACAATAGGCTCATTTACCTCACTATTCAAAACAGCTCTAGAAGATGTTTTTTAATTAGTACTTTGTTTCTCAATAGTACCATAACTTCGACAAGAGGGTTCAACACCACTAACCTTGCTACTACTAATACTTCTTCAAGGAAATAAAGGTTTGCCGTCTTTACCCATCAATTTACCATCAAAGTTTTGAAGCTTAGAGGACAAATCAGATAGAGACTTGGTCGACATCAACTCTCCTAAATCCAAAAATAGAAAAGACATGAACAAGATCAACTCCAATGACGAGAACCAAAAAACAATTATGGCTGCAATAACCCTAAACTAGGGTTTAAAACACCACTGAAGCTTCGAATATAAGTGACAAAAATGTAAACTTTATCCATTTCAAGTTCTTAATTTCCATTCATCATCTCAAGTACCCAAAATCAAGAAACCCCATTTGTTGCTTATCATCAAATTCTGAACAAAAAAACCCAAATGGTGGTGCAAATGTGAGCTACTTTTCTGGGGCAAATGGTGGTGCACGTCAACTGTTTGTTGAAATGCCACCTATTGTTTTAGGTAAATTTTTCCTTTTTTCACGGTTTCATCTCGAGGCGTGTTTCTTTTTATTCAGTTTTCTATGGCTTCTTCATCCTCGGATGGCGCATGGCCATGTCCATTTCGTAATTTTCATTGTTGCCCAGATGGGGAAGTGGGGAATAAAGGGACTCCTCGGTTGATTTCTCATATCAAAAGATTGCATCTTTCCTTAGCCGAACGTAAAGATGTGTTGCGAGAGGCTTTATCTACGGATCATGGGTTGTACATGGCTATGGAGGAAACATTGAAGGTTTTTGGTCAATGGATGTGTGGGAAGTGTATGAAATTACATGCAATTAGTCGGGCATGTCATCACCCTGACGGCCTGATTCGGTTTACTGATAGAGTTAGTGGGCACATTATCGGGATTGTGAAACCTTCTATTATAGTGCCTAAGACCAATGATCATGATCCGTTTGTATTGGATGTTGTACTCCTTGATCGTGTTTTCAAAGCACCTATCGTTACTGTCAAAAGCATTCCACATGGTTGTCGTATGGCTTTCTCATAGGCGTTGAAAACAACTCTATACGAAGTAGTCGCTCAACCGGGATCTATTGGAGCGTGGGTTAAGTTGTTACTTCTTCCTCGTTGCACTCTGCAAGTGTTTAAACCCACAAATAGACAAGAAAGCAGATCTGGGAATCGGAAGGCCGTGCAAAATCGTTCAATACTGAGCTCGCTAGCCACATGGGGGAAAGAGGATGGTGTTGTCATTTTAGTTAAAAATATATTAGATGAATCGGGTCCGGTGCCTCTTAACCAAGGAAGCGTTGATATCCAAAAGGAGAAAAATGCTGGTAACACCAACATCAGAGCGTGCCTTCGAAAGGTTGCTGATGGTCGCTTTACAGCAGCGGTGAAGGTGTTATGCTCATCAGGGGTTGCTCCGCATAATGATGATACTGTGATGGCTTTGGAGGCTAAACATCCGCACAAACCACCTCCGTCTATGCCGAGCACTATTTATGCTGAGCCTGCCCTTGTTGTGGAGTTTGATAACGTCGTTGGTTGTATTAAATCCTTCCCTAAAGGGACTTCTTGTGGGAGGGACGGCTTGCGGTCACAACACATTTTGGATGCTTTATGTGGTGATGGGTCTGCTGTTGCCAGTGGTTTATTATGTGCTATCACTGCAGTGGTTAATTTGTGGTTAGGGGGAGATGTCCGTCGGCTCTTGCGGAGTTTGTTGCGTCTGCTCCTCTTACGCCGCTCTTGAAACCCGACAACGGGATCCGACCTATTGCAGTGGGTACTATATGGAGGCGGTTGGTTTCCAAGGTGGCTATGAAAGGTGTTGGCAAAGAAATGACCAAGTACCTTAATGATTTTCAGTTTGGGGTCGGTGTGTCGAGTGGAGCAGAGGCTATATTACATAGCGTCAACAGGTTGTTAAGTGATCGTCACACTGACGGGTCTCTTGCGATGCTTACAGTGGATTTTTCTAACGCTTTTAACTTGGTGGATAGATCAGCTTTATTTCATGAAGTCAGGATGAGGTGCCCTTCTATTTCTTTATGGGTAGAATTTCTATATAGGCAACCAGCCATATTGTATCTTGGAGATAATAATATATGGTCCACCACTGGGGTTCAGCAAGGTGACTCGTTAGGACCACTTCTTTTCGCTCTTGTGTTGCATCCCCTCGTGCACCAAATCATAAACAATTGCAAGCTTCTTCTTCATGCGTGGTATCTTGATGATGGGACGGTCATTGGTGACACTGAGGAGGTGGCTCGGGCTCTGGACATCATTAGGGCAACGGGTCCAGCTTTGGGTCTTGAATTGAATATCAGGAAAACCGAGCTTTTTTGGCCTTCTTGTGATGGTAGGAAGCTTCGTAAGGGTTTATTCCCAAACGACATCGGTAGGCCATCGTTGGGGGTGAAGCTTCTTGGGGGGGCAGTTAGTAGGGATGCTGGTTTTATTAGTGGGTTGGTAAAGAAGAGGGCTTCTAGTGCTATTGATATGATGCGTCTCCTTCCCCAGCTAGGAGACCCGTAGAGTGAGCTTCTCTTACTTCGATCTTGCATGGGTATCGCTAAACTTTTTTTTGGCTTAAGGACGTGTCAACCCGTATATGTGGAGGAGGCTGCTCTGCTTTTTGACAAAGGATTGCGCAAGGCGATTGAGGATATGGTGGTTTGTGGAGGTCCCTTCTTTGGGGATCTCCAGTGGCGACTTGCTTCTTTACCTATTAGGTTTGGTGGTTTGGGGCTATATTCGGCGGTAGAGGCTTCATCTTATGCCTTTGTGGCCTCGAGGGCCCAATCTTGGGTGCTTCAGGACCACATCTTACGCAGCAGTGGTGTATGCGACATGGATTATGACTATGATTGTGCTTTGACTTGTCCTCGTGATATGATTCCAAGTTTTGACTTTGGCGGTTTCACTAAAAAGGACACTGCCCCCAATAAAGCCCAACACACATTGGCGAGTGCCCTTTTTAGCAAGATTGTCCAGGACATGGAAGTTCACTTCGAGATGACCGTTAGACAAAAAGCTGTTTTTGAGTGTCTGCGTGCACCACATGCTCAAGAATTTCTCCTTGCCATTCCTATAGATGGTCTCGGTCAACATATATCGCCAATTGAGTATCGCACTATCCTTAAATATCGCCTCATGATCCCAATTTTTCCGGTTGATGAAAGTTGTCCAGTTTGTCACAAAGCTTGTTTGGACTCATTCGGAGAGCATGCAGTTCATTGTAAAGAGCTTCCGGGGTTCAAATACCGACACGATTTGGTTAGGGATGTTCTTTTTGACATATTCAGGCGGGCTGAGATTTCAGTTAAGAAAGAAGCACCTGTGAATTTCTTGACTGACCCGATGGAAGGAAGATCGACACTTAGACCAGCTGACATTTTGGTCTTTGGATGGATAGGAGGGAAACATGCTTGTGTAGATCTAACGGGGGTTTCTCCACTTGTGGGATTGGGGAATCATGCTTTTACGGCAGGTCAGGCTGCTTTGAAAGCCGCTTCGTGCAAAGTAACCAAACACGAGAAAGCGTGCCTTGATAACCAACACGCGTTTATACCTTTTGCATTTGATACATTTGGCTTCGTTGCACCTGAGGCTGTGGAGCTGCTCAAAAGAGTCCAACGGGTTATGCATGGCAATGTTACGACCCCAAGGTCTCTGAATGTAGTTTTTAAAAGACTAAGTTTTGCTATTCAAAAAGGGCTAGCGGCGCAACTTGTTGCCCGCTTGCCTGTCGTTTCAGTGTAATATTCCAAGAGTATATATATATAAAAAAAATAATAATAAAAAATTAAAAAAACATGCAAACCAAGCTCTAACCACCCATCATTAGTACTAAAAAATGATGTAGAAAATATTCAGAACACAATAAATGAAGAGTGAATGCATGGATACAAACCCTAAACAAAAATAGACAAAACCCTAGAAAGAACAACTGAAATCTAATAACAAAATGAAATAATAACCGAGAAAAGATGTTCATTATAGCAAATGAAAGCTAAATATAATCGTTACCCAGCATCAAATTAGATTGCATTAGGAGAATCGATTTAATGGAATGGATAAGAGTCGCCATTTTCGCCGAGACGATTAGATTTTTTCGGGTTTTTTTTTCTTTTTTCTTTTTTTGGGGTTGCATATTTGTTTAAAAGCTTAGCAAAAAAATAAAGCAATACTGACTACTAGATGGGTTAGAATGTTAGATGATATTTCTAAGCACTAATCCAATCTAACCAACTTGAATTTGGATTTTTGTTTCTATTTAAAATCCAATAATGCGTGAAAATCTCGATATCTTCTCCGATAGAATTTTTTTTAAAGAGGTTTCTGCTACTTAAGTAGCTTAAACTCTAATGGTAGTTAGGTAAATTTCATAATTTGTTCAATTGTAGTCCAAATTTTGGTATTTGAGTTTGTGTACGAATAGGAAACTATTTTACTACGGTTAGTTTAGTCTATAAAATGCTTAATAGATTTAAAATTCTTTGTAATTTTTAATTAGATTTTTTTACTTTTGAATATTTGCACTACTACAAAAAACGTCATAGAGCCCTGTTGAAAATGGTCATAAAGCCCGGTTTTACATACGGGCACAAAGGGGAGGGGGCTCTATTGGGGATGCAAATAGAGCCCGGTTTAAAAAACGGGCTCTATTCCTTGTTATAGAGCCCAGTTTTATATTAAAAACATGGCTCTATGTGAATAAAAAAATTAAAAAAAAAAAACATTTTATGCCATATTCCAGCCATTAAATCTTATCAGAAGAACAAACATTCTACTGATTCAAATCAAGAAGATTCTCTCAGGTTACAAGTCTATAAGTGACTTTCTATTAATACGTTGAGATAAATCTTGTATAGCATATGACTACTCTTAATAGCTTCGTGAGCAACCTCAGCTTGTCCAGTAGCATCAATGATATCCATAAATTATTGAGCAAATTTCACTACCACATCAACAGCCTCCACAATGTCTTCCTTTTTGGTATTAGTGGTTGTACTTAAAAGAAATTATGTCATTTAAGTAAGTCCAACAGTGTCCGGCCCTATGTTCCTGTTGTTACTCATTCTCAGAAGACACCGGAGAGCTCTTTTCAGATCATTGCTTTGCATAGCCAAATCGAACTCCAACCTCTTAGATATTCCAGGTAAATGAAGGGCTTCGGTAGCATAACCCATCCCAAGCAAAAACTGGGCTAAATCATCATGGTGCTCTCTACCAAGTCTACTTGCCCATTTTACTGCACTAACAACATCCCCATAGGCAGCTAGACACCGGCAACGAATTCCAGGAAGGCAGAGGGATATTGCATGAGCACACTTCTACGTATCAATTAGCCATAAAACCCCATCTCTCATACCCACAACTACTAGAGGTCCAATAGGTCGCTTCTGCTCTACTGGAAAACGAGTGACTGCAAACTTTTGCAACTTCCACCAACGGCTATCTCATCAACTCTTTTACCGTCTGTAAACATTTGCAACTCGTCAACATCAACTCTAGTACTCGTTTACATACACTCCTTATTCAGCTCTGTAACACCCCCAATTTCGTGATACGCAGCGGAATTCAAACTGGGTGTTACTTCATGGCTCAACAGTTACAATAACAGAAAACGAACTCTAATTGTATCATTTTAAAAGATTTATCATTCGATTTATATAAATATCAGAGTTTACAAAATGAGGTCCCAATGGTTTTACAGTTTATTAAATAAGTTTTCGAATGATAATATAGCCTTCTTGAGTATCCGTGCCCTTCCATGCCATCCTCGTAAATTATGAACCTGAGATAAACATGCTAAAAATCAACACAAAGGTTGAGTGAATCCATACTGTTTGAATAATAATCAGTTGAACACAAGATAAGCATTAGTAAAATCAGTAATATTGCAGTACAATATATATTCATTAGTTGCAGCATTTGTATCATTGCAACATAGTGTATATTGCCTTAAGTCTCATGAACGCAAACCTTAACAGTACGGCATCATAGTAATGAACTAATGATGTAAGTTACGGACATCATAGAGATGATGTAAGTAACAAGGCCCTCGAGTAGGAGTTTGCCTTTCTCCTAGTATTCTCAAATAACGTGCATTTGGTTACCTATCCGGCTAACACAAATGGGGCGTCAACTGCTAATAGATCTATTCACGATATTCGCGTTCACTCGCAAGTGATTAATGGTTCATGATATGAGGGACTTTTAGTGGCATCAGTAGGTAACTTAGGCAATATAAATCAGGATAGCATACAGAAAAATACTTGTGTTCGGTTTTTGTAGCATGTATCTCCCCACGAGTTTAGAAACAAATATGTAAAAGTGGGACTATGAACTCACCTCGGTGTTATTGTAGTCTGGATGGAAAACAAATTAGATATTATGAACAAACTGCTCCGACTCTTGACCTGATTTAGTATATCATGTATTTAGTATTCGTATTCAAGTCTATGCGACGGAAATGTTCAAAGGATAACATGAAGTCTCTACAAAAATTTAATATACTTATCATACTTATTATTATGACTTAAATGATTAATAATAAGTTTTTATCAAAACTAAAGTTGTTAAATAAACTTTGTTTCCAAAATATTATATTTTACAATTTTAAATATTTACAGTTTTTACCCTTGTACTTTCAAAAATGACACTTTAAACCCTCAACTATGGGTTATTGACAAAATCAGTCCTTATATATTTAACTTCACAGAAATTACATTTTTAGTCCAAGGAAACTTTATTTTACAAATATTATCATTTTTATGCTTAAGATTTTATAAGGAATTTTTACTTGTTTTGGGTCTAAATGGACAAAAGTACGGGTGTATAAAAACGAGGCCTTAATAGGTTTTTACTATGTTCTTGATCCTTTCAAGAGTATGTCCGGTGGTCTTTCTAATGGTTCAAACTAGAGGTCTTAATCTTTCACGGTTTGGTCGCAGTGATTTTACAAAGTAAGGGGTTCATGTGCTTTTTGTTGTTTTTGGGTAATAACGGGGCTAAAAGAGGGCAGATTTTACACAAGACCAGCTAGTGTTTCTACGTCGCATTTGACCCTTTAAACACTTTGCTGTAAGCTCTTCTAAATGGTATAAGTCTCATGTCCTAGTCGTCTTTGATTAGAAAGATACAAGTCCACGAACATGGCTACTTGGCCACGTTGTGTTTTATGAAAATTTCAGTTTTAGACTATTCCTTTTGCATACGACCTTGTGAAATATTGTTTCACCCATTTCTAATATTTCTAATACAGTTCCTTATCAAATTTATCAAAAATCCCATGTTTTCCCATATATTTATTGTAAAAAGCTTTTTGGCGTTTATGACTTTTGACCAAAATGATGGCTGTTTTTAAAGATAACGGCTAGGCTTTTTAACCGGGTTATGGGAGATTTTTGTAGTATCCTAGGTGGTATTTACAATGGTACCTTAGTTGACCCTAACACCTCTAACATGAAGTAGATAAATGAGGGGCAAGTAGGGGGGTTAGGCCTGTTTTGGCGTCATTTTCAGTAGGAGAAATCTAAAACATGCACTTTATTTAATATAAACCTATAGGGTGTTGGTAATTAGATTAGATGTTTATTTTGCTTGTTAAATAGACTCCTAACATGTTCTAACATTTAAGTAAAACGCATTAGATTTAGGTGTTTGTCTATGAAGCGCACAGATTACAGAAAGATTACATAAGTTTATAAAAATTGTTTTTGACCTTGTTTTTCCACATGACACAAGTCTATAGTTATTTATATCTTTTATTGGATGTTTAAAATGACTAAAGAAAAGAGTGTGAGTGTACTTACAATTAATATGATGCTTAACCACAAGAAAAATCCTCCCTAGAGCTGCTATTTTCCTCAAGTACTTCACTTTTCCTTAAGCTTTTGTTTACCCTTTTTCCTTCACTTCTTAAGATAAATTTTCAGAATGTTTGTGACTATATAAGTGGTTATATGGGGCGTAGGATATATGGGTGATATGGTATCTTGTGTGTGTTTGCATGGGACTCAAGTGGAAGGTGTATATGGGCGTTATTTATAGGCAATGCATGCATTACAAGAGACATTGTGATGTGTTCAATTACACTTGAATGGTGTAAGTGAAATCAATGGGACATGATGAGGTGTGCATAGGAGTTAACAAGATTGCATGTGGTGAAACTTAAAGATGGCGTGGGGTGGCGTGTATTACAACCATGAACTATGCCCCTAATGTTTGACCTTGGTAAGTCTTTAAGGTAAAAAGGGTGTTGTGTAACTTTTATATGCAAGTAAATAGTTTGTGGCTAGGGTTTAAACAAGTAACACCAAGTAACTAAGTAGTAACTAGATTAGTTCAATGTTAACTAGGGTAAATGGGGGGGGGAGCGTAGGCTTTAGTGGGTAGTACTTAAGGCTTTTTAGTTTGTACCTATTGTAGAAATGGTAAAAGTACTTAGGTAAGTAGTTAATTTATTTTAGGTAAAAACTAGTTTAGGTCAATATACATGTAATTAATAAAAATAAAGACTTAAGTTTAGTGCACTATGGTGTATACCTTTGAATTGTTTTATTGTACTTTACTAACAATGAAATATATATTTAAGACTTGTGCTTTGAAAGGATTGTACAATGTGTTTGAAATTAAGTACATTAAGATTTATAATGAATTGTAGCTTATGTATATTAAATAAGTAACCTTTATGCATTAAGGACGTGTACCCATGCTTAAAAGACTTGTACATTAATATTTTGAAAATATATCATGTACATAAAATCATTAGGGCTTGTAACGGAAATCAAAGTATAGCTAGGTTTCGTGCTTTAATGACTTGTACCCTAGGTATAGAATATTGTACTTTAGCATTTATGAAAAAGCGTAGTTATAATAAATTAGGGTTTCATGTAAACTCAAATAAATGGTTAACGTTTAACTTGAAAGTTTAATAATTGTACATTAACGTAATAACGTACAGTGACAAATTGAAAACCTTTATACTTGACGTAATAAGAATGTTTATTATGTATATGAGTTACGTCACATTAGTTAGTTGTTGTGATCAAATAAGTAGATATCGTTTCTTTAAAAAAAATTTGGACGTAGAAAATGCATAAGTATTCTTTCGTTAGAATATTATATTAGTTTAATACGAGGTGAAATTTACCGGTGGTTACAGTCTCACCCCCTTAAATTGAATCTCGTCCCGAGATTCGGTCCATGTTAAATGTTGAAGTAATGAGGATGAAATGTGGTTTCGCTTGTGAAAGCTTATATAAAATTTATTGTTTTTACATGTGAATAACATTATTCTAAAGGTCATATAAACTTAAGAAAATTTATTTTGAGTGAAGATTGTTATTTATAAGGGTCATCATGTTTTAGTAATTAATTTTGAAATTAACATGGTTCATAATGGTTTGTGAAAATCAAATTACTAACATCGAAAACTGTCTTTTAATAAGTAAAATTTCGGATGACAAATTGATAAATTTAGAGAAAGTTGTTGAACTTCAGCTTTTGTAGATGATAAATTAGTTTGTTCCTTAGTAAGCTGAACAATGATTTTTAACGGTCATGAACAGTATCCCCCAACGGTCAGGAATAGTACCCCCAACGGCTACTTTTCTTTTTATAAATACCCCATTTTAATCCTCATTCTTTCATACTAACTTTTTCCACCTACATTTCTCATATCATACTTTCAAAATGCCGCACTTTATTACCATTATTGCACTCGCATATGTTGTTGTCATGGCTATCTATTTAGCCAACGTTACGGATGAAGATTACGAGTTCTTGGCCGTGATCTTAGTGATCCTCGTACCACTAGTGATCCTAGCCATTGGCGTGGATAAATTATGGGGGTAATTATGTTAGGAATGTTTGAAATAAATTGTTGTTTAATTTGTGTTATTTTGTAATCGTACGCGTTAGTATTAAGTTGTGGTCTTGTGTTGGTTGTTGCGTTGAAACCCAATATGCTTAATGGTGTGTTTTTTTATGTAATCTAGGCCGAGGCCCTTTTAATCTAAATGTGGGTTGTGTTTGTTTGTTTTGCTAATGGGTTGAAGCCCACTTTTCGTTATAAAAAGGAAGCATTTTATATATTGAGCTACGTCTCTTGTTATTTCATTGACCATGCTTAATAACTCATTTATGTTTGTTATACAGAATAATCAAGATACTGCATCCAGTCATGATTCTCGCTCTCCTAGGTGTAGTCGTGTTTTTCATTAGCTTGGCGGATCAACCATTTGGCGATACCATACCTTATTTAGTGATTTTTGTAACATTAGCACTACCGATGCTAATTATATCATTATGTATTAATATTTATGGATTCTAATGTAATAAAATTTTACGTTATTTCTATTTGCCATATATCTTTATGAATTTTTGTGATCCTCGAGTTTGTACTTATATTATTTCAGATACAAATAAGCCCACTTCTCTATAATTCATTATTTACATAGAGAGGCGTCCCAAACAATGTAAATAAAGAAATATAAACTTATGGTTCGGCGATTCACAATTTCTTTATTTAAATAAAAAGGCGTCCCAATCCATTCAAATAAAGACATTGTAAGTCATCCTACTTAAGAATTTCTGAATTAACCTTCGTACTTAACTGATGAGTTACAGGGATATTTGGGTGTTCTGGAAGTACGGAAGGAGTGTTTTCACTTATTATTTAGAGATGGAAGTAAGAATATCAAGGAAAGTTGCCAAAATAGTTGGTGAGTATATATATTTAGTGTAAATAAGGTAAGTAGGAAAGACCATTGTAATTGGTTACAATGTCTTGAAAAAGTTTCATAAATTTGAAAAACATAAAAGTAAGTACATGCTTGGGGAAATATGATTAAGTCATAATGCCTTAGAATAGACTCATGCAAGTATGTTTATTTCGTATAAAGTGATCAGAAGTATATATCAGTATACTAAAGTGTTTGCGTAGCATAAACTGTCTAAAAGTTACATAATTACCTGGAGGATGGAAGGCACAGAGAGCGAAAGGCTATAAAATGTTTTCTTTGTAAAAATAGTTATAGTTCGGACCTCAACTAGATCCGTTTCTCTATAACTGCAGCTCTGATACCAATCTGTAACACCCCCAATTTCGTGATACGCAGCGGAATTCAAACTGGGTGTTACTTTATGGCTCAATAGTTACAATAACAGAAAACGAACTCTAATTGTATCATTTTAAAAGATTTATCATTCGATTTATATAAATATCAGAGTTTACAAAATAAGGTCCCAATGGTTTTACAGTTTATTAAATAAGTTTTCGAATGATAATATAGCCTTCTTGAGTATCCGTGCCCTTCCATGCCATCCTCGTAAATTATGAACCTGAGATAAACATGCTAAAAATCAACACAAAGGTTGAGTGAATCCATAGTGTTTGAATAATAATCAGTTGAACACAAGATAAGCATTAGTAAAATCAGTAATATTGCAGTACAGTATATATTCATTAGTTGCAGCATTTGTATCATTGCAACATAGTGTATATTGCCTTAAGTCTCATGAACGCAAACCTTAATAGTACGGCATCATAGTAATGAACTAATGATGTAAGTTACGGACATCATAGAGATGATGTAAGTAACAAGGCCCTCGAGTAGGAGTTTGCCATTCTCCTAGTATTCTCAAATAACGTGCATTTGGTTACCTATCCGGCTAACACAAATGGGGCGTCAACTGCCAATGGATCTATTCACGATATTCACGTTCACTCGCAAGTGATTAATGGTTCATGATATGAGGGACTTTTAGTGGCATCAGTAGGTAACTTAGGCAATATAAATCAGGATAGCATACAGAAAAATACTTGTGTTCGGTTTTTGTAGCATGTATCTCCCCACGAGTTTAGAAACAAATATGTAAAAGTGGGACTATGAACTCACCTCGGTGTTATTGTAGTCTGGATGGAAAACAAATTAGATATTATGAACAAACTGCTCCGACTCTTGACCTGATTTAGTATATCATGTATTTAGTATTCGTATTCAAGTCTATGCGACGGAAATGTTCAAAGGATAACATGAAGTCTCTACAAAAATTTAATATACTTATCATACTTATTATTATGACTTAAATGATTAATAATAAGTTTTTATCAAAACCAAAGTTGTTAAATAAACTTTGTTTCCAAAATATTATATTTTACAATTTTAAATATTTACAGTTTTTACCCTTGTACTTTCAAAAATGACACTTTAAACCCTCAACTATGGGTTATTGACAAAATCAGTCCTTATATATTTAACTTCACAGAAATTACATTTTTAATCCAAGGAAACTTTATTTTACAAAAATTATCATTTTTATGCTTAAGATTATATAAGGAATTTTTACTTGTTTTGGGTCTAAATGGACAAAAGTACGGGTGTATAAAAACGAGGCCTTAATAGATTTTTACTATGTTCTTGATCCTTTCAAGAGTATGTCCGGTGGTCTTTCTAATGGTTCAAACTAGAGGTCTTAATCTTTCACGGTTTGGTCGCAGTGATTTTACAAAGTAAGGGGTTCATGTGCTTTTTGTTGTTTTTGGGTAATAACGGGGCTAAAAGAGGGCAGATTTTACACAAGACCAGCTAGTGTTTCTACGTCGCATTTGACCCTTTAAACACTTTGCTGTAAGCTCTTCTAAATGGTATAAGTCTCATGTCCTAGTCGTCTTTGATTAGAAAGATACAAGTCCACGAACATGGCTACTTGGCCACGTTGTGTTTTATGAAAATTTCAGTTTTAGACTAATTCTTTTGCATACGACCTTGTGAAATATTGTTTCACCCATTTCTAATGTTTCTAATACAGTTCCTTATCAAATTTATCAAAAATCCCATGTTTTCCAATATATTTATTGTAAAAAGCTTTTTGGCGTTTATGACTTTTGACCAAAATAATGGCTGTTTTTAAAGATAACGGCTAGGCTTTTTAACCGGGTTATGGGAGCTTTTTGTAGTATCCCAGGTGGTATTTACAATGGTACCTTACTTGACCCTAACACCTCTAACATGAAGTAGATAAATGAGGGGCAAGTAGGGGGGTTAGGCCTGTTTTGGCGTCATTTTCAGTAGGAGAAATCTAAAACATGCACTTTATTTAATATAAACCTATAGGGTGTTGGTAATTAGATTAGATGTTTATTTTTCTTGTTAAATAGACTCCTAACATGTTCTAACATTTAAGTAAAACGCATTAGATTTAGGTGTTTGTCTATGAAGCGCACAGATTACAGAAAGATTACATAAGTTTATAAAAATTGTTTTTGACCTTGTTTTTCCACATGACACAAGTCTATAGTTATTTATATGTTTTATGGGATGTTTAAAATGACTAAAGAAAAGAGTGTGAGTGTACTTACAATTAATATGATGCTTAACCACAAGAAAAATCCTCCCTAGAGCTGCTATTTTCCTCAAGTACTTCACTTTTCCTTAAGCTTTTGTTTACCCTTTTTCCTTCACTTCTTAAGATAAATTTTCAGAATGTTTGTGACTATATAAGTGGTTATATGGGGCGTAGGATATATGGGTGATATGGTATCTTGTGTGTGTTTGCATGGGACTCAAGTGGAAGGTGTATATGGGCGTTATTTATAGGCAATGCATGCATGGTTTCCCAAGTGCAACATCACCTTGTCTCACAAGACAAGAGACATTGTGATGTGTTCAATTACACTTGAATGGGGTAAGTGAAATCAATGGGACATGATGAGGTGAGCATAGGAGTTAACAAGATTGCATGTGGTGAAACTTAAAGATGGCGTGGGGTGGCGTGTATTACAACCATGAACTATGCCCCTAATGTTTGACCTTGGTAAGTCTTTAAGGTAAAAAGGGTGTTGTGTAACTTTTATATGCAAGTAAATAGTTTGTGGCTAGGGTTTAAACAAGTAACACCAAGTAACTAAGTAGTAACTAGATTAGTTCAATGTCAACTAAGGTAAATGGGGGGGGGGGGAGCGTAGGCTTTAGTGGGTAGTACTTAAGGCTTTTTAGTTTGTACCTATTGTAGAAATGGTAAAAGTACTTAGTTAAGTAGTTAATTTATTTTAGGTAAAAACTAGTTTAGGTCAATATACATGTAATTAATAAAAATAAAGACTTAAGTTTAGTGCACTATGGTGTATACCTTTGCATTGTTTTATTGTTCTTTACTAACAATGAAATATATATTTAAGACTTGTGCTTTGAAAGGATTGTACAATGTGTTTGAAATTAAGTACATTAAGATTTATAATGAATTGTAGCTTATGTATATTAAATAAGTAACCTTTATGCATTAAGGACGTGTACCCATGCTTAAAAGACTTGTACATTAATATTTTGAAAATATATCATGTACATAAAATCATTAGGGCTTGTAACGGAAATCAAAGTATAGCTAGGTTTCGTGCTTTAATGACTTGTACCCTAGGTATAGAATATTGTACTTTAGCATTTATGAAAAAGCGTAGTTATAATAAATTAGGGTTTCATGTAAACTCAAATAAATGGTTAACGTTTAACTTGAAAGTTTAATAATTGTACATTAACGTAATAACGTACAGTGACAAATTGAAAACCTTTATACTTGACGTAATAAGAATGTTTATTATGTATATGAGTTACGTCACATTAGTTAGTTTTTGTGATCAAATAAGTAGATATCGTTTCTTTAAAAAAATTTTGGACGTAGAAAATGCATAAGTATTCTTTCGTTAGAATATTATATTAGTTTAATACGAGGTGAAATTTACCGGTGGTTACAAGCTCCATATCCAGTGTAACCCCGAAGAGTCGATGAGGCCAATGCTCTCTATTATGCAGAAAAATGAAACCCATAAAACTTTGTGTGTATATATGCATTAATATGACACATGTTTTCTATGAATAAAAAGGACTACATGCAGGTCTGATTAGATTTATGTTTAAAACTGATTTTGTTAGTGCAACATTCAAGTTGCAATAGTCAGTGCTTATAATTGCTGAATATCAACAATAAAATTACTTTCATATCCGTAGCAACACAACTGATTATCAAAAGTTACAATAAAATTACCGATTTACCCATTCTAAACCTAAATAAAGAGGCTACCAGTATCATTTAACAAAACTATTAACCTTTTTCACAAGAATACCATTTTCTGGTCAATTATCTATTGAATCCTTAGATGTCAGATTTACCAAACACTCAACCATCTAATTATCTAACTGTTACAGTCAAAGCACATCCAAATACCAAACACTCAACCATTTTCTGGTCAATTATCTACTGAATCCTTAGACAGACACGTGTATCCTTTTGTTGACATGGCACTGTGGTGTTTTTTATACTCACTTTTTTCCTTGTGTTGTTACTAGATTTTGGTTAAAAGCATCTTTTCAGTGTCAAACGGTCGTAATTTTGACCAGTTTCAATGGACTATATCACAGTAACTAAGCCATATACGTGAATCCTGAACTTATCAATTAGAGAATTTAAAAATTAAAAAAAGCTCCAACATTTAAATATCATAACTTTTTACCTGGTCAGGGTAGTATGTCCTGGCACCTCTCTGATTGGGGTCGTTTGGAAGAAAAGGTGGTCTGGACATGAACATGTGGTCTGATGGGTGGTAGCGAGGATGATGAACAATACCATTCATGCCTCCTCCATGGTCAGGGTAGTATGTCCTGGCACTTTTGTCCCGCCTTCTTGCTCCTTGATTAAACTGTAAGCTATTATGTGTCACACATAAATTAGTCAGCATGACTAAATGAAAGACTAAATCATGAACTTAGTGATAGCTAACACTACGGAAAAGAAGCATTATCGACCTGAGTATCAAAAATGTTTTGCAACTTGATGTGGAATTGGGAATACAATGCCTTCAAAATAAGAGTAAACAGAAACCATCACACAACCACACTTATTCAAAAGAGTGAAATAGGGAAATGGATTAAATCAATTAGAGACCTCAATATCTCGTTTGCAATCATGAATTACTTTAGTGATGTAACTTGATTCAAGTGCAGGCTTATAGGCTTCCACAAGTGCCCTTCCACCCTCAATTGCATCAACCAAATATATAGCATCAGGAAACTCTAGTTGTCAATATAAAAAAGCATATCACCGATTAGGCACAGTTTCATTATAGCAACACAGAAATGCAGTTGGGATAAATATAATATATGTTATTGATCGAAGTGGAAAGTGATAAACTTGATCAAAGTAAAATTTGCACAATTAGTAACCACAATAGTGTTAAGTTTCCATAATAAAAGATGTTAGTCGATTCTGGAAAACTGTCACATTTGGGGGGTGTTAGGCATTACTTTCGAAACTGATTTTGATAGAAGACACTCTATGTAAGATAAGCAGACGTAATAGAATGGTCTGAATGAAAGTGTTTTGATGTGTTTCAGTTACTTTTTATGGTGATTTGAGTATTTTAATTATGTAATAATTTATATGTCTATAGCCCTGTAAATAATCATAAAGTCAACTATATCAAAGACGTGCAAGGGACTTATTTTTTTTATCTGCATGATACACAAAGTTCCATTGCAACAAAGATCAACACCCTCACAGTCAAATCCGATCACCAACTTCTTATCAGCAGACAGATGCTAGAATTCAGGTGGAAGTTGACTCGCATGAGTAACAATGTGGACAGAAACTACTTCTCCGACTGCAAAAAAAACACTTTATATTAATACACAACACTTCACTATGCGTAATTGTTGGAATCACTCCTAAACCTTCATTCAAGTGTTTGTTACTCATATGTAATAGGTAGCTTATTATGGCCTTTATGTTTGTTTAAGGTCTAGCTTATGTAGAAGGCCCATAAGCTTAGGCCCATGTCCATTAAGGAAAAGGGAAGGAGTAGGAGTGTTGCCCTAGCTCCTTGCCTATAAATACTATGTAATAACCCTCACTTGAGGGTTAGTTATTCAATTTATTCCTTTCACTCACTCTTTATGCATAACCGGTTCTATTACTTTATGTGTGTGTGTTTGGTTTATTGTTCAATCGCCTTTATCTCTTTCAATTAAGCTTGTGTTGTAAAACTAGTAACCTAACAGTGGTATCAATCGCCAACTAGTTAGATGAATCGTTATTGCTTTTGAAGTAAGTTTTTTGGTCTTACGCTGTCACACCCCCAAAATATCGCAGCGGAACGATAGTGTCATTGGGGTATGACGTCATAGCACAAAGTATGGATAAAGAAAACGACCTCTATAATGAGACGTTTTAAAGAGTTTACCATTCGATTAAATAAGTTAAAGTTTACAACACATGAGATCCCAAAGTTTGATAATACATAAAGGTTTACAAAACATGTCGAATGGTAATAGATAAAAAAACTAGACTCCAATGTATGCCATGAGACCCAAAAGCTCCATGAAATGCTATCGCCTTACAACCTGAGATAAATATGCTAAAAAGTGTCAACACAAAGGTTGGTGAGTTCATAAGTTTGTGATAAAATGATCTGAAATACTTTGAGAAATGTTCACACAGCAAAGGCATTGTAAATCCACTCAGTTCCAAGTTCCGCCCATACAAAACTTGCAACCTGTGTGTTCACAACCCATTGCCAAAATATAGTATGTCAATCATGTATGCATGTATCATAGTAGTTAAAAGTATAAATATCACCACAAGAGTCTTCCAACAACTCGTGTTGGGATGTTTGTAAATTAATAGCCTTCCAACAACTTAATTTGGAGCCACTAATTCTTGTATGTTTGTAAATTAATAGCCTTCTAACAACTTAATTTGGAGCCACTAATTCTTGTATGTTTGTTCCAAGTATGCATATGAAATCAAGTATAACCCAATCAAGTATATAACGCAATCAAGTCTAAAGTATAGGTAATGTTGTTTGGCAAAAGAGTTTAAATGTTTGGATAAATAAGCATATATCTCGCCCCAAATAGTTTATAGGAATTTAAATGAGTAAAAGCGGGGTATGAACTCACCTGGTGTGATTGATATGCTAACAAAATGAAGTGCACGAAAGTGAGGCTCGGAAACTATCCTCAACCTAAAATGAATGTTATGACTTGAGTTATGATGTAATGTTATGCATGCATTTCGTATGTTATTTATACCATTTGAGAGTTTTGAAAATAATACTTATCGTCGAAAAATACTCTTTTGACGTCTTGACCATTCATAAATTACTTTACAAGTATTTACGTCAAAATGTCATCCTACAATAGTTTCGTAATGATTTATTGTGAAATTTTAACTTTTCGTCGTAAAATCATGTCGTCGGAATTTTTCATGAAAGTGACAAAAATGACTTCGAAAAACTAGTCGTAAAATGGTGTACGTCGAACGTTAGGAAACGAACTCGACGGTTTTGGAAAGCTTGTATCAAAATCTAGAAGTTTTAGTACAGGAGTTTTCGTCATAGAGGTCTCGAACATAAAGATAATAAAGGTTAAAGATGGTGATTTTGTCCAAATGCTGTGTAAAAAGTGAGTTTCGGCAAAGTTTAAGCGACCGTAAATAATTTATTACAACCCCGCTATACAAACGGTTGGTCGTTTTGAAAAATATGCTTGGTGATCTCGATTTTATTCGAAGACATCTCGTTACAAAAAGTTCTACATCATCGTTAAAAACAGCCTTCAATATGGTCGTTTTAGTTACCGTAACACTTGTCTCGTAAAAATAATATAGTTTTTCTAAAAATAATAGTTACGGCAATTTTATGAAAACGTGTATATCTTGGTCGTTTCAAATCCGTTTTCTACGTATTATATGTCCTTAGCTTCGTATCAAAGTATACTAATATATTTTTGATAAGTCGAAATAATTTGTAAAGCTCAGGACTCGTTTTTGACTCGTACAACACGAAAATAGTGTGCTGAAATTTCAGAAAATATATATTTCGTCGTCAAACTTGAAAAATTCATAACTTCTTCGTTATAACTCCGTTTTAATCCGTTCAAGCGGCCACGGATTCGTTTTAAAGTATATTTTCTAAATATCTAGGCCAAAAACTCATGTCTACTGTCGGATTTTCCAGAAATTCAAAATAAGATCAGACCACTTTTATAACTTGTCGAAAATAATTTTTCTCGTACTAAACCTATTCCAATCCCTTCAAAACAACTCCAAAGCTATTCTAATCCTACCATACACCTTCTTAGGGTGTCATGGGTTCCTAAACATCATCAAGACCAATCTATAACAAGGGAATAATTATAGGATGACTTTTATGTATAAAACTCTAAAAATCAATGTAAAAATGGTATAAATAAACACAAGTCTTGCATGCTTGCTCCAAATATGAAGAAATAAACATGAAATGAAAATGAAAGATATAAAATGAGAGTGATATGCTTACAAGCTACTATGATGAGGTGATTAGAACAAGGATTAACCTAAACACCCTAGGTTTTTATTTCAAAACCTTTAATAAGAGTGTAATCTAGATTGTTTTAACTTGTGCTTGAAAAGTTTTGTGATCCCTTGTATCTCCTTGAAGAACCGGTTATGGAGAGGAAGAACAAAGATAGAGAGAACTTTTACTACTTGTTGAATTATTTGAGTTAAATGAATGAGTGAAATGAAAGAGTATGGATCTATATAATCAAGGAAGAAAAAATACACCAACTAATTAATGCTACCCCCCCTTGGTCGGCCAAGGGGGGAGGTATTTGTCAAAAATACTTTTTTTTTTATATAATGTGTATAAGTATTGTAATAAGTGTAGGAAAATGTATAAGTAAAATGTAACTTGTAAGATTTTATATATATTAGTGTATTTAAGGTAGTTTTAGGTAAAAGTAATTTTTAATAGATCAAAATAAAGTATAATGAGATCATAAAAATTGTAAAAATACATTTCTTGTAAAATTTGAGTGATATAATAATTATCGTGTAGTTTTTAAGAAAACGTCGTAATAATATAAATTTAACGATTTATATACAAAATAAATTTAAAACACTAGGTAAACTCAAAATATAGTTTTTATAAACTAAATGTAAGTATAAAAATATATCGGGATCATTTTTGGAAGTATCGGATTAAATGTTCAAAATAATAACTTACGCGATAACGTTTATTTAATATGAAATTTACGCGTTTAATGTGAAATGCAAAATCATGAATGAACCTTTATGAAATGATGAATATGGAGTATGAGAAATGACCGGAAAATGAGAATTGTGACATTCTTCCCCTGATAGAGGAATCGCGTCCTCGCGATTCAATTGATGATACTTAAAGTTTTACCCTTAGGTTTAGAGAAATCAGAATGTATGGTCAAAGTGCTTATGCCAAAACTTACGCGTCTAGGTTTCTTATCTAAGGAGACTCACTGAATCTGAATAATACGGTGGATCACTTAATGGTCTAGGAAAAACGTACCAGTTACGCATTGCGGGCTTCCTCGGTCCCTATATAGAATGCTCGACCTCGGGGTGGACTGATATTGAGTACAGGGTTTGGGTTATTTCCTTCAATTGCCACAGCTAGAGGAGCTTGCATCTGTGGCTTATTTAACTGAGGACAATTATTCCGGAAGTGATTCGGGCTGTTACATTCATAGCAAGTCCTTTGATTATTCCTCATGTTGCCAATCTGTGTTTTACACTGCTCCTTAAAATGGCCGTATCGATTGCAATTTGTACACAAGCGGCAGGGCTTGGTCTTCGGGTGATGATAAGCACATTTAGCACATTTGGGATGTGTACCCGCATACTCTCTTTGCTCAGTACCAGTTGCCACAAAAACTCTTGCCCTTTTGTTGTCTGCTACCACGTCTATCTGCTTATTCGACCCACTTGCTTCCTTCCTCTTATCACTGCTCTTCAAAGTACCATTTCTAACCATCTCGTCTGTCAGGGTTCCTGCCCTCAGTATCGCACTTTGTATTGTAGACGGCTCAGTTGTTTTCACAGTTCCACGGATTTCGGGGACAAGACCATATATGTACCTTGAGATTCTCTTGGACTCAGGGGTAACTAGATGAGGAACTAGTCTGGCTAACTCATGAAATCGGTCAGTGTAGGCTGCGTGACCAGCCCCTATCATAGAGTGGTGATAAAATTCATCTTCCAATTTCTGCATTTCATTGTCCGGGCAGTACTCCTCTTTCAATAACGCCTTAAATTCGTCCCATGTCATACCTATAGCTGCCTCTCTGCCTCTAGCCTGTAGTTGTGTGTTCCACCATGTCAATGCCTTTCCTGATAACAAGCAAGCAGCATACTTCACCCTCTGATGTGTGGCACAATTGCTGATGTCGATCACTGACTCTGTCTTCTCTACCCATCGAGTATACGCCAAAGCACCTCCTATACCATCAAACTCCACAGGTTTGCATGCCGAAAATTCCTTATATGTGCATCCAATTCTGTTATTGTTGTTGTTGGTGTTGTTGTTGTTGTTACTGCCAGCTACATTGTTGGTGTCGCCAGTACCGTTCCCGTTCCCGTGGTTTCCCGAGTTATTCATATGATTTCCAACTTGTGTGACAATAGTGGGAAGCAAGATTTGAAGTTGTTGAGCGATGATGGCGGCAAAATCAGGGTTTCCGCCAGCGTTGTTGTCATTGTTACCCATGTCGCTACCGCCTTCTCTACCTCCACGCCCACCTGTCATTCCACCCCTTGGTGCCGCACCACCTCGGCCAGTACTGCGTGTTACCCTCTTTGGTGCCATGATCTCTGCAGGGGAAAGAACCGTTGAATTCCCAATGTCTATGCTTAACGTCCTCAAACATAATACCACGCCACAATTGGTTCCTAAGGGGTACCCACACCGATCTACGTATGCGTGGTCGCATATGTCCACGTGAGTTGTGACGCATTTATAATTATGTTGGCCACCATAATTATAATTGCCTCATTTCACACGCGTACATACCACCAAGCATACATGTCTCGGCGATTGATGTTACTTAAATAGGTAGCCAGTCTATCATCCGATTCTAAACGGTGGAGGAGAAATTTAGGGTAGGTATCTAGGGAGAGTCGCACTTGGTGTATAGAAAATTCCGTTAGGTGCTAAAGTCACTATGAGGTTTAGTCGCCAGCAGTTCCCAAAGTATCCTCAAGAGAACTCCCATCCTCGGGCAAAATCATCAAATCTATCCAGCTTTATAGTAACACTTATTTAGCTCAATCTCGCATCTCATCAAACAAGAACTGTCACGAGATCAAGTTAGATAAGTGTTTAATACTGAGCTCCATATCTCTGATGACTCAACTAGATTTTGGGACTCCCCTATCGGTACAAGGAAACCACGCTATCTAATGAGGTGGTTCTAGAAGAAATACTTAAGAAAACATATGCGCACGAAAAGTGAGTAAGGCGATAGGAAACGAAAGGATCGACGTGAAAGCGGTTATAGTCTAGGAACTAAAATGCAACCTAGTTCTCTATAACCAAGTCTCTGATACCAATCTGTCATACCCCAATGACACTATCGTTCCGCTGCGATATTTTGGGGGTGTGACATACGCGTAAAGCTAACGTGATCTTTGCGTTGCTTAAAAACTCGTTTTTTAAACTTTTTAATCCAAGATTCTTGTACTTTCAACGTTTTAAGGTGTTAAAATACTTGTTTTTGGCAAAAAGTTTCAAACTTTACGCGTGGATCTAAGTTTTTAAGCTTGTTTTTGAACGAGGGTGTAAACCTACGCGTAACCGTTTTGAGAGCTTTGGATCATCAAGTTTCACACTTTTGTGTCATTTTGGTGTTATTAAAGCTATTTCATCATACAAAACTGGTTTAGAAACATCATTGGGCAAAATCATTTTTACGAGTAATCTTACGCGTATCAAAACCCTAATATTACGCGTAAGTTATTCCTTGGTTTGATCTTCGTTTTCGTGGTTTACTCCGTGTTTTCTTGCTTGGATAAGCCTGAAAATACGTCGACTTTGGATATCTTTTGCACTGTGATAGTGTAAAAGATCATTTGGGAAAAACTCTAAACTTACGCATAAGCATAAAGCTTACGCGTAGAAATCCTACGCATAAGATTCATCTTACGCCTAAGCCTAGTCTTACGCATAAGGTAATCATACGCCTAACTTTCTACGCCTAACTTTGTGTCTACGCCTAACTTTAGAGTCTTTTCCCTACTTACGCGTAAGCTAAATCTACGCGTAACTCTTGATTGTTACGCGTAACTTTGGTGTTTTTACGCATAAGTGCTACTTGGATTATTGTGATTTCTACGCCTAAGGACACTACATCAACTAAGGTTCATTCGACTACAAAGATCCATTTTATAACACAAGTTTTTCAACATGTCACAACCACCATACTCTAACTATTTCCCTTACACTTATTCTCAACGACAACAACAACTAAGTCCACAACATCAACAATGGAATCAACAACAAGCAATTTATCAACAACAATTTAATCAACAACATACTCCACAACTTGGAGCAATTCCTCCACCACAAATGGTTCAAACACCGCCAAGTCTTCAAGTTCAACCCTACACAAATGACTTCAATCAACATCCATCAAGGAACACTATGAAGGAACCCACTTGGTTTGCAAAGATGTGTGAAGCTTTAAGCAGCCAACAATCAATTCATGAGGCTGGATCACTTGATAGACCTCCAATGCTCACTCCAGGAAACTACGATCAATGGGTGATAAGGTTCTTTCGGTTTTGTGATCTGAAGAAGCCACATGGAAAGTTCTTAAAGAAGGTTATTTTGGAAGGTCCATTTCAGATGCCTACTGTCATTGTACCCGGCGATCCAAATGCCAATCCACCAAGAGATGAACAAACGAACATTGCTACTGTTGCAAATTTAAATCAAACGGAACTTCTACACTATGAAGCTGATGAGCTTGCAATGCAATATATCCTTTTAGGATTACCTAACCCAATTCTTCGAAGTGTTGATGCTCAAAAGACTGCAAAGGAAATTTGGGAACATATTCATCTTCTTATGGAAGGATCTGTACTCAATCAGGAGGATTTGGAATCCAAAATTTAATTGGCTTATGAACACTTCATGATTGAACCTGGAGAGACACTAGAGTCTTATCATCATCGATTTTCAGACATCATCAATGATTTGGATAAACACAACATCATCATGCCAAGAATTGCAGTGAATACTAAGTTCCTGAGTAGTCTTGGTCCTGAATGGGAGAAGTATGTCATTTTTCTCCGTCAAGCGAAGAATATGCATCATTCTACATATGGATTGTTGTACGATTACTTAAAGCCTCATGAAAAGGAAGTTGATCGGGAAAGGATTCTCCGTGCTCAAATTGCTCCACCTACACATCCGGAAAATCAACAACTTGCCTTATATGCTCAACAAAGATATCCTCCTCAACAAGCAACTCAACCAACTGCCTCTGTCACACAAAACGATCATTCACAGCAACAATCTCAACAAAATCAATTGGTTCCATACAACAACAACAATGCTCAACCAATTTTCAGTGAAGCTAATGAGGACATCGATCCGTTCGAAGCATTGCAACAAGGATTTGTTATGATTGCTAATGCTTTTGGCCATTATATCAACAAATCCAACAATTGTATTCGTTCCTCATCTAACACACGAAATCAGGCTGTTGTAAACAATGGACGAGTTGAAGTTCAGAATCGTGGTTATGGTCGTCAGATGGGCGGTGGTCAAGGGTTTAATGTTGTGGGTCGGAATAACAACAGAGCTCCAGTGGTGGAACAAGGAAATGCTCATAATGGGTTGAATGGTCTTCGATGCTACAACTGCAATGAGAAGGGACACCTGGCTAATGCATGCCCAAAGCCGAGGACTAGGGGCAGCGCTTATTTCAAAGAGGCTCTTCTTTTGGCTCTTAAGGATGAAGTGGTGGATCTCTCACAGAAAAAGAACAGAGTTTTATGGCAAATGCAGACTCAGATGATGATATGGAGGACTTGCAGGCCAATGCAGCAGTTATGTTGATGGCTAATATGCATGAGTTACACATGAGTAACACAGGCCCAGTGTATGACACTGATGGCTTGTCTCAGGTACCCGAACAAACCATATTTATCTCTGATCTAATATCTCCGCCAACATCTGAATCCGGCAAGGCTCAAAATGTTCAAAATGAGTCATTTACATCACATTCCGACGATTTTCAACTAGACCCCGTAGTTACATTTGACGATCAAGATGACCTTATGGTTTCCATTGATAATCAAATTGACTCTGTGGTTATACTTGAGGATCTAAATAATGATCATGTTGTGACTCCCGTTGAACAAACCGAACTTTTGCCTCATCCAGATCTTGCTCTGTTACTTAAAGTCCAGCAATCCCAAATTGAAGAATGTTGTGCATTAAATAAGGATTTAAAAAGTAAAAATGCACTGTTAACCAAGGATTTTGAATGCTTAAAAATGCAACTCAACTTTTTCAAAACTCAAGAAAACCGTGAAAAAGGTTTCGAAGCAGCCTTTACTAAATCTCATCAAAACTAAAAATATTTAGAGAGACAGATGCGTGATCAAGCCGCTTCGAAGAATGCTTTGTTGTCTGAAATAGAACAACTGAAACATGAACATAAAAAGCAAATTAACGCTCTCACCTTGGAAAATCAAAAGGCTAAGGCTGAGTTGTTAACTTGTCAAAAACAGTTCTCTGCATACAAAAAGCATTCAACGAAACGAATAGATGATCATCTTGAAGAAATTATTGGCTTAACGCAAACTTAAAGAGTTTAAAGCTGTTGTTTACGAACATGGTGAGTCAGTAACTGCTATTGAGAAGTTTACTTTAAAACCCAATCCAAATGGATATGGACCGAATCTTGCTGACTACAAACCTAAGCTTTCAACCAAAGCATTTAAACCAAATCCTGAAGTTTCCAGTGCAGAATATAAAATGGATGATACTGTTATGAGTGTTGTTGAATATCATCGTCAAGAGGAATTCGATGCAGAAGACGAGATTCGATCAAAATTAGAAATTGTTGTTTACAACAAACCTTTTAATTATAAAAAAGCGGTCACTTTCGTCACACCAACGGATTCTACTAACACACCAAGGGTTATCATAAAAACGTCTGAGTCTTCTAATGTTAATCCCCAACCAGATTATGCACAAATTTATGGTCCTTTACCTTCCATTAGTGAAGTAAACTCAAAATCTGAAAATCGAAAAATTCTTAGATATTTTGACATTTTCATGGCTGACCTCAAAACTTTAAAACATGAGATAGAATATCATTCTGAAATCAAGGTTCAACATTTTCAATCGCCTCTGGCGCGAGAACAAAGAGACATCTTTCAGAAAAATCTTTTACCTAATGTTAAAAATTTGAAAAATTGTGCATTATCTTGGGAACGGGACATTCATAAGGAACTTGGAGTGCTGAAGGTCGTTTTCGAGAAAACAGAAACATCTATTTCTAATACTAAACGTAAAAATAAAATGTTGAGAAAAGATGTTGATCGACTCTTGAATGATGTTATCTGTGCTGATATCCATAATATTGTGTTATTGAATTCTGTGTCATATGCATCTGATTATATCTCTGCTGATACTGTTACCTCTGTGGTAACTGTTGAGAATACTGATAATGTGCTTCAGATCGAGTCTTTAAAAGCTGAAAATGAACGACTGCTTAACGAACTTTCCAATGCAAAACGTCGTCTTAATTGGTGTCAAAAAGATATTCACAATCAACAACTTGTGTTTCAAAACAAAATCGCTCAGTTGCATACGAAATCTTCTGATTCTAAAATTGAGCAACTGGATGATCAAAACGTGTCTTTGAAAAGTCAAATCTCAAAATATGAACAAGAACTTGTAAAAGTTAAACAGGAATATGGTGTCATATTTTATTTACTCAATAAGACTCGTCATGAAGCATCAAACGAACTTGATCACTATCTTGCACACACTAGAGAAGTCATGAATTTTGTTGGAAACATTCGTTCTGAAAACCAAGATTTGATTCACACTATCTTTAAGTTAAGAGAAATGTTAGGAAAGTATGAACAACTCCCGCCTACCGTGATTAAGAGAATAACACCAATAACACTTAGTAATCGTGAACCTAGAATGCCTACTGCCAAATCACAAGTTGCTAACGTACTTCCTTCTACTGAAACAGGAATAGTTGCATCTTTTCCAAACGTCCGCACTTCACAGCATAGGAGCACTCAATCGAAGAATAGGAAGTTGCGACCTAAGAAAAGATCAATAAAGAATGCTAAAGTAGAAGAACACCCTAGGACTATGAATAAGACTCACGTCGCTTCCACTATAGACATTGTGTCTGGAAAATGTAATAGAAATAGTGATGTAACGAATGCTAAACCTTTAAGTACTTTTGATATTCAGTCTGATGCACCTTGTGTTATTTGTCGTAAAAGTATGAATTCTGATTGTCATGACAAATGTGTTGCTAAAGCTATAAACTCTCGTTTACGGAATCCTAAGAATCGGAATACCTCTAGGCCCAATAATCATTCTAAGTCTGTGCTTGGTAAACCGCCTTCTTTAGATTCCAAGGCAAGCATTGTTGTCCCTGTAGCTCCAGTTTCACCTCCTAAGAATGTAGTACCACCTAGTGCATTCACTAAGACTAAAGCAAATAGTAGTTATAGATGGCAGAAATGGATATATAACACACTAGGATTTAAATGGATGCCTAAAGTTATTGATGTGTGTATGTCTACTATAACTGCTTCAGAACCCTCTAACATTTCGGGTTCCACATCTACTTCTATTCCATCTGTGTCGTCTGTGTGTAATGCAGGTGATACAGATCATTCTCTGGATTGTTGATAGCGGATGTTCCCGACACATGACAGGCAACCTTAAACTGTTATCAAACTTTATTGCAAAGTTCATTGGCACTGTCAGATTCGGGAATGATCACTTCGCAGCTATCATGGGCTACTGAGACTATATCAATGGGAACATCGAAATCAGCAGGGTTTACTATGTGGAAGGCATCGGTCACAATCTGTTTTCAGTAGGTCAGTTTTGTGATGGAGATTTGGAGGTTTCTTTCCGGGAGAAGACTTGTTTCATTCGTGATCTACAAGGAAATGACCTTATGTCTGGCTCGCGTAATTCTAGTCTTTACACTATCTCTATGCAAGACATGGTTGCTTCATCTCCCATCTGCTTACTTTCAAAGGCAACATCAACAAAATCCTGGCTATGGCACCGTCATCTCTCACATCGAAACTTTCAAACCATCACTCACCTTGCTCGACACAAACTAGTTGAAGGTCTCCCACGATTCCGGTATTCAAAAGATCACCTTTGCTCAGCTTGTGAACAAGGGAAAAGCACTCGTGCTCACTTTCCTTCAAAAGTGGAACACAGCTCTCAGCATGTGCTTCATCTTCTTCACATGGATTTGTGTGGCCCAATGCGCGTGCAAACAATCAATGGCAAACGCTACATCTTAGTAATTGTTGATGACTACTCACGATGGACTTGGGTCTACTTTCTTCGAAGCAAAGACCAAGCTCCACAAATGATCATCACCTTTCTCACGAAAATTCAAGTTCAGCTCCGGAACACCGTCCGCCAAATAAGAACAGACAAAGGAACTGAATTTGTTAACCAAACCCTTCGTGCATTTTATGAGAAAGTGGGAATTCAGCATCAGACATCTATTGCACGTACACCAGAACAAAACGGTGTTGTTGAAAGACGAAACCGAACGTTAGTGGAATCTGCAAGAACAATGTTAATCAATGCTAAACTTCCAGATTACCTGTGGGCAGAAGCTGTATCTACTGCATGCTATACTCAAAACCGTTCTATGATCACAAAACGTCACAACAAAACACCTTTCGAGCTTGTCCACAACCATAAACCGAATCTCAAACACTTTCATGTATTTGGATCCCTTTGCTATCCGAATAATGATCGTGATGATTTTGGAAATCTCAAAGCCAAAGCTGACATTGGAGTCTTTATTGGATATTGTGAGAATTCTAAAGGTTACCAGATCTTGAATCGTCGTACAAAACAGGTGATGGAAACAATTCATGCTCATTTTGATGAACTTACGGAAATGGCTTCTGAGTATAACAGCTTAGAACCCGGTCACAACCGCTTAAACTTCCCTCAACCCCCATCATCAGCTGAACAAAGCCCCCAACATACTCGTCAACAAATGGAAAGGTTATTTGCTCCTCTGTTCAGTGACGATATTGATGATCGTGCTCCAGGTGTGTCCGCTGTTTCCGATGCTCAACCTGATAATATTCCTATACCTGATACACCTGCTACAACAACTACTATTGAAGAGGCACCACCAGTTGACTCCAACACAACAGTTGAACAAACCGCTTCCAACAATGATGAACCGGCTAATGATATTCTGAATGAAGTACCCCCACCTACAAATTTTGATCCAAATGCGTTCTTTAACCCGTTTGCTAATGACACTGCTGCACCTGATGTCGTGAAATCATCAACAAACCATTTGAATCCTCAGAATCTGCACAATGTATACCAACATCAACCCTTTACACATCGATGGACAAAAGACCATCCTCTGGCAAATATTATTGGCAACCCGAATCAACCAGTCGTTACGAGACAACGTCTTCACACAGATGGTGAACATTGCATTTATGCACTCACTATCTGCCAATCTGAGCCTAAAAACATTAAAGACGCAATGACAAAAGACAACTGGATTGAATCCATGCAAGAAGAACTCAACCAATTCAAACGTCTTGAAGTATGGGAACTGGTTGAAAGACCAACAGGGGTCTACGTCATTGGTCTCAAATGGATTTGGAAAAACAAATTGGATGCTGAAGGGAACGTAATCCGAAACAAGTCACGTCTAGTTGCTAAGGGTTATCGTCAGGAAGAGGGAATAGACTTTGAAGAATCTTTTGCTCCGGTTGCTCGTCTTAAGGCTGTTCGGATATTTCTCGCGTTTGTTGCTCATATGAATATGACGGTCTTTCAGATGGATGTCAAAACTGCGTTTCTCAACGGACAACTGAAAGAAACAGTTTATGTCAGCCAACCAGACAGAATCGTTGATCCCGAGTTCCAGAACCATGTCTACAAACTGAACAAAGCTCTTTATGGTCTCAAACAAGCTCCTCGGGCATGGTACGATAAGCTATCATCTTTTCTCATTGATAATAATTTCACCAAAGGTTCGGTCGACCCTACTCTTTTTATACAATATCACGGGGCACATATCTTAATTGTTCAAATTTACGTGGATGACATCATTTTTGGGTCTACACATAAAAAGTACTCAATCACTTTTGCAAAACTAATGAAGAAAAATTTTGAAATGTCCATGATGGGTGAACTTACGTTCTTTCTAGGACTGCAAGTTCATCAATCACCCCGTGGTATTTTCTTGAGTCAGTCCAAATATGCCCTTAAATTGTTAAACAAATTTGGAATGAAAACATGTGACACTTATGCCACACCAATGACTCATACCAAGAAGCTAGACGCTGATTTACATGGGAAATTAGTTGACCCTACCAAATACCAAAGTATTATTGGGTCTCAAATGTACCTAACAGCTAGCAGACCTGATATTGTATTTGCCGTTTATCTATGCTCCCGTTATCAGTCACGACCAACTGAAACCCACCTCTCTGAGGCTAAAAGAATCCTCCGATACATCAAGGGAACCATTAACTTGGGGATCTGGTATCCGAAGGATTCTGGTTTTGAACTAATCGCTTTTTCAGACGCTGACCACGCAGGATGCTTAGATTCATGAAAAAGCACTTCAGGAGCACTACAATTTCTTGGTGATAAACTGGTGTCTTGGCAATCAAAGAAGCAGGATTGTACATCGTTGTCATCAACCGAAGAAGAATATGTAGCCATGTCCGCGTATTGTGCTCAAGTCATCTGGATGAGAACACAACTCAAAGACTATGGTTACGTATTTGACAGAATCCCGATGTACTGCGACAATCGAAGTGCCATTGCGATCTCGTGCAACTCAGTTCAGCACTCGAAATCAAAGCACATCGATCTTCGTTATCATTTCATCAAGGACCACGTGGAACAGGGTACAATTGAATTATACTTCGTGGGTACAGAATACCAATTGGCAGATCTTCTCACCAAAGCCTTGCCTCCCGCTAGGTTTAATGAGTTGTTCCACTTGATTGTTATGAGGTGTTTGACTCAAGAGGAATTGGATGACCTCCTAAAATAGTCTTAAAAACTTGTCAAACACCAAAATCTCTTTTGTAAATAATTTTTCAAAAACAAAATACAAAAATATAAAACTTGATAAAACAACAAAAATATTCTTCTAATCTATTTTTCTTTCAACATGGAAAGTACATCTCTTTCGTCAACACTTTAATCTTTCAAAATTCAGTATTTTTCCGATCAAGTGTTGAGGGGGAGAAAATAATCACTTAACTGTTTCAAAACATCTGTGTACTTGCATGTTATCATATCCCGGTTGTTTCTTTTATCAATGGTGGTAAAATTTTCTGGTTCAATGACACTCCTCAGACTAAAATTTATAACTTTTCATTATTTTCTTAAGTCGAGGGGGAGTGTCGTCAAGTTTCTTTCCTAAAATCTTTTGTTTGGTAACAAAATGGAAGTTAAAAGGCTTTAAATGAAAATGGAAAAGGTGGAGGGACCAAAACTGCCAAAAGATTAAAGTCATTTTTAATAAAAACACCTTCCACCTAACTTTCTCATCACATTTATTACTCCTAACCAACATAATCTACGCATATAATTCGTTCAACAAATCCGAAGTTTTGATCATCAATCTGTAAGTGTTTTTGCGTTGATAACACGTCTTTAAACATTGGTTTTGATTTTCAAACGAATCCAACGGTTAAATTTACGTAAATGGTTGATTTTGTATTATACGCCTACGCGTAAGAACACATGATCATACCTATGTGTTTGAGGTTAAGATAAATGGGTTTAAACGTTTCTTTAACATCAAGGATACCATGCTTATCCTCAAATTCCACCCAGAAACATGAATTGATGGTTTTTCAAAATTAGGGTTCTTGAGTCGATTTGGGTGTTTTCAAATGTGAAGGTTTTTGGTCATAAAGATTGTTGTGTGATGATGCTCTTATGATGAATTGATCATATCTATGCCTTAAAACAACCCAGAAACACTAATTGATGATAAATTAGTAACTAGGGTTTAATGTTCTTAGGTTTGGGTATTTTTGATTCACTGTGTTTTGGATGTTAAAACTTGGTGATTAGACTCTCACAACACCTAAGACCTACTAGAAAACGTTTGGTGCAAATCCTATGGTTAGAAATCTTTGCGTAATTCATAAACTTTAGGGTTTTGACTTACGCGTATGACTTTCTACGCATAAAATATTTAACAAGCTTTCATGCCATAATCTGTTTTAGAATGAATATATGTGTTAAGATTGATGATATGATGATTTTATTTCAGGCTTGCTACTCGTAAAACTCAGAATCAAGGTCTTTGTTACTCTACGCATAAGGATCACCTTACGCGTAGACAGTTATGCGTAAGAGAAATCCTACGCGTAACTATTACGCGTAAGGTTCTACAATGGGACTACGCGTATCCTGTGAAGGATATGCGTAAACAATGACCTCTACGCATAAGGTCTACTCTTACGAGTAAGCCTTACGCGTAAGGTTTTATATACGCCTACGCGTAAGCTTTACGCATAAGGTCCTCCTGTTCCTACGCGTAATATTTCTTACGCGTAAGACAGGATCCTACGCATAAGCTTGAGTTTTCGCGTATATTTCTCCTGTTTACGCATAAGCTACCATTTCTACGCCTAAGTTCTGATCAAACCTTCACGAAACCAATAATGTCACTAATAAACTTAAACGTTTAAGATGTTGTGTTAAATAAGTGATAACATAAACTTTAAAACTTAAAGTTAACTAACTCACGAAACTTATCACAACGTCATTAAAACTATTAGACAAACAAGTGACTTTGGACTCGTAACAATCATTGACATTGTACATTCAATAATTAGACAATAAAAACCTTCCGTTGACTAACATTATGTCTTTCAATATGTTGGTTCTTTTGGCTAATGTTATTTCAGATCACGACATGGCTGCTCAAATGAATGTGGATGCATCAGAAGTTCTCACAATTGCTGACATCTTCCCTAATGGCTATCCGAGAAAGATTGGAAAGAACAACCTTAGGGTTGACTTTGAAACCCTCACATGCTCAGAATCTTCCTGTTTGATTACTGTGGATATTCTTAAGAATCATCCCTACCAGAACATGCTCTCACACTCTGCTACAGTACCGGAGATCTAGATTCAACAATTATGGAATTCAATGCAAAGGATCAAGGGTCAAAGTGTTGTGACTGTGACTATCAATAACAAACAAGTCACCATCACTCATGCAGACTTACGGGCTGTTCTTCTCATTCCAGAAATCCTTCCAACCGACTTCTATGCCACACCTACTGAGGAGACAGTTCTTCAATTCCTGATGGATATTGGCTATGATGAAGCTTCAGGAATTATCACTAAGCACTCTCATGTGGAGCTTAAGAACATTCCTCAACCGTGGAGAACCCTCTACATCATCATCACCAAATCGGTCTCTGGTCGTGACAGTGGCTATGAGCATCCCAAGCTCATAGAACTGCAAATCTTTTGGTCATTAATCAACAAGAAGGACATCAAAATCGAAGCTCTGATATGGGATGACATGATGACGTTTCTCAAAAAGCTTGGCTCAAAGATTCCCTATGTCAGATACATAAAACTGTTGATCCAGAGAGCACTTGGACTTCATCCTGATATCCCCAAGAGGCTCAATGACCCCGATAATTATGACATGTTGACTGAGCCTATCCTATCAGTCAAAATCAAGGAATCATCAACAAAGAAACAGGGTGCTGTGTTACCTGATCACCTACTGACTAACGAAATCAAGAAGATTGAAACGTACAAAAGGTATCGGGTAGCAGTAAGAGAAGGCAAAGTTGGTCATCTCGATGAAAAGCCTTCTGGAACACCTACTCGGAGAACCAGAAGAAGAAGTGCTGGAAGTGCAGTAAGCACAGAGAGTCAAAGGAATGTCCCAAAGAGGAAACCTGCTCCAAAGAAGACAGTTCCCTCTCAGGAAGCTGTTCCTATTCCTACACCTGAACCACCAAGAAAGCTACTGGACGAAAGCTCTGAAGATACACAATCAGATGAGGAGATCCACTACTCTGAATCTGCAACCGAACCACCTCCCTCAGTAGCAAAACCTCCTAGTCCTCCAGCTGAACATGGAAAAGGGAAGACTCCTGTACTTGTGCCTTATGAAGAAAGCTCAGATGAAGAAGAAGAGCAATTGGACACTTCATACAGGAAGAAGTTCAAATTCATTAGACTCCAACATGTTGCAAAGGAATTTGCAAAGGATCAAATGGGTGGCCCTGGAGGTTTAAGTGGTGCTGCCCACTTTAAACCATCTCCTGATGCGGTTAATCGACCCGATAAGGGAGCTGGTGCCACCACTCTTCTACAACAACAACAACTTTTGGAGGATTCTATTGATTATGAGATTGAGGAACCAGCAAAAGAAAAGACTGAGGAAATACCTGCTGATGTAACAAAGACTGATGACAAGGCTATGTCTAAGGAGGAAACTTCTGAACCCCCTAAGGACCCCGAGTCTCCTCATGTCTCCTCCTCATCAGACTCATCATCTCATTCTTCGCCACCACCATCTAAAAGATCAACCAAATCAACATCCAAATCAGTGAAGAAGCCAACTCGATCTTGGATTTCTCATGCTCATAAAATAATTGGGAATGCTGTCAAACAAGTCAGAAAGAAAGACATGCTCTACAGGAAGATGAATTTCTACGCTGATCAGATTCAGTATATTCATGATGATATCGACACGATGCAAGATGAAAGGGAGTATCTCCAGAAGCTCATGAAAGATGATCTTCAAGGGAAAATGGATGAAATGATCAAAGGATACACTCACCAGTTCCTTATGGAGGTCGTTCCGAAACTGACAAAGGAGATGTATACCAGACAACTGTATCCAAATCTCTTGCATCTAGCCAAACAAGCCATGAAATTAACTCCGATGAATTAAGCATCAATCCAGTTGAATCCACAATTTTCTCAGATGATGAATTGGTGAACCGGCTAGTAGCTTAAATGTCGAAACGCTCTGCAACGTTTGCCTCACACGAAGCTAAACTGTTTGAAGCTCTACTGGAATACCAACTCAGGTCCGCATTCCGAGAAGAAGCTGTAAGGCCCAAACGTTCAAGAGATGATGAAGACAAAGATCAGGATAAGGATAAAAAGCCTAAACGCACAAAGAAGTCTGATGAATCATCCTCTATTCAGTACTCGATGCAACCTCCACCACAACGGACTCCTGCTCAACAAAGATCTTCTCCTCCCTCTTCTGCAAATAAACCTCATTATTCTGAGACACCACCCCAGATTCAGAAAACCGGTGACCACTTTGAGTATACGGGTGGTGACGATGAAGAATACCATGAGCTCCAACAACAACCCGCCTCACTCGACAAAATACAGAAACCAGAATCCTCATCTAGGCCTAAGAAACAGAAGAAGAAGGCGCCCAAGGCTGACGTCGTATCATGGCTAGATGAAGATACAACATAGGAATTTGAATGGTTTTCTACACTTGTCAATTCCACTCCCTACCCTGAAGAAGGTCAAGATCTGGTAGACGGTAATACTTTGGAGCATGCTAAAATTCTGCAAGAAAAGTTCAAAGTAAAGAAGATGACGAAATCCGAGTTGAGGCGAATCAAGAATGAAGCTTTTCTACTGTGGAAAGATAGCTCAGAAAGTGCCATCGAGGTCGAATATCACCTTGAAAACATTGCTCGAGCTATGTCTAACAACATGGATTGGCTCAACCCAGAAGCAAACATTGACTTCACCAAACGGGACAACCCTCCATATTACACCGACTGGTCTAAACCTCTACCAACAATTGGCCAACCAGATGAACCTAGGATTCCATTCAGATATTTCTTCAACAAAGACTTGGAATTTCTTCTACACGGTGGCGATGGATCAAGGAAATACGCTACATCTTTGACACTTCCATTCCCAGCAGCCATATACTCAAACTGCATAGCTATCGAGGAAAGAGCTAATCACTTGTTCTCCAACAAAGTGGAAGCATACGATCGAGATGCAATGTACGGGATTCATCATTGGACGGAACGCTGAAGAATCGACTACAGAAGCTGCCAGGTTCAAAAGTCTCAACATGTAGTGGCAGTACTAAGGATATCGTTGCCATCAAACACGTTGATCTTTCGACCAAATGGGACTACACTTTTCTCAAGAAGATTGTGGTCAAAAGGCAAGATGAACGGGATTATGCATTCTCTGAAGCAGACTTTGAGAATTTGTCTATCAACGACATTGAAGACATGTACCTTGCCAAAGTACAGGGTCGCATGAGGCAATTTTCAACTGAAGTACAACGTGAATTCATCAAGTCAGTGCTCATCTTCATCAGACGCATAGTTATCAAAGAACGTGTAGAAGATCTCCAGCTGGCAGTTGAATCTTATCAGACCCATGTCAACTTCACTCCACCGCAGCTTGATCTTCCCGACATCAACCAGCTCTCACAATTTACACTCATCAGTAAACCATTCAGCGTCGTTTACCGCAGTGAACTTCAAAGAAATTGCTTGATGGCGTGCAGAGATCTTTACAAGTTTGGAGATCCTACTTTGAAGATGGTTAGGGACGGATTGGCTTATCGATTGAAGGATATACACCAAAAGACCAGGTCTCCTAAGCAATGGAATTCTCAGGATCGAAGGGATGTGAAGAGGATCATCACGATGATTGATGAACGGTTGTATAGAAGGGATCAGTTCAGAAGATTGGAAAGCTATGTTGGTGGTCGAACCAGGATTAACATCACCGGCTTTCAACGCCCGATTCACACTCCTGGCGACATCGTTGGACTACCTGGTACCCCTTAAACTGCTTCTTTCATTATTACTTTGGATGTATGATTTATATATGTGTATGGCTTGTGCACACATAACAATGTACAACCCGTAATTGACAAGAAAGGACCCTGTGGTACGTTTCAGTGCCACACTCCTTACAAAAGAAACGAAAGCTTCTTACTTTTGAGTAAAACCTATCAAACCTTTCATTTTTCAAGGTTTTGCTCAAAAGGACAAGTACTTCCCCGTATGATTTTCAAAACCTCAACCGTTTATATCACTTGTTGAGGGGGAGTACTTGAGTTAAAACTTTGTTCACAAATTGTTCATAGTGGTCATCTTCCCGCAACACTCGAAATGGTCATATTTATTCTCAACTTTTCAAAAATAACATGTTATATGCCATTTTTGAGGGGGAGAAAATTATGTGATAAGAAATATGTTGTTTAAATGTAAATGAATATTTGTGTAATAGACTTAACCAACGAATTGACGGTACTAAACTATTAGTAACTCGAAAAGACTTGTCCGGGACGGGTAATAATTTCAAGCTAGTTCTCTAGTAATGTAAACGTGTCTCGCAAAGGACTTGTCCGAGTAGAAAGTACCATTCGAGAATCTCTTGGTAGACATGAACTCTGACGGGTATGACAACCTTTCGAGGCTTATCTACACCTTCAAGGTAGTTATTAGAGCTAGTTGTCACCTAAAAGCTGACAATGAAACTCTTTAACTATGCAACGTAACCGTGTCTCGCGGGGGAGTGTCTATCCTGAGTTGATCAATTCAAAAGTGCGCGCTCTTCCCACACAATGCATATTTCCGTCAAAACTCTAAAGCACATGTGGAGGGGGAGTATTTCTGCTAAAAGATAAAACTCTCACAGTGGTTCAAACATGTTTTTCATTTACAAACCATTTGAGAGATTTTCTTGAAAATTGGTTTTATGGCAACATAGGTTAGTCATGGAGTGATAAGGTGACTAAGGTTAGGAATAACCGTCCTATGATCCGCCAGAGCCGGAGGGATCTACCCAAGGACATCACAAATAGTTAGTACCTAGAAGTCCTTAGGTACGATTATAAAAAGGAGAAAATGAGAATCGGAGAAAGAAGGAGTTGAAGAATTAAAAAGAAATGCAAAGAAAAGGGTGAAAAGAAATAGCCCTCCAAATTATTTAACTTAGGGCAGACACCGGGTTCAATTCATATGCTACTGGTTGTCACTTAGTGACGCTGGTATTGAAGATTAAAAGTCGTCATGGACCCAGTGACGCATGCACTATACCTTCTTAGCCACTCAAGTTTCTCTCAAAAGAAGCTTGTTTCATTCTGACAGGGAACCCTACATAATCTATCGGCTTTCTCTTAGAGATAGCTGGTATTGAAGAAGGAGACCCTCTGCCTAGTCTCCGCTCAGGAAAACCAAAACTCACTATTGAGTCTAGAGCCATGAGATTCATCAAAAGATCTCTTAGGTACACTTGACATTTCATCACTCGATGTTCAACAATAAGAACATCAGTGGTACGTTATCGAGTCCTTCACAGATCTTAGCAATCTGTCGAGAACATTCATGAGAGGTTCACAATTGTGATCCTCAGTGATTGAATGGAAACTCCTGCCAGGGTCAACATCAAACAGCCCTGACAGCAGGTCACTTCGGTAACTCCCCGTGGATTACGCTTAGTGTGTCTCAAACGGTCTACAGTCGTGAGGTGATGCTTCGGTGTACCTCAGCGACTCATCTGAACTGTAGATGTACTTCGGTACATCGCGTTATCTCACTTGTGGGACTCCAGTTCAGGAACGGCCTTTGTGAGTATTAGAGTTGTGTTTTCACACTATGCTGTTAACACTCTCGAAGTTCAAACTTGTAAGTGCCGGAATCCGCTTATTACTAACCATTTTAAATGTTTTCTTCTTATGGAAGCTCCAGAGCGGGATGATCGTGCAGATTCTTCTCATGCTCACGCCAACATCATCACTAATGGAAGTTCTATCCAAAAGCAACACAACAGTCAGAATGATTCTTTGTCAAATCAAAGAATCTACAAAGTTAAAGACTTAAAGAACTTCATCAGTATTGAACTCCAACGTCAAAGAGCGTGTGAGCATGTTGAAGAATGACGTGGAGACACTGTAGCGGCGAAGCAGACCTGAGGCAGACTTGATGCAGACAACAACATACTATCACTTTCATCACAAAGAACAATGATCAAAGAACAAAGTTAAATATGACGTCAAAGCATAACTGTTCAAAGAAAACTATCTCTCTACACTGGGGAGATTGTTCGAATCAAGGCATTCCTTCTCACAAGAAAGAAGAATGTCAGAAGACGTCAAAGCTACGATTACATCAACGCCTTCACCGTTTTTCATCACCAACACTTGAGGGGGAGATTGTTGGAATCACTCCTAAACCTTCATTCAAGTGTTTGTTACTCATATGTAATAGGTAGCTTATTATGGCCTTTATGTTTGTTTAAGGTCTAGCTTAGGTAGAAGGCCCATAAGCTTAGGCCCATGTCCATTAAGGAAAAGGGAAGGAGTAGGAGTGTTGCCCTAGCTCCTTGCCTATAAATACTATGTAATAACCCTCACTTGAGGGTTGGTTGTTCAATTTATTCCTTTCACTCACTCTTTACGCATAACCGGTTCTATTACTTTTTGTGTGTGTGTTTGGTTTATTGTTCAATCGCCTTTATCTCTTTCTATTAAGCTTGTGTTGTAAAACTAGTAACCTAACAGTAATATTAGATAAATGCTTACGCGATGTTGGTCAAAAAGTACACCTTAAAGAATTTCAAAAAACAAAAATTGACTAGCGGCTAATAGCTAATGTTTTCCTAAATCAAGAAACCATTGAAACTTAAATAACAAAGTCCATAACATACAATCCCACATAACCATGATAACTGCAACAACTAATTCGAAGGTACTTGTTTGACTATCAGTCAAACCCCGTGAATTTGAACCAAAAAAACCGATCAGAATGGAATAATTGCTGTTTAATATAATTCCCAAACAAAGAATACCAGCAATAGATTTCAACACTAGTTATTTGATTTATCAGTCAAAAACCTAATCATATTAAGCAATGACATGTCTTGTTCCAAGACAAGTATAGTTACATGAATGTAAATATACTATACAATAACATATACAAGTATAAAGTAACATTTATGGCCTTGAACAAAACACACATTTATGACAACAAAACACAATCAAAACAACTGATTATATTGAAAATAAATATTTGTTTTAGTGTCATATAATTTTAAATCCCTTACAGAATTATAATACAATTAATTTCAACAATTTCATTCCTACCAATATAAACAAACACAACTTATTCCAGAATCAAACTTAGCAACAACATTAATGAGATGTGTTGGAATCGCTCCTAACTCGTAAATGGAACGACATTGACGGGATTACTATTTCTATCTTTGTTACCTCAAACACATGGGCTTGTTATGTCAATTACCCATAGATGTATGTGTTTGGGTATATAAACCCCTCCATACTTCCATGGAGGGGTGAGTCTCACTTGTGTATTTCACCTTTCATAAATAAAACACCTAGTATTCTCCCTTCTCTCTCTAGCTTTCTCTCTCTAACATGAAGATGATGTTCTTTCAAACTTTTGTATGAACCTCTTCATCTGTCTCAGTATCTTCAGAGCTCTCATCCCTAAGTTGTCTTTGAGGTTCAAGTGTGGGAATAGGTTCGGCTTCCTTTACGGGAACAATCCTTTTAGAAGGAGCTTTCCTTTTAGGAACCTTCCTTTGACTCACAGAACTTGTTGTGCTTCCTGCACTTCCTCTTCTGGTTCTCCTGACAGGTGTTCCAGAAGATTTTTCGTCAAGATGACCAACTTTTCCTTGTCTGACTGCTTCCAGATACCTTTGGTACGATTCTAGCTTTCTGACATCTTCAGTTAGAAGGAAATCTGGGAGCACGGCACCTTGTTTCTTTGTAGACGTTTCCTTGATTCTTACAGATAGAATAGGCTCCGTCAACATGTCGTGATTGTCTGGGTCATTGAGCCTTTTGGGAATATCAGGATGAAGTCCAAGTGCTCTCTGTATCAACAGTTTAGTATATCTGATGTAGGGAATTTTTGATCCAAGTTTGCTGAGAAATGACATCATGTCATCCCAAATCAGAGCTTCAATAGCGATGTGTTTCATGTTGACGAATGCCCAAAATATTTGTAGTTCTATGAGCTTAGGATGCTCATAGCCGCTATCACGACCAGAAATAGACTTGGTGATTATCATGTAGAGTGTTCTCCATGGTTGAGGAAGGCTCTTAAACTCTACATGAGAGTGCTTAGAGATTACTCCTGTAGCCTCGTCATAACCGATATTGATTAAGAATTGGAGAGTTAACTCTTCAGCAGGTGTGGCATAAAGTTTGGTTGGATTGACTTCAGGAATAAGGAGAGCAGCCCTTAAGTCTGCAGGTGTAATGGTGACTTGTTTGTGGTTTAGAGTCACCGTCACAGCAGTCCTTCCTTTGACCCTTTCCATAGTATTCCAGAACTGTTGGATGTAGATCTCAGGAATGGTTGCAGAGTGAGTAAGCATGTTCTGATATGGATGAGTCCTCAGAATATCGATAGCAATGAGACATGAAGATTCAGAGCAAGTGAGGGTGTCAAAGTCAACACGGAGGTTATTCTTTCCTATCTTCATTGGATAGCCATGAGGATAGATATCAGCAATGGAGAGAACTTCAGGTGCATCCACATTCATTTGTTCAGCCATGTCGTGATCTGAAATAACATTAGCCAAAAGAACCAACATATCGAAAGACATAATGTTAGTCAACAGAAGGTCTTATTGTCTAGTTATTGAATGTACAGTGTCAATGATTGTTACGAGTCCTAAGTCACTTGTATGTTCAATAATTCAATGATGTCGTGAAATGTTTCGTGAGTTAGTTAACTTTAAGTTTTAAAGTTTATTTTATCACTTATTGTTCACAACATATTAAACGATTTAAGTTTATTAGTGATATTTTTGGATTTGTGATGATATGATAAGTTTATTTACAAGTTTGTACAAGTAACAATTCATCATGAAGGTCAATCCAGGGTTAAGCGTAGTTTTGGCAAAGATACGCGTAGACAGGTATGATATATGCTTAGGCGTAGGCTTACGCGTAGAATCCTAACTTACGCGTAAGAAATGTTACGCGTAGGAAAAAGAGATCTTATGCGTAGAGCTTATGCGTAGGCATATATTAACCTTACACGTAAGGCTACTCGTAAGAGTTGACCTTAAGCGTAGGGGTCACTGTTTACGCATATCCTTCACAGGATACGCGTAGTCCATTGTAGAACCTTATGCGTAGAAGCTACGCGTAAGACAAGTCTTACGCATAACCAGCTACGCGTAAGGTAATCCTTATGCGTAGATAATCAAATGACCTTGATTCTGAATTCTAAGCGAAGCAATCCTGAAATAAATTTATCAAATCATCAACATTAACACATACATACATTTTATCAACAGATCATGGCAATAACATATGTTACACAGTTATGCGTAGAATTGCATACGCGTAGACTAAACCCTAGATCTACGCGTATGGATTCTAGCCATAGATTAAGCACCAAACTTTTTCTGGTATATCATAGATGTTGTGAGAACATGTAGACCAAGTCTTAACACTTTTTATGCAGTGAATCAAAAACACCCAAAGTTTATGAACTTTAAACCCTAGTTTCGAATTGATGATCAATTCGTGTTTCTGGGTGGTTATAGACTATGGAAATCATCAATTCAACAACGTAAGAGTATAATACAACAATCTTTTTGATCAAATCACTTATCATTCGAAAGTACCCAAATCGACTTATAAACCCTAGTTTTCAAAAATCTTCAATTAGTGGTTCTGGGTGGAATTTGATGGTTAAAATGGTATCAGTGATGTAATAAGAACGTTTTGACACAAATCATTTCACCCCAAACACACAAGTATTGATTGTGTGTTCTTACGCATAAGCGTAGAACACAAAATCACTCGTAGAGCATGTTTTAGCCGTAGGATTTACTTGAGATTCAAAACCATTGTTTAGAAACATGATCCAAACACAGAAACACTTACAGATTGATAATCGAAAGCACGGATTTGTAAAACGAATATGGATCGTAGATGATTTTAGGTGAAATAATTAATGTGATGGAAATAAATGAGGTGGGTGGAGTATTTTGTATAAAGTAACTTTAAGGTTTTGACAGTTATAGTCCCTCCACCTTTTCCTTTTTCACACAAAGCCTTTTAACTTCCATTTTGGTTACCAAACGAAGATTTTTGGGAAAGAAACTTGACGACACTCCCCCTCGTCTTGAGAAAATAATGAAAGGTTGCTAATAAAAGTCCGAGGAGTGTCTTTGAACCAGGAAATGTACCACCATTTGTAAAAGAATCAACCGAGATGTGATAACATGCAAGTACACAAATGTTTTGAAACAGTTAATAGATTATTTTCTCCCCCTCAACACTTGATCGGAAAAATACTGAATTTGAGAGATAAAAGTGTTGACGGAAGAAATGTACTTGCCATGTTTAAAGAAGTATAGATTGGGAGATTATTTTTGTTGTTTTAACTGATTTTATATTTTTGTATTTTGTTTTTGAAAAATTTATTTACAAAAGAGGTTTTGGTGTTCAACAGTTTTTTAAGACTGTTTTAAGAGGTCATCCAGTTCCTCTTGAGTCAAACACCTCATACCAATTCGGTGGACCAACTCATTAAACCTAGCGGGAGGCAAGGCTTTGGTGAGCAGATCTGCCAATTGGTATTCAGTACCCACAAAGTATAATTCAACGGTACCCTGCTCCACATGATCCTTGATGAAATGATAGCGTAGATCGATGTGCTTTGATTTCGAGTGCTGAACTGAGTTGCACGAGATTGCAATGGCACTCCGATTGTCGCAGTACATCGGGATTCTGTCAAATACGTAACCATAGTCTTTGAGTTGTGTTCTCATCCAAATGACTTGAGCACAACATGCGGACATGGCTACATATTCTGCTTCGGTTGATGACAGCGATGTACAGTCATGTTTCTTAGATTGCCAAGACACCAGTTTATCACCGAGAAATTGTAGAGCTCCTGAAGTACTTTTCCTTGAGTCTAAGCATCCTGCGTGATCAGCGTCTGAAAAAGCTATTAGTTCAAAACCAGAATCCTTCGGATACCAGATCCCCAAATTAATGGTTACCTTGATGTATCGGAGGATTCTTTTAGCCTCAGAGAGGTGGGTTTCAGTTGGTCGCGACTGATAACGGGAGCATAGATAACGGCAAAGACAATATCAGGTCTGCTAGCTGTTAGATACATGAGAGACCCAATAATACTTCGGTATTTGGTAGGGTCAACCAATTTCCCATGTAAATCAGCATCTAATTTCTTGGTATGAGCCATTGGTGTGGCATAAGTATCACAGGTAATCATTCCAAATTTGTTTAACAGTTCAAGGGCATATTTGGACTGACTCAAGAAAATACCACGGGGTGATTGATGAACTTGCAGTCCTAGAAAGAACGTAAGTTCACCCATCATGGACATTTCAAAATTTTTCTTCATGAGTTTTGCAAAAGCGATTGAAAACTTTTTATGTGTTGACCCAAAAATGATGTCATCCACGTAAATTTGAACAATTAAGATGTGTGCCCCGTGATATTGTATAAAAAGAGTTGGGTCAACCGAGCCTTTGGTGAAATTGTTGGCAATGAGGAAAGATGATAGCTTATCGTACCATGCCCGAGGGGCTTGTTTGAGACCATAAAGGGCTTTGTTTAGTTTGTAAACATGGTTCGGGAACTCAGGATCAACGAATCCATCTGGTTGGCTGACATAGACCGTTTCTTTAAGTTGCCCATTGAGAAACGCCGTTTTGACATCCATCTGATAGACCGTCATGTTCATATGAGCCGCGAACGCGAGAAATATCCGAACAGCCTCAAGACGAGCAACCGGAGCAAAAGATTCTTCAAAGTCTATCCCTTCTTCCTGACGATAACCCTTAGCAACTAGCCGTTACTTGTTGCGGATGACATTCCCTTCAGCATCCAATTTGTTTTTCCAAATCCATTTTAGACCAATGACGTAGACCCCTGTTGGTCTTTCAACCAGTTCCCATACTTCAAGACGTTTGAATTGGTTGAGTTCTTCTTGCATGGATTCAATCCAGTTGTCTTTTGTCATTGCGTCTTTAATGTTTTTAGGTTCAGATTGGCAGACAGTGAGTGCATAAATGCAGTGTTCACCATCTGAATGAAGACGTTGTCTCGTAACGACTGGTTGATTCGGGTTGCCAATAATGTTAGCCAGAGGATGGTCTTTTGTCCATCTATGTGTAGAGGGTTGATGTTGATATACATTGTGCAGATTCTGAGGATTCAAATGGTTTGTTGAAGATTCCGCAACATCTGGTGCAGCAGTCTCATTGGCAAACGGGTTGAAGAACGCATTTGGATCAAAATCTGCAGGTGGGGGTACTTCATTCAGAATATCATCAGCTGGTTCATCATTGTTGGAAGCGGTGTGTTCAACTGTTGTGTTGGAGTCAATTGGTGTAGGTGCATCTTCAACAGTAGTTGTTGTAGCAGGTGTATCAGGTATAGGAATATTATCAGGTTGTGCAGCGGAGACAGCGGATACACCAGGAGCACGTTCATCAATATCGTCACAGAACAGAGGAGCAAATAACCTTTCCATTTGTTGACGAGTTAGCTGAGGGCTTTCTTCAGCTGATGATGGGGGTTGAGGGAAGTTTAAACGGTTGTGTCCGGGTTCTAAGCTGTTATACTCAGAAGCCATTTCCGTGAGTTCATCGAAATGAGCATGAATCGTTTCCATTACCTCCTTAGTTCGACGATTCCAGATTCGGAAACCTTTAGAATTGTCACAGTATCCAATAAAGACTCCAATATCAGCTTTTGCTTTGAGCTTTCCAAAGTCATCACGATCATTATTCGGATAGCAAAGGGATCCAAATACATGAAAGTGTTTGAGGTTCGGTTTATAGTTGTGGACAAGCTCAAAAGGTGTTTTGTTGTGGTGTTTTGTGATCATAGAACGGTTTTGAGTATAGCATGCAGTAGATACAGCTTCTGCCCATAAGTAATCTGGAAGTTTAGCATTGATTAACATTGTTCTTGCAGCTTCCACTAACGTTCGGTTTCGTCTTTCAACAACTCCGTTTTGTTCAGGTGTCCGTGCAATAGATGTTTGATGCTGAATTCCCACTTTCTCATAAAATTCACGAAGGGTTTTGTTAACAAATTCAGTTCCTTTGTCTGTTCTGATGATTCTGACGGTGTTGCGGAGCTGAACCTGTATCTTTGTGAGAAAGGTGATGATCATTTGTGGAGCTTGGTCTTTGCTACGAAGAAAGTAGACCCAAGTCCATCGTGAGTAGTCATCAACAATTACTAAGATGTAGCGTTTGCCATTGATCGTTTGCACGCGCATCGGGCCACACAAATCCATGTGAAGAAGATGAAGCACATGCTGAGAGCTGTGTTCCACCTTTGAAGGAAAATGAGCACGAGTGCTTTTCCCTTGTTCACAGGCTGAGCAAAGGTGATCTTTTGAATACCGGAATCGTGGGAGTCCTTCAACTAGTTTGTGTCGAGCAAGGTTGGTGATGGTTTGAAAGTTTAAATGTGAGAGACGACGGTGCCATAGCCATGATTTTGTAGATGTTGCCTTTGAAAGTAAGCAAATGGGAGAGGAAGCAACCATGTCTTGCATAGAGATAGTGTAGAGACTAGAATTACGCGAGCCAGACATAAGGTCGTTTCCTTGTAGATCACGAATGAAACAAGTTTTCTCCCTGAAAGCAACCTCCAAATCTCCATCACAAAATTGACCTACTGAAAACAGATTGTGACCGAGGCCTTCCACATAGTAAACCCTGCTGATTTCGATGTTCCCATTAACATAATCTCCGTAGCCCATGATGGCTGCGAAGTGATCGTTCCCGAATCTGACAGTGCCAATGAACTTTGCAATAAAGTTTGATAACAGTTTGAGATTGCCTGTCATGTGTCGGGAACATCCGCTATCAACAATCCAGAGAATGATCTGTATCACCTGCATTACACACAGACGACACAGATGGAATAGAAGTAGATGTGGAACCCGAAATGTGAGAGGGTTCCGAAGCAGATATGTTAGACATACACACATTTGTAATTTTAGGCATCCATTTAAATCCTAGTGTGTTATGTATCCATTTCTGCCATCTATAACTACTTTTTGCTTTAGTCTTAGTGAAAGCACTAGGTGGTACTACATTCTTAGGAGGTGAAGCGGGAGCTACTGTGATAGTAATGGTTGCCTTAGAATCTAAAGATGGTGGTTTACCAAGCACAGACTTAGAATGATTAGTGGGCCTAGAGGTATTCCGATTCTTAGGATTCGGTAATCTAGAGATTATAGCTTTAGCAACACATTTGTCATGACAATCAGAATTCATACTCTTTTGACAAATATCACAAGGTGTATCAGACTGAATATCAAAGGTACTCAACGGTTTAGCATTCGTTACATCACTATTTCTATTACATTTGCCAGACGCAACATCTATAGTGGAAGTAACTTGAGTTTTATTCAGATTCCTAGGGTGTTCTTCTACTTTAGCATTCCTTATTGATCTTTTCTTAGGTCGCAACTTCCTATTCTTCGTTTGAGTGCTCCTAGGCTGTGAAGTGCGGACGTTTGGAAAAGATGCAACTATTCCTGTTTCAGTAGAGGGAAACACATTAGCAACTTGTGATTTGGCAGTGGGAATTCTAGGTTCACGATTACTAAGTGTGACTGGTGCTAATCTCTTAATCACAGTAGGCGGGAGTAGTTCATACTTTCCTAACATTTCCCGTAACTTAGAGATGGTGTGAATCAGATCTTGATTTTCAGAACGAAGATTACCAGCAAAATTCATGACTTCTCTAGTGTGAGCAAGACAGTGATCAAGTTCGTTTGATGCTTCATCTCGAGTCTTTTTGAGTAAATCAAATATGACACCATATTCATGTTTGACTTTTAAAAGTTCTTGTTCATATTTTGAGATTTGACTTTTCAAAGACACGTTTTGATCATCCAGATGCTCAATTTTAGTATCAGAAGATTTTGCACTCAATTGAGCGATTTTCTTTTGAAAACTAAGTTGATGGTTGTGAATATCTTTTTCACACCAATGTAGACGTCGTTTTGCATTGTAAATTTCCGTGTGTAATCGTTTATTTTCAGCTTTTAAAGACTCGATCTGAAGCACATTATCGGTGTTCTCAACAGTTGCAACAGTTTCAACAATATCAGCAGAGATATGATCAGATGCATATGGCAACGAATAGAATAGCACAACATTATGGATATCAGCACAGATAACATCTTCCAAGAGTCGATCAACATCTTTTCTCAATAGTTTCTTTTTGCGTTTTGTGTTAGTAATAGATGTTTCTGTTTTCTCGAAAACGTTTTTCATTACCCCAAGTTCCTTATGAAAATCCTTTTCCCAGGCAATTGCACAACTTTTCAAGTTTTTAACATTAGGTAAAAGATTTTTCTGAAAAATGTCTCTTTGTTCTCGCGCCAGAGGCGACTGAAAATGTTCAACTTTGATTTCAGATCGATATTCTATCTCATGTTGTAAAATTTTGAGGTCAGCCATGAAAATGTCAAAATATCGAAGAATTTTTCGATTTTCAGGTTTTGAGTTTACTTCACTAATGGAAGGTAAAGGACCATAAGTTTGTGCAAGGACTGTTTTGGGATTAACAATAGAAGACTCGGGTGTTTTGATGATAACCCTTGGTGTGTTAGAAGAATCCGTTGGTGTGACGAAAGTGACCGCGTTTTTATAATTAAAAGGTTTGTTGTAAACAACATTTTTTAATTTTGATCGACTCTCGTCTTCTGCATCTAATTCCTCTTGACGATGATATTCAACAACACTCATGACAGTATTATCAATTTTGTATTTTGCACTGGAAACTTCAGGAGTTGGTTTGAATGTTTTTAGTGAAAGCTTTGGTTTGTAATCAGCTAGATTTTTTCCATATCCATTTGGATTAGGTTTTAAGGTAAACTTTTCAATAGCTGTTACTGATTCACCATGTTTGTAAACAACAGTTTTAAACTTTTTAAGTTTGTTTTGCAAACCGAGAATTTCTGCAAGAAGGTCATCTACCCGATTCGTTGAATGCTTTTTGTATGCGGAGAACTGTTTTTGACAATTTAACAACTCAGCCTTAGCATTTTGATTTTCCAAGGTGAGAGCGTTAATTTGCTTTTTATGTTCATGTTTCAGTTGTTCTAATTCGGACAACAAAGCATTCTTCGAGGCGGCTAGATCACGCATCTGTCTCTCTAAATATTTTTCGTTTTGATGAGATTTTGCAAAAGCGGCTTCAAAACCTTTTTCACGGTTTTCTTGAGTTTTTAAAAAGTTGAGTTGCATTTGTAAACATTCAAAATCCTTGGTTAACAGTGCATTTTTACTTTTTAAGGATTGATTTAATGCATAACATTCCTCCATTTTGATTTTATGGTCTTGAATTAACCGAGCAAAATCCGGATGAGGCAACAGATCATCTTGTTCAACGTGAGTCTCAACATGATCATTCTTTAGATCCTCAAGTACGATCACGGAGTCAATTTGATTATCAAAGGAGACCATAAGGTCATCTTGATCGTCAAATGTAACTACAGGGTTAACTTGAAAATCATCAGAAGAAGATGTAGAAGACTCATTTTGAACAGTCTGATCCGTGCCGGATTCAGATATTGGCGGAGATATTAGTTCAGATATGATGATGGTTTGTTCGGGTACCTGAGACAAGCCATCAGTGTCATACACTGGGCCTGTATCACTCATGTGCAGCTCATGCATATTAGCCATCAACATAACAGCTGCATTAGCCTGCAAGTCCTCCATATCATCATCTGAGTCTGCATCTGCCATAAAGCTCTGTTCTTTGTTTGTGAGAGATCCACCGGCTTCATCCTTAAGAGCCAAAAGTAATGCCTCTTTGAAATAAGCACTGCCCCGAGTCCTTGGCTTTGGGCATGCATTAGCCAGGTGTCCCTTCTCATTGCAGTTGTAGCATCTAAGACCATTTAACCGATTCTGAGCATTTCCCTGTTCCACCACTTGAGCTCTGTTGTTATTCCTACCCACAGCATTAAACCCTTGACCACCGCCCATCTGACGACCATATTCACGATTCTGAACTTCAACACGTCCATTGTTCACAACAGCTTGAGTCCGTGTGTTAGATGAGGAACGAATACGATTGTTGGATTTGTTGGTGTAACGGCCAAAAGCATTAGCAATCATCACAAATCCTTGTTGCAATGCTTCGAACGGATCTGTTTCCTCAGTCGCTTCACTGACATATGCTTGAGCATTGTTGCTGTATGGGACCAATTGATTTTGTTGAGGTTGAGGTTGTTGCTGTGAAGGTGTGTTGGAAGCAGTTGATTGAGTTGCTGGTTGAGAGGGATAATTCTGTTGAGCATACAAGGCAAGTTGTTGATTGTCCGGTTGTGACTGTTTAGCAATTTGAGCACGGAGAATCCTTTCCCGATCAACTTCCTTTTCATGAGGCTTCAAGTAATCGTACAACAATCCATAAGTAGAATGATGCATATTCTTCGCTTGACGGAGAAAAATGACATACTTCTCCCATTCTGGACCAAGACTACTCAGGAACTTAGTATTCACTGCAATTCTTGGCATGATGATGTTGTGTTTATCCAAATCATTGATGATATCTGAAAATCGATGATGATAGGACTCTAGTGTCTCTCCAGGTTCAATCATGAAGTGTTCATAAGCCAAGTAAATTTTGGATTCCAAATCCTCCTGATTGAGTACAGATCCTTCCATAAGAAGACGAATATGATCCCACATTTTTTGTGCAGTCTTTTGAGCATCAACACTACGAAGAATTGGGTTTGGTAATCCTAAAAGGATGTATTCCATTGCAAGTTCATCAGCTTCATAGTGTAGAAGTTCTGTAGGATTTAAATCTGCAACAGTAGCAATGTTGGTTTGTTCATCTCTTGGTGGAACTGCGTTTGGATCTCCGGGTACAATGACAGTAGGCATCTCAAATGGACCTTCCAAGATAACCTTGTTTAAGAACTTTCCATGTGGCTTCTTCAGATCACAGAACCTAAAGAACCTTATCACCCATTGATCGTAGTTTCCTGGAGTGAGCATTGGAGGTCTATCAAGTGATCCAGCTTCATGAATTGATTGTTGGCTGCTTAAAGCTTCACACATCTTTGCAAACCAAGTGGGTTCCTTCATAGTGCTTCGTGATGGATGTTGATTGAAATCGTTTGTGTAGGGTAGAGTTTGAAGACTTGGTGGTGGTTGAACCATTTGTGGTTGTGGAATTGCACCAAGTTGTGGAGTATGTTGCTGATTAAATTGTTGTTGATAAATGGCTTGTTGTTGATTCCATTGTTGATGTTGTGGAGTTAATTGTAGTTGTTGTTGATGATTATAAGTGTGAGGGAAGTAGTTAGAGTATGGTGGTTGAGACATGATGATAAACTTGTGTAGTAAGAATGGATCTTTGTAGTCGAATGGACCTTTGTTGATGAAGTATCCTTAGGCGTAGAAATGACAAGAACCAAGTAGCACTTATGCGTAAAAACACCAAAAGTTACGCGTAACAAGAATAGTTACGCGTAGGATTTAGCTTACGCGTAAGCAGGAAAAAAGACTAATGTTATGCGTAAACAGTAAGTTAGGCGTAGAAAGTTAGGCGTAGGATTACCTTATGCGTAGGACTAAGTCTACGCGTAAGATGAATCTTAAGCGTAATATTTTCTACGCGTAAGTTTATGCTTAAGCGTAAGATTAGGGTTTTATCCCAAGTGATCTTTTACACTTCACAGTGCAAAAGATATCCAAAGTCGACGTATTTTCAGACTTATCCAAGTAAGAAAACACGGAATAAACCAGAAAATTGAAGATCAAACCAAGGAAAGTCTTACACGTAATTTTAGGGTTTTGTTACTCGTAAGATTACTCGTAACTTTGATTCTATCCAAATGTGTTTCTAAACCAGTTTTTGTGTGTTGAAATAGCTTCAATAACACCAAAATAACACAAAAGTGTGAAACTTGATGATCCAAAGCACTTAAAACAGTTACGCGTAGGATAACACTTGCGTACAAAAACAAGCTTAAAAACAAGGAAAAACACGTAAAGTTCCAAACTTTTTGCCAAAAACCAATAGTTTAACACCTAATAACGTTGAAAGTACAAGAATCTTGGATTCAAAAGTGTAAAAAATTAGTTTTTAAGCGAACCAAAGATTGTGTTATCTTTACGCGTAAGTCCCAAAACCAAAACTTCAAAAACCAAACGTGTACACCCAACTATTTGGCGATTGATACCACTGTTAGGTCACTAGTTTTACAACATAAGCTTATAGAGAAAGAGATGAAGGCGGATGAACAAGTATCAAACACACACACACACAATATTGTAACCGGTTATGCGTAGGAGGTGAGTGAAAGAAATAACTTGAACAACCAACCCTCAAATGAGGGTTTACAATAGTTTATATAGGCAAGGAGCTAGGGCAACACTCCCTCTCCTTCCCTATTCCTTATTGGGCTTGGGCCTCAGCTTATGGGCCTTCTACATAAGCTGGACCTTAAACAAACATAAAGGCCATAATAAAGCTACCTATTACATATGAAATATAAATACTTGAAATACTGTTTAGGAGTGATTCCAACACTAAGTCATGCTTTGCCAATGAGTGATGTTATTTTACTTAATATCACAAGTTAGAAATAAATCTAAAATATAAAATTCCAAATGCTAATGATACTATCCTAACTCAAAACCCAAATTCAATTGTGCTAACAAAATAAACGATCGATTCCCAAAGACAATTCAAAACAAGTGCTGGTAAAATAAAATGAGTAATTAAACAATCAACCAAACAAAAACAAATTGGCTGAAACAATCTTCATCACCGACGATAAAATTTAGCTATAAATGCAAAAATGAGATAATAAATATCTAATATTTCAAAACTATACAAAATAGCAAATACACGTTTAAGTTAATAAAAAAACTTGACAAATGGGTTGCTATAATTCAAACAACCCAAATATGAAATTGATAATTCTAATGACGCACTTATGTGTTAGGGATTACTTGCCAAATTTAAATAGATACATAACCAAATCTAGCGAATCTACCGACGCTCGACTAAAAAACTCCCAAACTAGCAAAAACTATCGCACATGCAATTATTCCAAACTGTCTAATGAACTAAATAAAAACCCAACCAAATATAAAGAACCCAATCGTTAGGTTTTTTCTGCAAATAACACAGCTCAAACACAAAATAATTTTAGAATCACATTCAAACGATTCTTGAAACAAAAAACAATCATTCTTTAATCCATCTGAATCCTAAACGATTTTTTTTCTTTTTCATCATGGCTCTTATACCAGTTGTTATGGTTGAACATGATGAAACAAAGATATAAAATCAACAAACGAAGTGTAAAGTTTATTCAAAATTGCTAACTAAACACAAAGGTGCCAACACTACTACAAATTGTGAAATAGAGCCCCCTTAATAGAGCCCGATTTTAGTGAAAAACGGGCTCTAAAGGGATTCAAAAGGGTATAGAGCCATGGTTTCTCTTATAAAACCGGGGTCTATGTTAGAAAACTTTAAAGCCGCGTTTTCTACTTCAAATCTATTCCTTGTAAAGAGCCATGTTTTATTCTTGAAAACCGAGCTTTATCTTAAAGATCATTAGAGCCCTTATTTCTTTTACAAAATCGGGCTTTATCAAATTATGCTTTGTAAGACCATAACATTGTTCAAGACTTTTGGGTGGGCTATTTCCCTCCCCAATTTTCATACCTTTCACAATACCCTAATCTTTCCCCCCCCCCCTCTTCACTTTCACAACCCCAAACCCTCCAACTTTTTGTGCCGCTTAACATCACCACTTAACCAACGTCACACACACCACCACCTCTGCCGCACACATTGCCGTCACAAGCCACCTTCATCACTCAGCTAAGCCTGCAACAAACTAATCGAATTAGGAGGTACCAACTGCTATAACTGATATTGCTGTTCAATTAACCTTTTAAATACATCTTGTTAGGATCGTTTCTATGGTTGATTTGGTGAATCGGGAGGTCGGGGAAGATGAAAGAACATCATCTTCATGTTAGAGAGAGAAAGCTAGAGAGAGAAGGGAGAATACTAGGTGTTTTATTTATGAAAGGTGAAATACACAAGTGAGACTCACCCCTCCATGGAAGTATGGAGGGGTTTATATACCCAAACACATACATCTATGGGTAATTGACATAACAAGCCCATGTGTTTGAGGTAACAAAGATAGAAATAGTAATCCCGTCAATGTCGTTCCATTTACGAGTTAGGAGCGATTCCAACAATCTTCCCCCAATGGGACGACATAAGGGATTACTTACAACATTTACTACAAATATAGAAAACAAATAAAGAAAGGTCTTCATAAGCTCTTCAAGTGCTGAGGATGATGAAAGGTTACGCTCTTTGTCTTCTTCTGGTACCTTGACTTGAGAACCGTTTTCTTCACTTGTAGGCAAATGATGTAATATGCATAAATTGGATTAACTTCCCCCCAATTCATGCTGCATGTCTTTAGCAGCTTCTCCGTACACTCCTTTTTGGCGAAGTTTCTGAATCAGCTTCCCCCCAAACTGACAACTGTCTTCAGCAGATTCGAAACTTTGATGTAGTGAACATTTCCTCTAACTTTTGAAGTTTTCAGTACGCAGCGGAATTTGTAGATGAGCAGTAAACCACACAAGGTAAATCTGACTTGTTGCGGAAAATCCGTTCGGGGGTAACATGCAAGAAATCAACAAGATCTTCTTACGTAGGTAGATGCTTCACACCAAACAGACCACGAAAGACGAAATGAAACGACTTCCCCCTGAATGTTGCGGTCTATCGGAATAATAGTTACCTGTAAATCTGCAGTTACTCGATAAATGACCGTGTGTGAGGCATCACAACATCATATTTAGGTAACTTCACGCACGATAACTCTGTGAAAGTGAGACGATAACACCAAAGTGAGACGTTTAAACCACAGATCGTCTCATTTCTTCCCCCTGATTGAAGAAATTCATGAAGGGAAACGGGTTTTCGAAAAAAATCCAAAAACATCAAAGAAGCAAGGAACACCTATACTCTCTTCCCCCCGATGTTTTCAACGAATCAGAATCATACACCACGTATGTTGATGATGAAATTGGAGACATCGAAACCATGTATGTTCAATTAATCGAACAAGTGTGAAGTACCATAAATATCTTGTGAGAATCAACTGCTGATAAAAACTTCTCTACTCGTGTATACTCTTCTCAACTAACTCTTTACCGACCCCATTATCATTCTGACGGGTTTTTGTAGTGACTACTGATGGAGAAAACCCAATATGACGAACTTGAGACTGAAGTAGTATAACCCGAACTTGTGACTTAAACTTGCACTATTGTCAGACGAAGAACCTTTTTTCGAATCCTGATCGAAAAAAAGGTAAACTTATAGTTTCTCAAATTATCCACAGTAAGTGTGACACTTGAGCACAACAACGTAACTCCTTAAAAGTGATAGTTATAAGCTGTGAGCACAACAACGTAACTCCTTACATCAGGTTCAACTAGATAACTCAAGTCTTTGTCAATCGGAACGGTTAAAGCTCGAACAAGGATCTCGAAGAATCATGCATCCAACCAACCCCGATATCTTCAGATGCTAAGTACACGCACCCGTGATATCCCACTTCAACCTCAAATAAATAATAAAGAATTCACGCCGTAGACACATCTTGCGGTTAAACGCTCAAAACTAGCCTTCAATAACGGTTAAGATGAACTTTGATAATGGTTTTTCCCGATCTTGTCAAAAATGTATCCCCGTGAAAATTGATAATACCAAAATACCACTCATTGTATATAAAAAATGTATCCAAAAAAATTTTGTAGCCAAAAAGTTCGGATAACAGATTTTGTCCAATCCTTCATACCTTTGGCCCAATCATCAAAATATTAACCCAAGAACCAATCTTTGATATATAAATATGAAGCCTAAAATAAAAACAGATGAACACCACGATCCAGGAAAGCCCAAGCAGCAAGTGATATCCGATTCAATCATAGGGCCCAAATGTGTGAGAACAATATCAGTCCAATGAATGGATTCACGACCCAAAGGAAGTAAATACCCGGACATGATAAATACCATTTTACTAGATTCATTTTGACCTAAACCTAAACCCACAAGTTTCTTCTCGACACTGTCCCCAGTGTGACAAAAGAAGTATTTTCCAGACAACTCACCCCTAACGTCGTAGCATTGGTCAAACATACAATGGCAAAAGAAGCTGATCTCTCTGAATCTGAGCTAATCGTTAAACTTGTGATGCAAATGTCAAAGAGATCTGGAACGTTTACTTCAGATGAAGCTAAATTCTTCGAAATACTACTTGACTATCAACTCAGATCATCATGCAAGGAGTCAGCCACTCAACCCAAAAGACCAAGAGATGACGAGGATAAGGATAAGGACTCTGCACCTAAACGTCAGAAGCAGTCTGGTCAATCTACATCTATGCCACCTCCTCCACATCGAACTTCTTCACAACAAAAGTCTTCTCCACCACGGTCTTCCACTGATAAACCTCGGGACGATTCCGAGTTACCACCCTTGACTCAGAAAACTGGTGATCACTTTGAGTATACGGGTGGTGACGATGAAGAGGTCCTTGAGCCCCAACAACAACCCTCCTCTCCCAAACAAGTGAAGAAACCCGTATCATCATCAAGGCCTTCTAAAAACAAGAAAAAGACGACTCAGCCAGATGTCGTATCATGGCTAGATGACGATACAACTGCAGAATTTGAATGGTTCTCCACACTTGTTAATAACACTCCCTACCCTGAAGAAGGTCAAGAATTGGTAGACGGTAGTACACTGGAGCATGCAAAAATCTTGCAAGAACGATTCCGTGTGAAGAAGATGACGAAATGCGAGTTGAAGCGCATCAAGAATGACGCATTCCTTCTGTTGAAAAACAGCTCGGAAAGTGCAATCGAGGTTGAATATCACCTTGAAAACATTGCTCGAGCCATGTCTAACAACATGGATTGGCTCAACCCAGAAGCAAACATCGACTTCACTAAACGGAACAACCCTCCATACTACACTGACTGGACCAAACCTCTACCAACAATCGGCCAACAAGAAGAACCAAGGATTCCTTTCAGATATTTCTTCAACAAAGACCTGGAATTTCTTCTCCATGGTGGCGATGGTTCACGAAAATACGCTACATCATTGACTCTTCCATTCCCTGCGGCTACTTACTCAAACTGCATAGCTATCGAGGAACGTGCAACTCACTTGTTTTCTGACAACGTGCAAGCATATGACCAAGATGCATTGTATGGGATTCATCATTGGCCTGAACGCCGAAGAATCTACTACAGAAGCTGCCTAGTTCAGAAGTCTCAACATGAAGTGTATTGCTCAAAGAACATCGTAGCCATCAAACACATTGATCTCAAGTCCAAATGGGACTACACATTCTTGAAGAATATCATAGTCAAACGACAAGATGAACAAGACTATGAATTCTCAGAGGCTGACTTTGAGAACTTGTCACTCAACGACATCGAAGACATGTATCTTGCCAAAATACAGGGTCGTAGGAGACAATTCTCGACTGAAATTCAACGTGAATTCATCAAGTCAGTTCTCATCTTCATTAGACGCATTGTGATCAAAGAACGTGTCGAAGATATCCAGATGGCTGTTGAATCATATCAGAAACGTGTAAACTTCACTCCACCACAACTTGATCTTCCTGACATCAACCAGCTCAAACAACTTACGCTCATCAGCAAACCTTTCGGCATTGTTTACCGCAGTGAACTTCGCAGAAACTGCTTAATGGCGTGTAGTGAGCTCCATAAATTCAGGGATCATACCTTGAAGATGGTTAGGGATGGATTGGCGTATAGATTGAAGGATATACGCTTGAAGGTTGGGAATCCTAAGCGCTGGAACTCTCAGGATAGAAGGGATGTGAGAAGGATCATCACCATGATTGATGAACGGTTGTTCAGAAGGGATCAGTTCAGACGCTTGGAGAGCTATGTTGGTGGTAGACCCAGGATAAACATCACCGGCTTTCAACGCCCTGTGCGCACTCCTGGGAACATCACTGCACTTCCTGGTACCCCTTGAATTGTTTCCTTCATATGATTTTGGATGCATGATTATATATGTGAATGGCTTGTGCACACATAACAGTGTACAACCCGTAATGGTCAAGAAAGGACCCTGTGGTTCATATCGAGTCCTTCACAGATCTTAGCAGTCTGTCGAGAACATTTATGAGAGGTTCACATCTGTGATCCTCAGTGATTGAATGGAAACTCCTGCCAGGGTCAACATCAAACAGCCCTGACAGCAGGTCGCTTCGGTAACTCCCCGTGGATTACGCGGAGTGTGTCTCATACGATCTACAGTCGTGAGGTGATGCTTCGGTGTACCTCAGCGACTCATCTGAACTATAGATGTACTTCGGTACATCGTGTTATCTCACTTGTGGGACTCCAGTTCAGGAACGGCCTTTGTGAGAATTAGAGTTGTGTTTTCACACTATGCTGTTAACACTCTCGAAGTTCTAACTTGTAAGTGCCGGAAACCGCTTATTACTAACCGTTTGAAATGTTTTCTTCTTATGGAAGCTCCGGAGCGGGATGATCGTGCTGATTCTTCTCATGCTCACGCCAACATCATCACTAATGGAAGTTCTACTCAAAAGCAACACAACCGTCAGAATGATTCTTAGTCAAACCAAAGAATCTACAAAGTTAAAGACTTAGAGAACTTCATCAGTATTGAATTCCAACGTCATAGAGCGTGTGAGCATGTTGAAGAATGATGTGGAGACACTGGAGCAGCGAAGCAGACCTGAGGCAGACTGATGTAGACAACAACATACTATCACTTTCACCAACAAAGAACAATGATCAAAGAACAAAGTCAATGATGACGTCAAAGCAGAACTGTTCAAAGTTAACAATCTCTCTACACTGGGGAGATTGTTCGAATCAAGACAATTCCTCTCACAAGAAAGAAGAATGTCAGAAGACGTCACCGCTACTATTACATCAACGCCTTCACCGTTTACACTCATATATACTTGAGGGGGAGATTGTTGGAATCACTCCTAAACAGTATTTCAAGTATTTATATTTCATATGTAATAGGTAGCTTTATTATGGCCTTTATGTTTGTTTAAGGTCCAGCTTATGTAGAAGGCCCATAAGCTGAGGCCCAAGCCCAATAAGGAATAGGGAAGGAGAGGGAGTGTTGCCCTAGCTCCTTGCCTATATAAACTATTGTAAACCCTCATTTGAGGGTTGGTTGTTCAAGTTATTTCTTTCACTCACCTCCTACGCATAACCGGTTACAATATTGTGTGTGTGTGTGTTTGATACTTGTTCATCCGCCTTCATCTCTTTCTCTATAAGCTTGTGTTGTAAAACTAGTGACCTAACAGTTAGCCTTCGAGTCGTGGCTTCTTGTTCATCTTTCACTATTTGACCTTTCATTTTAGGTTCTCTTCTCTTAGTATTTATGACCCATTCCTCTAGAAATGACTTGTTAATAACATAATAACAGATCAATTACGCGCATCATCGCAAAATCTATTTTCTTGGAAACAGTTAGCTAACTAGCCTAGCTGACAAGGCATGGCATGAATGACGGGATGCTAACTCGATCCACCCTTGCCTCTACAGAATTCTACCTGATATAAAAAAATATAAAGCACCAAAAGTAAGAGAAAATGATATTTATTATTTAAACAAGTGAATGACATTTTTCCCCCTATCGATTGTTAGGGCTTCCCATGTGTCATCGTCAGAAGATTATGCGTTTCGTGTGAAACAAGATTCGTGTGATTCAAAGTTTCGAGAAGGTGTTCCAAACACGTGAAGGAGTTCATGTCTAGGTGGAGATAGCTCAAACAATAACTTAAATTGTAAGGGTTGTTTGGTAAGTTTTTGTAAATTATTTGACTTGTCTTACATATTTTAGTGTTCGAGTTTGTTTAGAATTGTAAAACTATTTTATGCCAGTTATTTTAGAATAATTAGGGATCCATAGCTAAAAAATTCTTTGTACTCTTAAATTAGTATTTTACCTTTAAATATTTTGTTAGACAATTTTGAATACAAAGATCGGCTTCATTTGCATATCTGCTATCTTTGTTTCATCTTTTTGACTCCCAACTATTTCAAACAGAAACGGGGCCATTATTTTACGTTAAAGAGGGTCGAACTTCACGTATAAAACAAGTAGTATATACAAAGCAAATGAATTTGTTGTTTATTAATGCATCATGATAAGGATTTAAAACGTACAATTTTGGGGATCATTTAAGCCCTATTTCGACACATTTTATATCCGTTACTTCTTAATTTCGTTACTTTTCACTTTTTAGGTCTTTTGGAAGCAAAATGCTGGAATGAAGCATATTTGGACGAAAAGGAGCAAATACATGAAAAAGATGGGAAAGTTAAGATCGAAGCCACATAAGACTTATCAGCAGAACCTGACGGCGTCCCATCCAAAGGGCGACATCGTCCCTCTATGAAGAATTGATCAAAACATGCATGCGACGGCTCAGTGAAATTCCTGATTGTAAATCCTGACGGCGTCACGCTTTAAATATGGAGGGAGTCACTCACAGTTTTCACTTCAGACGGTCCAGATCTAGAATTCATACGACGTATCAACTAAATCCCGATGGCGTCACAACTCTCAAGTGACGTTGTCCCATCGATTACTTGGCCCAGACAAAACCCTAATGACGGCGACCTGACGGCGTCGCATGCAAAAGGCGATGCCGTCGCGATTGTAAATCTATATATAGAACTCGATTTTCTGTATAGTAAGAGGTAGAATTTTGGAGAGCAAACCCTAACTCAGTTGTAGTCTGACTTGGACAATATTCTAGGGTCCCATACCCTATTTTACACATCAAGATAAGTTTGTTAATCCAATTTATCATTATATCTACCCCATGTTTGATTGATTGTGTGTATGCTTGCTTGTCTAACATGTCTAGCTAAATTACTTGTGTGTTTGCTTAGATCTATGAAACCTAGTTATTGATTGTTGTTAGGTTGTTTCTTGTCTAAATTGAAATTGGCTTAGAAGTGCATCTAGGCTATCGTTGTATTTAATGCTTGAGTATGCTTAATGATGATATGGTGTACGAATGGAATTGCTTAGGTTTTTCGATTCCGTGAATCATATACGAGAGATAAACTCATAGAACTAGGAGATACGCATACCCTACGACTTTTAGGAGTACAACGCGTTAAGATAAAGGACGTGACAACCCAACCAATCAATAAAAGATAACTAGTGTGTAATAGTATCTAAGTGAACACATCTTTAATCATCATACGAGCACACCTCAATTAAACATATTTATCCGTAGTAATTAGATAATTAGTAGAAGTAGAGTAATCGGTATAAGTACCACCCCCCAACCAATTGCCTCGAGATTTTACATTAGCTTTCTAAAAAAACATAAAAAAAATTAAAAAAATAATAATCATCCTCAACACCACCTTCTCGTCATATATTTCTTACTAGCATTCCTATTTCCCTAGAGAACGATATCAATCCTTGAGGCTTACCCCATACTACACAACAACGATTAGGTTTACTGCTTAGAGGGTTGAAAAACTTGCTCGTAGAAAAGGAGGTTTTCTCGACCTCGAAGGCGCCTTTCTACGCATGATGTGCTACGTGTGTACAAGTTTTAAATTTATAAAAGATGATTTACCAATTTTACCAATAACACATACGAGCAAATGCACTCGTCCGTTATAGCAAGATTTTGAAGGTAAGTCGGGATCGTTCGCAGGGATTTGAGTGAATCTGATTAACAAGTCTAAATCAACTAAGGCAATCCAAAAGCATGTAACAGCAAAAATAGATATAATGAAATTCAGATGATTAAAAACTACACTTGCTTAAACTAGTTTCTTATCCTTGATTAGTATGATTATGTTAACCTCTTAACATGTTGGTTATGATAATTAGTTGGTGTACTAACCTATTGTTCTTACAAGTTAAACCTTCGTCAAGATTATAGTTCATAAAAACAAGCATTAAGTTTAACCAATCAATTCAAGTTTCATAAGTTTATTTCACAAACTTAAACACAAAAACGTCCATTTTATTTATCAAATTTGCTTAAGAAATGGTCAATACAAAAGGTAACCGATTATAGACAAAAGGTTACAATTGATTGTCAACAACTAATCTTACGACCTTTTAGATGTTTCCAATCAATCCAACTTGATAATCAAAAAGCGTTCTTATTACAACCACACCTTAGTTCCTTTGTTTAATCAAGAATAATGGGTAAAGACAATCATCCATAGACAAAATAATTATAACTAGTTGAATAACAATAAGTTCTTTCGACCTCTACGATTACTATCAACTAGTCAAACTTGATTAACAAATGTCATTATGAAACTTTAGCACAATTGGATCTTAGAATCAACTTGAAATTGAATTAAAACATGTTAACACAATCACAAACTAATCATATGATAATCAACATCATTTAAGCAAGTGTATAAAGAAACTAGCCACTCATAGCAAACATAAACATAAACTCAGAACTTTGAACATTAGAAAACATGATTAAGAGTCTTACAATGCTTGGAATAGGATTACAAATGGTGAAGTAATGATTCCCAAAGTATTAGGGTAGACTCCTTGGGGTTTTAACCTCCAAATATGGTACTTCTGGACCTCCAAACTTTCTTGGACTTCTAAGGACGAATTTGAGAGCTAAGAGCTTTGTTTGATGAGTAGAGAGAGTTGTATTGAAGTGTGTGTGTCATATGCTCACAAGAGGTCTCTATTTATACTTGTTCCAAGGCCTTGGGTATTCATTGCTGAACTTGGCCTCCAAGGAGTTAAGAAGAGACTAGAATATATCAAGGGAAGGACCTAGAATCATTTGGATACAATGGGGAAACTTAGTTATGAAGATTTAGCAGAAACAGGTCTCCCAACCGGATCGGTCGCATGACCAACCGATACGGTTGGTCTTCTAGCAGTGCTCCAACTGCATCGGTTGTGGGTGGCAACCGATCGGTTGGTCCATCCTCACATGTATATTTTAACTATCATCCAACTGATCCGATTGCGATTACAACCGATGCGGTTGGTCTTCCTGAGTGACAAAAAATCGACCTTTACTTTATTCTGACTTGTAGAGCTTGGTTCTTCAATCATCTTGGTCTTCTATGGTACTTGAAATATTGATTTGTGCTTGACATGCTTCACTGAAACGGGAATCTTCCTTTTGTTGAACATTCTTTTACTTTTCCTTCCGTTTCCCTGCACTTGGTTATAAATACTAGACAAACATCTTTTGATGCGATTAAGCACTGAAATCATGCAAATATAACCAAATAAAATATACAAAAGCACACATAACGCTACTGAAAACATGTACAATTTGAGCGTTATCAGCCCACATCAAGTTTTTGGTGCCACTGCCGGGGAATAGAATAGCTAGTTAGATCTCTGTCTTGTTTAGGTTCCCTTTCTTGATTCCTATCAAGTAAGATTTTTTCTCATTTTCATTAGCTTCCTTGTAGTCTATCCCCCTTCTTTGTGTTTTTGTTCGTAACCTTGTCACTTATCACCATGGGTGACAATCCACTACCAAACGATAATCCATCTCCAAATCAACCACTTCCACTCAACCCACCACCACTTGACCCGCCATGAGGCCGTACTCTTGGTGAATACTCTAGACCGAGCCATCAAGGCTATAGGAATACCATTGAGCTCCCTGTTAAAGATCAAACTATGGCCCTGCGATCCGACACCATCCGGTTGGTGCGAAACGGATGTAAATTCCATGGACTTCATTCCGAAGATCCTAATCAGCATCTCAAGGAATTCCTAAAAATCATTGATGCTATTGACCTTGATGCTAACACACGGGAGACCACGCGTTTGCGTCTCTTCAAATTCTCTCTAGGGGACCAAGCTAGTAATTGGCTTGAGCGACTTCCCGCCGGATCCATCTCAATTTGGGGTGATCTCACCACTCATTTCCTCGCCCAATTTTTCCCACCGGGGAGAACTACCAAACTAAGGAATGACATCTTGATGTTCCAACAATGTCAAGGCGAAACTCTCTACGAGGCATGGACTCGATTCAAGGACTTGCTCCATAAAGTCTCTCATCACGGTATCAATCTTTGCCTTCAAGTCCAAATCTTTTACGATCATTGTGGAATCCCAAACCTTGGATCTAGAACACTTAGCTTGTAATGAGTAGTTGCCTTGGATAGTTCCAAAACAACAAATAGAAACTTTGTATGAATATACACAAGTATGCGGAATCTACTTGAGTGTACTTAGAAGATTAAAGTAAACAAATGAACACAGAATGTAACAACCAATGATTCAATATTATTAATCAATAATACGGATACTCTCAAAGTATCAGGGTTACACCTTGAAGCTTTACTTAGAACGGCTAGGGTTAAGGTAAATGCTAATGTGGATGTGAGATGTATTCTGACCTAGCTAGGATCTCCTTTTATACATCAAGGAGTCCTTTACAGAAATAACTATGCATTAAAACATATCATATCTTCTATATGAATAGAATATATGCTACTACAAAACATACATGGCATACTATCCTTAGAACAATTCTAACTCTAACACTATCAGTACTAACTCTAACACTATCAGTACTAACTAGTTAATACTCTTGGATTATAACTATCAGTACAAACTTCCAAGACTAAAAGTACTAACTGTAATCTTGAATTTCCCAACAATCATCCCTTAAATTTATGATTGGGTTTCTGAATCACAAGTTTCTTCATGCTGAGAGGATTCTTCCAAACATCACTATTGTCTGCTAGGTCTTCCAACTTGGTCGAATATCTTTAGCAGCAACTCCTTGGCCATTTCCACTGCATTACCCATTCTCAATCCTGCATCTAATATCTGTAAGAGTGTTCCAAGAGCAAGTGGATACACTCTCTCAACAAGCATGTAAATATATGTCCCATTGCAGGTAATCACAAGATGCAAGCACAAGAATCCAGAAATGTCCAACTGAGTTCTTCATCACCAGTCTGAAATCTCCATTGTTCTTCATTTGAATTAGGTTCAAAGATATTCTGAAGCTCATACAGCAGCTCCAAATCCTTGTCATTGCCAGGATCCTTGTTCTTGAACCTGTTTTTGACCAGCTCCCAAAGCTTGAGAAAATCTTCCCTGTCAATGGTTGTAAACAGATCTACCAAGTAAAGATATGCACTTGTTCTTCTTCCAGTTCTGTAAATCCTCCAATACCTCTTACCATCCTCAGTATAGATATCCCAATTGATGATTGGATACCTAGTGTTGATGGGCTCTGAGTACATTGCATCTTTAGGAGATTCAATCAACATCATCCTGTTCTTCAGTCAATCCACTTTCATCTTGATCTGTGGACTTCACCTTTTTGGTAATAGTTGAGGAAGTACCTTCTTCAGATGGCCTCTTATAGCTTCTTATAGGCTGTGACCTTTCAATTCTATCATCTGGTTGCATAGGAGTGAACCCAAGAATTCTTCTCTAGATTCTATCAGAAGTTCTTTGAAGAGTCTCCCAAGATAGCTGATTCAACTGCTTTAATGTCCTCCTATCTTCACCCTGATGCTTAATGTACTTGAAAATATACATCTTTTGCTGACTTTTGTTAGGAGGTCTGTGCAGCTCTTCAAGTTTCCTTTGCTATCTGAATTGGCTTTGTCTCCTTGCAAGTATTTCATTAAATAACAAAGTTGCTTCATTGATACTTGTTCCTTCATCTTGTTGTAGCTTCTGTTGTACTTCTTTTGCAGCATCTATTTTTTCTCTCATTTCATCCCATGTCTGCCAATCCTCTTCAAGCTTAGCAACCTTCAATTTTTCTTTTGCTGCAGCTGCTTCCTGCTTATCCTCCTCAGCCCACTTCTCTGCAAGTTCCTTTGCAGCATCTTCATTAATTCTTTCCAACTCTGCTCTAGATAATTTCTTTTTCTTTGGTTCCTCTTGTAGAGTTCCCTTGCCTTTGTCTTTAGGATCAATTGTTGAAACATAACTTGTTGGTTCTGAGATTACAACACATTTTTCTTTTGGCTTTGTTGCTAACTTTGACTTCTTCCTCAAGTATAGAATAGGTGGCTGGAATAGACAGGTGTGATAGGGACTTATCTCTTTAAACTTTGTAGTCCCAAAATAGCATGCTTATCCTTTTCTTCATTATGACTATCCTCTGCATCAACATGTGGTGTGGTAGTGGTAGTTGTAGCTTTTGTAGTGGTCATTGCTTGTAATTCTACAGTTACTTGAAATAAAGGAGTTAAAACTGATACTTGAGCCTCAGGAGTACTAACCATAGTACTAACAGTACTAACTAAAACACTAACAATACTAACTGGGATAGTACTAATAGTGCTTGCAGGAGTACTAAGTACTTCTTCATCATTTTTCTGGGCCTCTGCTTGAACTAGAACTTCCTTTTCTTGATCTTCTTCATGATAGAAAGGACTTTCATGTGCCCCTCCTTTCCAATCACCAAATTCATGTCTTCTTTGAATATTTGAATTCCTCCCCTGTTTTGGAAAATCCTCACTTGAAGTACTAGACACCATGAACTTGGTCCTTCTTTTCTTTGATGCAGTACTGGTAGTAGGAGTGGACTCTGCAGTAGGTTGAACTCTAGAATGATGTGAAAGAACTTTGACCTAATGTTCCAGCTTTTTCATCTTGAGAAGCATCTTGGTGTGGACTTTGGAGGCATTCTTCTTGGTCTCCTCCAAATCACTTTCCAACAGTTTAACCTTCTGAGATAGAGATCTGTACAAATCCGTCAAATCCTTGGGTGTCAATCTGCCCTCACCACTTCCAGCTGTGTTACCTACTGAGAGAGGTAGGTCATGGGGAAGTTGAGTTGCTTTCCCAGGCCTAGCCTGAGCAGAAGCAACCCCCTTTTTAGTCGGTGCATGGGTCCATCCTATGAGGCAAGCTCACTAGGTGTTGGCATGGGTTGGGTCTTATGTATGTTACCACTGTCCTCAACAGCTTCTAAGCCTGGTTGAGTAGTGACAGCCCTAGCCATTATACCTCTTTCATCACCTGAGGTAGGCTCATCTGGTTTAGTATGAGTAGGAGAATGGGTATGAGCCTGCTCACTTCCCTGTCTGGTATGCATACTTGTTGATGAAGGTTGGTTTGTGTCTGATTGAGTTCCAGCTGTGGGTGTGTGTTGGAATCCGTCTGTTCTTGATGGTCCTTCACCCTCTACAAGTAAAATAGAAGAAATCAAAGGCACTACAGTCCCACTGTACCCCTTCAAATCCCTTGACATATTAGAGAAAACTTTTGATGTGAGGATTTTGGGTGGGTAAATGTTTTTATGAGACTGCAAGTTTTGTTTTTGAAGATCCAAAACTAATTAAATAAACTTGGGATACATCAAAAACTTGTTTTCATTACCAGCATTTTTAATCATACCCTCAAAAATATAGTTAGAAAAGTTAAATACCTTGCCTGTTGCAAGGCAGATCAAGGTTGTGGCTATGTTAGTAGGGAAAGCTTCCCAGCCAGTCCTTTTGTAACTCAAAGAATGCAAGAGGGTATGAATGAGAAACCTCCATTGTGGGGAAAACTGGTTTTCTTTAAAATTGAAAGTAGTATCATGCCTGTACCCCATCAATGAAAGTTGGTCAAGAATTTCAGAGGCTGGCAAAGTGTTAATACCTTGAGCATCTCTAAGATGAAGACGTTCCCTTAGAGATGTTGTAGTAATAACAATTGGAAGGCCATCCACTGTACCAGTTAGTTGTTGTAGCTCTTCAGTAGATGTTGTGACAATAGCAGTGTACCATAAGTTTCTAACAAGAGTATATAAGATAGTAGGGTTAAAAAGTAGAGCAAACCTTATGTGGCTTCTGTTTAGAAAAGTTACTATCTATGAAAACTTTGTATTGCCTTCTGGTAATTCCAAGCACGCCACCATGTTGTGCTTATCAACAAAATCAATAGGAGCCATGAGCAATAAGAGTTAGGGTTATAAATGTGGGTTTTGTTCGCAAAAGTCTTTTGTAAGGATCATTTCTATGGTTGATATGGTGAATCGGGAGGTCTTGGAAGATGGAAGAAACCCATCTTCAAGTTTGAGAGAGAAACAAGAGAGAAGGGAGAGAACTATGTGTTATTTTATTGAAAGGTGAAAGGCTTACACTAGAAATCTCACCCCTCCATGGAAGTATGGAGGGGTTTATATACCCAAACACATACATCTATGGGTAATTAACATAACAAGCCCATGTGTTTAAGGTAACAAAGATAGAAATAGTAATCCCGTCAATGTCGTTCCATTTACGAGTTAGGAGCGATTCCAACAATCTTCCCTCAGTGGGACGACATAAGGGATTACTTACAAAATTTACTTCAAATATAGAAAACAAATAAAGAAAGGTCTTCATAAGCTCTTCAAGTGCTGAGGATGATGAAAGTTTACGCTCTTTGTCTTCTTCTGGTACCTTGACTTGAGAACCGTTTTCTTCACTTGTAGGCAAAGGATGTAATATGCATAAATTGGATTAACTTCCCCCCAATTCATGCCGCATGTCTTTAGCAGCTTCTCCGTACACTCCTTTTTGGCGAAGTTTCTGAATTAGCTTCCCCCTAAACTGACAACTGTCTTCAGCAGATTCGAAACTTTGATGTAGTGAACATTTCCTCTAACTTTTGAAGTTTTCAGTACGCAGCGGAATTTGTAGATGAGTAGTAAACCACACAAGGTAAATCTGACTTGTTGCGGAAAATCCGTTCGGGGGTAACATGCAAGAAATCAACAAGATCTTCTCACGTATGTAGATGCTTCACACCAAACAAACCACGAAAAACGAAATGAAACGACTTCCCCCTGAATGTTGCGGTCTATTGGAATAATAGTTACTTGTAAATCTGCAATTACTCGATAAAATGACCGTGTGTGAGGCATCACAACATCATAATTCGGTAACTTCACTCATGATAACTCTGTGAAAGTGAGACGATAACACCAAAGTGAGACGTTTAAACCAAAGATCGTCTCATTTCTTCCCCCTGATTGAAGAAATTCATGAAAGGAGAGGGTTTTCGCAAAAAAATACAAAAACAACAAAGGAAGCAAACACCACCTATACTCTCTTCCCCTCGATTTTTTCAATGAATCAGAATCATACACCACGTATGTTGATGATGAAATTGGAGACATCGAAACCATGTATGTTCAATTAATCGAACAAGTGTGAAGTACCATAAATATCTCGCGAGAATCAATTGCTGATAAAACTTCTCTACTCGAGTATACTCTTCTCAGCTAACTCTTTACCGACCCCATTATCATTCTGACAGCTTTTTGTAGTGACTACTGATGGAGAAAAACCCAATATGATGAACTTGAGACTGAAGTAGTATAACCCGAACTTGTGACTTAAACTTGCACTATTGTCAGACGAAGAACCCTTTTTCTTAACTCCATCGAAAAAAGGTAAACTTAAAGTTTCTCAAATTATCCACACCTTAGTGTGACACTTGAGCACAACAATGTAACTCCTTAAAAGTGATAGTTATAAGCTGTGAGCACAACAACGTAACTCCTTACATCAGGTTCAACTAGATAACTCAAGTCTTTGTCATTCGAAACGGCTAAAGCTCGAACAAGGATCTCAAAGAATCATGCATCCAACCAACCCCGATATCTTCAAGATACTAAGTACACGCACCCGTGATATCCCACTTCAACTTCAAATAAATAATATTGAATTCACGCCGTAGTCACATCTTGCGGTTAAATGCCCCAAAAAATAGCCTTCGTTAACGGTTTAAATGAACTTGATAATGGTTTCCCGATCTTGTCAAAAATTGTATCCTCATGAAAATTTGTCATAACCAAAATACCAATCTTTTTTTTTTTTTTTTTTTTAATTTAATTTAAAATATTGTATCCAATATTTATTGTAGCACAAAAAATACGGATAACAACATTTACTAATTAGATTCAAACATCCATTAATAAATCACCTCACATCCAGATTTATGCCTGAAGCCTAAAAACTAAATGAGAAGCCCAATTCAATCAACAGTCGACGTCAGCCCAGTCCATACCCCGTCTAAATCCAATCCGATCCATTCACAAGAAAACATACCCATATAAAATGAGTAGTACACCTAATATAACCCTAAACCTAAAAAAAAACACATCTGATAATAACGCCTCCCACAACATATTCCTCTTTCTCTCAAATCTGAGAAAAGAAAGCTCTACTTATTAACCTTTGTCCCAAACACATCTCCTATCTCATCTAACATCTCAACACATCTCCATTCGAAATTAATTAATCTTAAGCCACACCCTTACTGAAAGTTTTCATTTTATGCTTCAACCGACTCAAGACATCATTAACGTGACATCAAGATCCAAGGGTCTCGGGTAGGTTTCAATTAATGTTTATCTTTTGCACCGAACAACGAGAATGATTGAGACTGAGGTATTGGTCATTCTTTAGTAGTGTTCGGATATTAAAGAGGAGGATATGTCCACATGGATCGATGATGATTATAATTCAATTGAAATAATCTTTAAAAGATTACAACAAAATTGAACCAAATCTGAGATTTTATAATTTATCTTTTTGAGTCTTGAATGAGATAGAGTTGATGTAGGGATAAGGATAGATTGTGAGTTTGTTGGTGAAGTTGAATTTGGATCAGTTTTAAAGTTGGCAACACGTTTTTCTTTCAGTAAAAAACATGTACTGGTGAAGGGTTGCTGAGGTCGTGTAGTATGAATGGTATTTGGTATTTGTGGTCGTGGTCGTTTTTACACGTAACCATTTTACATTGAAACCTTATGCGTAAAAATAGGTCATAGTCCTTATGCGTAGCCTTACGCGTAACGTTATGCTTATGCGTAAGCATATGCGTAAACATATGCATAGGCCATAGGCGTAAGCCAAGGCTTAAGCGTAAACGCATACGCGTAACTTTTCATACACGTAACTTCACAGCTACGCGTACCACCATTGTAGATTCCCCTTATGCGTAAGTTTAGGGTTTTGACCCTTTGACCACTTTTTCCGACGAGTTTTTCCGACCATGTTATCCGACCAGTCTTCATACTAACCCAGAAACAGCATAAAAACTGCCCTTTTTGACCAGTTGGACCATGAAAACTGAAGGTTGACCACTTTGACTTTCACAGGTTTGGTATAAAAAGTCCCATAAATGATTGTTTGGACAAGATGACCCAAGACAGATGATAACAGATGAAAGATCAGGACTTTTTATGTTACCAAGGATAAAGATACAAAAACATGTATTAAAAAATAACCTGTTAACCCAAAAAAGTATGAAAGGTTAAGAATAAAAAACAGATTTTTAACACAAGATTTTGACAAGATAACATCACCAAAATCAACCATAAATAACAAACTGACCGGGCTCTTGATACCAATGTAAGGATTGTTTCTATGGTTGATATGGTGAATCGGGAGGTCTTGGAAGATGGAAGAAACCCATCTTCAAGTTAGAGAGAGAAACAAGAGAGAAGGGAGAGAACTATGTATTATTTTATTGAAAGGTGAAAGGCTTACACTAGAAATCTCACCCCTCCATGGAAGTATGGAGGGATTTATATACCCAAACACATACATCTATGGGTAATTGACATAACAAGCCCATGTGTTTAAGGTAACAAAGATAGAAGTAGTAATCCCGTCAATGTCGTTCCATTTACGAGTTAGGAGCGATTCCAACGTCTTTAGTGAATTGTGGTTAATTGCAATTGAGAAGTTATGTATATATAGAATAAATTCTTGAATTTTGATTGAACCGCCATGAATATATTGTTGGTAGAAAGTAAAGATTATCCAAAAAGGAAACCTTTATATAAAGAAACTGGCGGTAACAACCCAATTTGCATAGGCAATTAATGCATAACAGACTTTTAGCAAAAGTACTAACGGCTAGTCATCAGTAATAAATAAGCTTATCAGTACTAATTTATAACCATCAGTATTAAGTTTACCCACCAGTATTATTTTATATTTTAAAATCAGAACACTGCAACCCCAATTTTGAAGGGATTAAGTGTAGAGACAGACACTTAATCATGGCTCGGCCTTCATATGGCCTCTAGTTTGGTGAAAACCAATGATTCCAGTGCTAAGCACTGCCTATGATGGATAGACCCATTCAAAGGGCCTTCCTGACAGGGTTTCCAGCTCGTGACAGGTGTTGCCTCCAACACAAGTGTTAGATTCACTGTTGCTCATTGTTCTCTATGCCAAATGCCCTTGGGCTAGTCACACTATTTGAGAACAGATAGAATGGAAAAGAGTGAGTTAGTACAGAATAAATCTGACTAACTGAAACCATCAATTCATGTTCATTATACCACCATATGCCACATTATGCTTTGTAATCACAAAGTTCAATTTTGTAGCAATTTCCATCATCTGGTTGCATCAGTATGTTCAGGAGGAGTGAACCACATTAGCTGCATCATTCAATTACAAAAACACATCCATACTGCTTGTGTTAGGCCTGAAAAGTTAGTTTAAAACCAATAAAACACAATCCAAGCTATTTTCTTGTCAATCAGTATTAACTTTACACTAGTAGTATTAACCAGATAACTAATAGTACTAACCAGTTTACAAAACTTTACAAAGTAGTGAGAGATTAAGACATATTATGGATGAAGCATTCCAATACTTGTAACCAAGTACTGAAATCTTCCCAATTCAAAATCCTTTGTTAAAAGATCTGCAACATTAAGCTTAGTATCAATCCTATCAACCTGGATGAGCTTCTTTTCATTACAGTCTCTTATAAAATGATGTCTTATCTATATATGCTTAGTTATAGAATGTGCAACTGGATTTTTAATAATGCATAAAGTACTGTTGTTATCAATGTAAATCACAATGCCCATAAAATTGTACCCATAATCAAGCATCTGATTCTGAATCCAGAGAACTTGACCACAACAACTTGCAGCAGCTATATAGTCAGCCTCAGTTGTAGAATTTTCCACAATGATTTGTTTCTTGCACTTCCATGAAATCAACCTATCACCAAAAACTGACATCCTCCTGTGGTTGACTTCCTATCAGGACTTGCCCTAGCATAATCATTGTCAGAGTAAGCTACCAGATCAAAAGGAGAGTCTTTAGGATACCAAAGACCTATGTGAGCATGGCGTTTCAGGTATCTAAAGATCCTTTTAACTGCATGCATTTTAGAGACCTTTGGAAAGACTTGAAATCTTGCACAGGAACACACTGCAAACATAATATTTGGTCTGGAGGCATTCAAGTACATCAATGAACCAATCATTGACCTATAAAGGTGCTGATCAACCTCTTAACCATCAACATCTGGAAGTAATGGCTTATTATGATCTATAGGAGTGCTTGTAATCTTTATATATTCATAGCCAAACTTCTTCAAATCTCCTTGACATATTTATCTTGACTCGTAAATATGCCATCTGTCTTTTGCTTGACCTGAGCCCAAGAAAGAAGGTGAGTTTTCCCATAGAACTCATCTGAAACTTATCTTGCATCAGCTTCTCAAACTCTTTGCACAAATCCTGCTTGGTTGAGCCAAAAATGATGTCATCAACATAGATCTAAACCAAGAGGATATCATTCTTAAAAAATTTGATGAACAAGGTCTGATGAATCTTTCCTCTTCTAAAACCATTTCCCAATAGATACTTGGCCAATGTTTCATACTAAGCTCTTGGTTCCTGATGCAGACCATAGAGTGCCTTTTCAACTTTGTATACTTTGTCAGGAAAGTTGGGGTCTTCAAAGCCTGGAGGTTGACAGACATATACCTTCTCCTCAATCTTTCCATAGAGGAAATCACTCTTCACGTCCATCTGGTATACTGTGAAGTCTTTGTATGATGCATAAGCCAAAAACACCCTTATAGCTTCAATCCTTACCACTGGAGGAAAGACTTCTTCATAATCAATACCTTCATGTTGTGTATACCCTTGAGTTACTAGTCTATTTTTATTCCTATAACCACACCTCTTTCATCCTTCTTGTTTCTGAAAACTCATTTAGTACCAATAGCTCTCTTGCCTTCAAGAAGATCTACAGAACCCGTACATTTTGAAGGTTGAACTGGAGAAGCTCTTCTTGCATTGCTTCTACCCATGCTTCATCTTCAAGGGCTTTGGAAACCTTCTTTGGTTCTGCCTGTGAAACAAAACAAGCAAACATAAACTTTTGTGTTTCAGCATGAACCCTCTCTTTATATATGGCACTAAAGAAACCAGTCTCACTATGCTGAACATGAGATCTTGTTATTCTTTCAGCATGAACACCCCCAATTACATTCTTCAAGGAATGATGCTGATTGATTCTTTTGTATGGTGTAACATGAACAGAATATGATGAAGCAATATTTGTAAGATCAATCTCATCTGCTTCATCATTAGGATCACTGGAATCAGAAACATCTGTATTGACTGATGGAATGGTGTGAGATCCATCAGTATTAACATATGGCCCATCAGCATTAACCACATTAGTATTGTTAGCAGTTTTATCACCAGTTGCAACTGCTGCATCACCTTCTTTGCTCACCACTCCTTCAGTATCTGTATCAATGGTCTTTGGAGGTTGATCACTAGCTTTGCTTACCTCCCCAGAAGAAGTACTTTCAGGTGAGCTGTTATTCCAAAGGGGTAATATGATACAATCATCATCATCATCATCATCAAAGTCTGCATCAGGACCTTACTTTTCTCCTATAACATTGTTAGAATCCATAGAAACATGCACATAATTCATGGATTCATTTAGCATATCTATATAAAAAAGCCACTTTGGTCCTTGCCCCTCTACACTAGGTTTATCCTCAAGAAATTCTATGTGCAGATTCTCCTCAATCCTTCTGGTTCTAGAGTTGTAAACCCTAAAGTCCTTACTATTTAAAGAGTAGCCTACCAGATATCCCTCATCAGACTTTCCATCAAACTTTCCTAAGTGGTCAATGGTATTAAGAATAGTGACATGACACGCAAAAGGTCTAAAAAAGTCTAGGGTAGGAGTCCTACCTAAGAATAACTCATAGAGAGTCTTGCCATGAGGCTTTACCACCAGTACCTTGTTATGAACATAACAAGCAGTATTAAATGCCTCTGCCCAAAATGTTGTGGGTAATTTGGAATCTGCTAACATGGTCCTAGCAGCCCCTATCAATGTCTTATTTCTCCTTTCAGCAACCCCATTTTGTTGAGGAGTCCTAGCTACACTGTATTCTCTTTTAATACCCTTAAGTTAACAGAAATCATTCATCACCTGGTTTTTAAACTCAGTCCCATTATCACACCTAATGATCTTAAATTTCTTATCAGCAAGGTTTTCTACTGCAGTTAAGTATGACTTAAGGATTTCACTAGTTTCATCCTTAGTATTCATGAAGAAAACCCAAGAAAATCTGCTAAAATCATCAGTTACAACCAAACAATATTTCTTATTATTCAAGCTGCTAATAGAGGTAGGGCAAAATAAATCCATATGCAGCATATGCAGTGGTTTGGTAATAGAGTTAAAAACCTTGGGCTTACAAGAGGATCTATGCTGCTTCCCTTTGAGGCATGCAATACACGTCTGTTTATTTTTAAATCTTTTTAAAGGTAAACCTCTTACAAGGTTATTTTTATCTAAAAGATTTATTACCTTAAAGTTCACATGACCTAGCCTTCTATGCCATAGCATAGACTCATCCAAAGAAGCTGTAGCAACTAAACAGGTAAGATTTTCTTTGGGCACTATGTTTTTCATACTCACACTGTAAAGATTGATTTTCCTAGGAAACTTAATTAGTACCTTATCCTCACTAGGAAACTTAAAGTTAGGAAACAAGACCAAAAAAACAGTGTCTGTGAATAGAACAAAGTTCTTCTTGTCACACATTTGTGACATACTGAACAGATTATATTTGAGTTCTTTCACATAATACACATTTTCAAATTCAAGATTACCAGTCTTGATTGTGCCTTTACTAGTAATCCTTCCACCTATACCACCACCAAAGGAAACATATCCTCCATTCAAATCAGAAAAGTCTGAAAGATAGGATAGATTTCCAGTCATGTGCATGGAACATCCACTGTCTGAATATCCTTGATCATCATTACTGTTGGAATGTCCCTGCACACAAGATAAAGGAAATTAGTTCCTTTTGGGGACCCAAGCCATTACCGACTTGGATATGCCTCGTGCATCAATGTAATCATATTTCTTGAGAGTAACTGATGCACTATTGGGTTGAGTGGTCCTTCTAACCCAACAAGCTGAGGGCTTAACAACATTTCCCTTGATTCCCCAGCAGCACTGACTTTTGAACCAACAGTTTTAGTTTTAGGCTTAAAAGTATTAAGTTTTGGCCTATCAGTATTAAGTCTTGGTTCAACAGTATTAACCTTTTTCTTGTAAAACTTGATTTGTTCATTAAAGGACTTAAAGGTTGGTGCTGCTTTACCATAAAAGGGTCTTTGTGAAGTAGATGGTGAGTATTTTGAAAAGTTCTTTTTGGGCTTTTCACCAAATACTTTGGGTTGTGGTCTAGCAGTATTAACTGGCCTTGAAGCATTCAAGGGTTTTATGCCAGTCTTAAGAAGTACTGCTCTTGGGGTCATAGTGGGTTGAGGTCTCAGATGGTGTCTGCATTGAGCCTGCAGATGAGTGAAACTTCCACACACAAAGCTAGATTTGTTAAACATGACAAACTCATCCCCTAGTTACTCAGGTTTAAGATTGTTCCAGTTCCTCTGATTACCTATAGGACTAGATGACCTGTTTCTATACATCTTAGCATATTTTACTGTCTTCCTAACAGGTTTTTCATTAGGTTTTACAAGTTCAGAAGTTGTCTCTTACTCTGTTTCTACACTTCTTTTAATGTTTTTGTTTTCAAACACATACACCTCAGGCAAAGAAGTGTCACTGACACTTTCAAAAGCTTCATCATCCTTTTCAGTTTTGGTCTCCTTGGGCTTAGAGCCATGGACAAATGTGGGTACCTTAAACTCCTCTAGGCCGGTTTGTTCAAGGTCTATTATAGGAAGTGAGGGAACACCTCTGAATGGTGGTGGTGCTCTTTTATATCCTAGGCCTGACTTGGCTTTACCAACTAGAGAGTTTTCAATCATTTATCAACTTTCTTAGTGTTAAAGTGTTGTGTGTTTTTAAGAGTATCAACACTGAGTTCTATGTTGTCCTTAGCTACTGTAATTTTCTCTAGTTCTTCTTTTAGCATACTTATGGATGTATCTTTAAGAGAGAGATCCCTATTAAGCAATGGTATTGTTTCAGAAAATTTTGATTCATTTTCCTTGTAGTGCACAATTTATTTTTCCAAAACTGTTAAGCCTCTTTTATGGTTTGTCAGGCTATAATTAGTTTTAGCAAGCTCTTCAAAAACATTATCGAATTTAGTTTTTAGATACTCATACTCGTTTAATGGGACACATTTATCTGAGCAGTTTGTTTCAGTAAGTACCTTAGATACCAAAGCCATGTTGATTGGACTTTCTTCTTCATCAGCCATGAAGCTCCAATCATATCCTGTAACACCCCAACCCGACAAGGGTAGAATTATCACATAATGGTGTCAAATCAGAACATACATAAAACATTCGCAAGCGGAAGTCTTATATAATAAAATACTAAGTCATATAAACGAACGACTTACAAGAAAAAAATACAAAATCCAGTAGGTCAAAAAAATGTAATATCTAAACAATAATCTTCAAAAATGGTCCAATAAGATAGAGAAACTAGGGTCGGATCACTCAGATGCTCCTACTCTTAGCCCAAAAAAGCCCAACATCCTACTTGGTACATGCCGCATGGAAAAGAAAATGCGGATGAGCTTACAAAAAAAGGGGTCTTTTGGGGCGAACCTTTTTGGAACAGTAATAAAAGAGTGCCAAATACGCGTATTTGGCACTTTCTAGATAACCGTACCAAAAAAATAGGTATTTGGAACAACTATTGTAAAACCGTTCCAAATACGTATGCATTTAGAACATTGTCTAGTAGCGGTGCCAAATGCATGTGTATTTGGAATAGTTTCCATTAGCGGTGCCAAATACTTATGTATTTGGGACAACCGCTACCACCAGTGCCAAATACGTATATGTATTTAGAACGCTTTCTAGTACATGTGCCAAATACATGTGTATTTGGAACGACTTTTTTAAAGTGTGAAAAATATCAATGTATTCGAGACTTTTTTTATAAACATATTTAAATGCATGTGTATTTGTAACATCATTTAAAACCTGATGCAAATGACCTTCTTGTTTCACAAGTCTTGATAACATATTTCTTTTTGTTCAAAATATTCATATATATACTGTATGTACAAACATGTAAATAAATGGGTTCGTTCATGTACTGGTTACTCTTGGTTGGCAGGTGTGTGACTATATATGTAGCCTAACGGAGGTATCTCGCGACCATTTTCAACCCGAGCTCCTTTTCATTGACCATTCTCAAATGTGGAACTAGCGAGTTTGAATCGCGACCTCTTATGACCAAGCCATAGTATAGGCTTACCACTAATCATGGCATTTGATGATTATCACTCATGTTTTATAAGTCGTTATTTAGATAGTTACCAATATATAACATATATCTTTAATTTAAGGCAGGAATTTATGTCAACGACCTTCTGTTGGGAATTTCAGATTTGAAGATTACAAAACCACGAGCAAGAATGAAGAAAGAAGAAACAATGAGGGCCTAATATGTAATAGTTAGCTTAGCTTTTCTAGTAAGCTAAGATTAGGGTTTTTGTAACCTCCCTCTAGTATATAAAGAGGGTAGGCGTCTAGGTTACAGGCATCTTTTCATTTCATTCATAGTAGACATCTCCAATGAGAGTCTAATTAACGCATAGAGCATGTAGTAGTAATAGTAGTTGTAGTAGTAGTTTTTATTTTCAATAAAGAAAACCTTATTAGTGATGTTGATTGTGTTATTTCTATTCCGCTGTGCATTCAATCAATCAATATCATGATACCCTAGTTGAGTCCAGATCTTGGTTTCTACAATTGGTATCAGAGAGTCGTGGCTCTCGATCTAGGGTTGATAAGGTTTTCTGTAATTAGGATTTATGCCCTAATTCTTCTTTGCAGCAGATGGGAAAAAGAAAAGAGGCAGCAGATCTGATTTGGTTTTTGTTTCATATTCAATCAGGTAACCTCGTACTAATTTTAATTTTGTACTCCGTTTTATTGAATCAGTGAATTGGTTAAATCTTATCGGTGGCTATCACGTGGTATGATCTATAGTCGTGGCTATAATTCTTATTGGCTATTACGTATTGGAAGACCTACGCATTATTTTTCTGATTGGCCATCTAATTGGTGGTTTCAATTTTTAATTCGGGTCTTGTATTTTGTCGGTGGGGTCACGTTGGAATCTAAGATATTTGATGGTCACATGATTCCTATTTTTTTTTGAACATAATATCATTCCTACTGATCACGTTACATATGCTGGTCTCATCTTAAGGTTGGTATTCACGTGGGACTAGCACATGGCCAATTGAATTTAATATTGATTTCATTATCACACGTAGGGAAACGAATTTTATGATTATTTGTTGATCACGTGGGATTGATTCTATGGACAATTGGTCATGATTGGTTGTAATTTTTAATCACGTGATATTGGTCAAATGAATGTACAGCGCATTTATTGGTCCCATGAAGTTCATACTGATCATTTTGTTGCTGCTGATCACACGCTGTTTCTACTAGTGTCTCATGGGTATGACTTTTTGTTTGGTCTATGATATCACGTGGCACTGTACCTGCTGATGGCTTCAAGTCAAAGATCACATGGGTTTGCTAAGACGAGTATTTTTCTTTTAATTGATTCGTGATTGGGTCCCACATTTGGGGATTTTATACGGTTGGGGAATTCATAGTACTGGTCCCAAGATATTTCTACTAATATCTCATTTTCTACTGGTCAGTGGTATGGTTTTGGACAGCACATGGGATTGCAACTATTTCATGTGTCAGTGGCTATTTGTACTGTTGTATATTTTTGTTTTCTTGTAATGTAGTGTACTGTTTTGTATTTTAATTCATATGGGGCTGACATGTTGGATTGGTTGTGTGCTGTTTAAAGTTTGCATGTTCTCTGTTCGGTTATAATTGTTACTGTTGATTGCCTACTTGGTTTCTGCTGGTAATATTGGTTTCTGCTGATCGGTTGCTGTTGGTTGTTCTGGCGTTCCTACTGGTTGATCAAGTACGTGTCTTATCATATCTCAAAGTGACTGTGACACTTTTGAGATAACTTATTCGTACTTTAATGGTGTGACAAAGACTTGATAAATCTAGCGAAGGAGTGAGATCTTCTGATTAAAGGTACTTAATGCGCACATTTGCTAACACTTTAAGAAGTTACGTTGTAGTGCTCAGTGTTAGTAAAGGGGTGTGATCTACAGATTACAAGTGCTTAATGCTCATGTTTGCTAGTGTCTCATCTAAGTTTGGAGTCACATGGATAGTACAAGATATAAGACGCATGCGTTCCTACCAGGTTCTTCGTTCCTACAAGTAGATTATTTTGCTGCTGATTTGATTTTTACTGCTGTGCTTATTAGTTTATAAATATATATATATATATTCCTACAGGTAGGTTCCTGTTGGTAGCTTTGGTTTCTGCTGTTTGTTCGATTCATGCTGGTATAGTATTTTAGGTCCAACGACGCCCTTGGATCTTGGACGATGTGATGCTTATGGCTTGGGTACTTTCATTCATTTGGTTTGGTGTTTATAAGTCGTTTAGAACATAACATAATTATGTGATGCGATGGCTGGGACCACATACATTATTATATTTTGATTTGGTCTGGGAGGGTTCAATGGGCAGTTATGCTGTGCGATGGCCGGGACCACACAGATAACTGAGGTGTACTAAAAATGTCTTGTTTGCACTAAATCAGATAAGGATATTGTGAAAACCTTGGATGCATTAGCTTTTGAATCAATTGTGTAACAATTTCAACCTTATTGCCGGTATACAATAAGGATTGAGGTTGATCGCCGAGGAACTGATCAACAGTTACATGAGAGAGGAGGATGTTCTTGCACTTGGATTTCATTGATACCATCTATATCAAGCGAATTAAAGTCTGAGATTCATAAAGATGGTTAGTATAATTTTAAGGAGAAGCTTATTGTTTATATACTTACCATCTACATGCATCACTTAAGGGGAATGTCTACTAGTTGCACAAGACCCCTATTAGATGATTACAAAAAAGGGAAGAAGATTCATGATGTGCAGCTTATTATTTGTGATGACATGTTTTAGCATTGTTTCTTCATACAGGTTGTTTTGTAATATACTGGAACTTAACTTAGTCAAATTCTAGTTTAGGGGAAGATTGTTGGGAATTGCAGATTTGAAGATTACAAAACCACGAGCAAGAATGAAGAAAGAAGAAACAATGAGGGCCTAATATGTAATAGTTAGCTTAGCTTTTCTAGTAAGCTAAGATTAGGGTTTTTGTAACCTCCCTCTAGTATATAAATAGGGTAGGCGTCTAGGTTACAGACATCTTTTCATTTCATTCATAGTAGACATCTCCAATGAGAGTCTAATTAACGCATAGAGCGTGTAGTAGTAATAGTAGGTTTTATTTTCAATAAATAAAACCTTATTAGTGATGTTGTTTGTGTTATTTCTATTCCAATGTGCATTCAATCAATCAATATCATGATACCCTAGTTGAGTCCAGATCTTGGTTTCTACACCTTCGTTAACCTTATATTATTCAATACCCAAGCATCTAAAAGGGTACCCATTGCGCATGTGTATCGATCTATTAAGTTTTCTTTCTAGATACAAGGAAATAAGACATGACTTGGGCTGGCTCGATTATTAAACAAGACTAGATGATGCATAAACGCACAATTATAACATGTATAAAGAAGATTAAAGAGCAACTCAACTGTGTAAAATTCCATAATCTTTACAAACATATAGAGTTTTTGTTTAAGCTTATATGTGAGCTTATGAGCTTATTTTATTTCGGCTTATATTTCATAAGCCCCAATTTTTTGGCTTATTTAAGATTTATAATCTCATATATTGGTATATTATACTAAACTTATAAATCTCAAAATAAGCCGAAAAATTGAAGCTTATAAAACCAAAACACAAATAAGCTAATCACATATATATATATAAGCTTAAATAAACACTCTATAATAACAAACATACAACTATAATAATAAAGTAAAAAAATAAAATAGGTTCGGATACATAACTCTATATAAGCATATAGTTTAGCAGATTCTCCTCTCCCAAACACTCATTAATTTCATTCCCTCCAAAATTTCCCTCCAATTCGACTGTAATCACGACTTTCTCTCCACGCATATCGTGAATGTGATTTGAAATTAAAGAGCTCCCTAAAATATCCTATAATTCACGCCTATAAATTCCCCTAAAATTATTGAATGCCATAACCAAAAGTATTTCTGCTACCTAGGGTTTAATAGTTTGATTTATGAATTCAATCATATTTAATATTAAATTGATTGATTGTATGATTTATGTGTGGCTTTTTGAATCTAAAAATTGGTCGATTGCGTGATATATTTGTTTAATTGATAGCAATTAGTATGGTTTATTTGTTATGTTGTTGTTTGTGGCGAGTGGGTTAATTCAGTTTCGATACGCTCTAATATAATGTTCATTTCAAGTTTATCAGTTTTAGCTTTCTTTAGTATTTGTTGTGTAGGAATTAGTGATATGCAGGTTAGAGCATTTAAGTAATTAAGTTAAGATACTAAGGCGTTTAATTAGGTTTATTGTCACATAGCTTAGATTACATTTTACCCGAATAATTACATGGTTATTTGTATCACAACAGTTTAGTCTATTTTGAAGCAAAATAGCATCCATATTTGATGCCAGCAACCTTGTTTTACAGACTAGTAATGTAAGAGGTCCAAACCTACCACAAAGAGTGTTTTGATTTTTATATTTTTGTCTTCTGATCTGGCTTTTTATATGCCTGAAATGCTGTAAACATACATTCCCAAAACACTCTTGAGGTGACGAGAATTTGATATCATGTATGCATATGTAGTTGGACACAAATATCCTATACATGTGAAGAAAGCCTTTTAATCGCTTTTGTTCCAATTTGATATAAGGTAGTTTTGCAGCCTGATGTTGTTAATTGTGATTATCTATTTTGAGTTTACAAAGGCTGTTTGGGATTTCTAACTAGAAATGGTATACTTTTTCGAATAAAGCACTATAGGGGTCGGGTTACTCGGGTCCAAAATCTAACTCGGGTCAACCCAATTAGCCTGAGTATGAACTAGGGTCAACCCGATTTTTATTTATTATTAACTGTACTCCATTTTTATTTATTAAAGTCCCAAGTTATCAAATTAGTCCATTTGGTGTAATTTTGTAAAAAAGGCCTACTTTCATAATTTTGAAACTTGGTTAGTATTTACCTACTGTAAAGTCTCTAATGGATCAAAGGATGCTTGTTAGTTTTATTTTCCATGTAATATATGCTTTTAGTAATTTCCTAGTGATGAATCATGCATGGTCTTAGTATTTTATTTGGTTTGTTATTGATGCATATTCTTACTCTTGGTATTTGGGGTACTATATGGATTGTTTTGTTACTGATGCATGATTTGTTAAATGCACACTTAGTACAGTTGACCCCACAAAAGAGGTTTGTTATTTTCCTACTTAGTACTGATGTATGGTTTGTTATTTGCCCACTTATTTGTTACTGATGGCATGGCTTTATGGTGATTATGGTTTCACAGGTAAGCTTGCACTCCTGCTTATTTTAGCATCTGCAACATTATTTAAAAGCTGCAACTCATAATGTTAAACACTTGAACATTAAAATCTTGAGCAAAAAATACAGTGGCTTTTTCATTCTTTTTCAATACTAACCTAATGACTTTTTCATGCTTATAAATCAAAAGTGAATTGATGGGAACATCAATAAAAACCAAATGCAACAAATAATTTATTTAATTTACTCATGTCACTTTTAGTTGATTGAGATTTTAATTACTAAGTTTGAGATTTTAATTGCCCGACCCTATTTGACTCGAACCCGACTAACCCGAGTTCAAATAGGGGCGGGTTCGGGTATGTTATTTTTTGCATTGACCCGACTTGGATCCGACCCATTTGACCTGAGCCCGACCAACACAACCCGATTAACACCCCTACTTAGGTGTACTCCACTTGCGCTCTATTAGTGGTACACATTCAATTGAAACTAGCTTTCGTTTAAAAGACTTATTTGCAAACTGTCACCAAGCTGAAACAGAGACATATAAATTCTAGTTAGATGATTAAAGCAACAAATATTAATATGATTATAAGCTACAACATATATACACAATTACACATAGTATGATCTGACTATAACATTACAAAATATACATAATCTTATTAAATTTTGATCAGGAGTTTAGGCTAGTAGCACCTTGCACGTAAAATATCAATCTATGCTAGTTACAAATGATTAGATATTAAATCTTTTTGTATTATATGACATGATATTCTTGCCTAGGTACTATATTTGGTCTTGCTAGCGCTAACCTGGTATACGTTTCAAATAAAGTAGTATAGGGGTTGTTTTACTGTGTATCTGATATAACAATACTTGAAGTGCTTATATTTTATACCTCGTCATTATTGTACCAGCGTAACAAAATATAAATTTTGAAAGGTATTGTTGTCGTTAGGGATGGATACGAGTTGGATGTATCTGAAGGATAGAACATCATCACATTTTACCAAAGGTGTTGAGTTATTCTTCGACTCAATATTTTTAAATGCAGGGTTAGGTTCGTTTAAAAAATGTCCATGTGCAAGGTGTAGTGGCCGTTTTTTTAATAATAGAGGGGGTATAAAGGATGATCTTATTGTTAGTGGTTTTATGGAAAACTACGTGTCGTGGTCACTTATGCATAATTTTGAGACTCGATGGGATAATGACCAAGACGAGGAAGTCATCACAAATTTTGAGAGGGATGACATTGTTGGAATAGTACAAGATGCAATGGGAATTCCGAATGTGGTGGAATCTATTGATGTAGACCAAGGAATGATAGATGATGAGACAAAAAAAGTTCTTAAGATGTTAAAGGATGGACAACGACCTTTGTTTAAAGGGAGTAAAAGATTCACATCGCTTTCTTTCATTACTCGACTTTTACATATAAAAGTACTTGGTGGGTGGTCAAACAAGTCTTGCACGATGGTGCTTGAGTTGTTTTTTGAGGCGCTTGAAGAAATAGGAGATGTTGTAATGCCTAAGTCATATTATGAAGCCAATAAAATTGTTTCTGAATTGGGGTTTTCTTACAAAACATGGGATGCATGCCCGAACGATTGTATATTGTTTCGTGGTGATGATAAATTTCTTCCTAACTATAGTATTTGTGAGGCTTCTAGGTACAAAAAGTTTAACAATGAAAAGCAAGATGATGACGAAAACGTGATTCAGTTGAGGAAAATTCCTGCTAAACAAGTACGTTATTTTCCATTGAAACCAAGGTTAAAGCGGATGTTTATGTTGTTGTCCCAACTTTCTTATTGATCGATTTATAAGTTCCAAATATATTGAATAAGTAAATTTGTATTAAGTTTTTCTAACCCTTGTATCGATGTATTACATACATATATATAGGTTATGAATCGGTGTAATGAACCGACACAACCATTACTTTTCCAACCGAAATAACTACCAAGTTATTAACTAACTTTCGGTTGAAATGTTTCTAAGTAACATGTTTGGTCCTTCGTGTTCTAACTATTACAAATGAAGCAAGAGATGAAGATTATTCGGTCCACATTCTCCTCCTTAATCTTGATCGTTGTCGTGAACTTTAATCTTGGTAGAGCCTTTGTTAGAATATCTGCTCTTTGTAGTTCTCCGCTGACGTGCTCCACATTGATATGCCCATTCTCTACACATTCTTGAATGAAATGATAGCGAATGTCGATGTGTTTACTTCTTCCATGAAAAACTGGGTTCTTGATTAGTGCTATTGCTGAAATGTTATCTACCCTCAGCGTTATCTTCTTTTCTTCATTTGTAGTTAATTCACTAAGTAGTCTCTTCAACCATAAGGCTTGACATACTGCTGCAGTAGCCGCCATGAATTCTGATTCACATGATGATAGCGCCACTGTTGGTTGCTTCTGAGTACACCAAGTAATGGGTGACTCTCCAAAGTAAAATACTATTCCAGTAGTTCCTTTTCCTTGATCAGTGTTGATTCCATAACAACTGTCGCTGTAACCTGTAATCTTGCAGCCGCCTTCTTTCTTGTAAATTATGCCATGCTCCTGTGTTCCTTTGATATATCAGATTACTTGCTTTACTGCCTTTAGGTGATGATCCTTCAGGTCTTGCATAAATCTGCTGAGTAGTCCGACTGAATAACTAAGATATGGTCTTGTATGTAGTAAGTACATGAGACTTCCAATTAAACTTCTGTAGTAAGTTGCGTCAACTGAGTTACCATCTTCCGCCTTGACCAACTTAGTACCCGGATCCATTGGTATCTTCGTATCATTACTATCCGTCATACTTGTCTCCTTTATGATCTTGTTAATATAGCCTGTTTGCTTGATTGTAATCTCTCCTCCTGTCTGTGTAACTTCTATCCCAAGGTAATAAGCTAACAATCCTAAGTCGCTCATTTTAAACTTTTCTTCCATCTGGGATTTAAATACTTCCAATTCCTTTCTTGGGGTGCCCGTGATTATCAAGTCGTCTACATAAACTCTAACAATAAGTGTAGAGTTCTTGTTTCGTTTTGTGTAGACTGCTTGTTCCAGATTACATTTCTTAAAATCTAAAGACTTTAATGTTTGATCAAGCTTCACATTCCAAGCTCTTGGTGCTTGCCTTAAGCCGTATAAAGCTTTAGTAAGCTTATAGACTTTTCTAGAGTTTCCTTGTTGAATAAATCCTTCAGGTTGTGTAACGTAGACTTCTTCCTTTAAATCTCCATGTAAGAATGCTGATTTTACATCCAAATGATGTACTTGCCATCCATGATATGCCGCTAATGCTAATATCAACTGAACTGTCTCTATCCGAGCAACAGGTGCAAATGCTTCATCGAAGTCTATCCCTTGTTCTTGTATATAACCTTTTGCTACTAAGTGTGCTTTGTATTTGATGATGTTCCCTTTTGCATCCCTTTTGGTCTTGTAAACCCATTTGAGTCCTATTTCCTTCTGATTTTTTGGCAATGTTGTAAGAGTCCATGTATTATTCTTGTTGATTGAATCCAATTCAATCTCCATGGCCTCAATCCGTTTTTCGTCTGCTGATGCTTCCTTGTAGTTACGGGGTTCTTCTTCCGTAAACAACAAACTTTGTGGTTCAACTCTACGTGCATGTCTATATATGTCTGACATGTTTCTATATTCACGTACAGGTGTATCATCAAATTTATCTCTTGAGTTCTCCATAGAACTAATAGTAGCTTCTTCTTCCTCTTCTGAGTGTGGGTCGTAATGGTATGCTAGTGGTGTGATCGGTGAAACTGGATCAGGAATCTGATCTTGTTCATGATACGTGTTGTCATCGTTTTCTGTGTTGACTGGTGTAAGGTTTTCATTGTCAACTCCGTCTACTACAAAACTAGCCCAAAAGGTGTCTTGTGTGTTCGTATCTCCTTCATCTTCGTTCCAATCCCACGGTTTTGTTTCCATAAATTTTACGTCCCTACTAACATGTTTCTTCTTGGCTATAGGATCATATAACCTACATGCTTTTGATCCTACCTCTACTCCTAAGTAAATCAATGGTATGCTTTTGTCGTCCAGCTTCTTTATGTGAGGTATCGTTATTATTGCATAAGCTGTGCATCCGAATATTCTTAGGTTTTCCAGATTCGGTTTTCTGTTGTAGAGTGCCTCATATGGAGTTTTATCTATCAGGGCCCTCGTAGGTACCCTATTGAGTATGTAAACAGCATGCTTAACTGCTTCCGCCCAAAAAGTTAAAGGTAACTTCATTGCTTTCATCATACTTCTTGTAGTTGATAGCACTGTCCCATTCCTTCTCTCTACTACTCCATTCTGCTGTGGGGAGTACGGTGCTGTCAACTGTCGTCCTATTCCGTTTTCCTTACAGTACCTTGTGAATTCATTTGATGTGAATTCACCACCTCTATCCGTTCTTAGCATCCTGATTTTCAACTTCATTTCCATTTCTATTTTCTGCCTAAATTCCTTGAATGTACTAAATGCCTCATCTTTCGATGTAAGAAAGTATGCCCACATAAAACGTGTACAATTGTTTACTAACATGAAAATGAGTTTCTTGCCTGAGTATGTTGCTGGACTAATAGGACCGTAAAGGTCTCCATATACTAAGTCCAACGGGTTCTTTGATCTGAATTTGGCTTGGTTTGGAAATGGTGTTCTGCTGTGTTTTCCTAATAAACATGCGTCACAAATCTGTCCTGCATGATTTATCCTAGGAATTCCTTCTACTAGACCTTTTCTAGTCATCTTGTTTATATCATCAAAGTTCAGATGACCTAATCTAGCATGCCATAACCATGCTTGGTTATCTATATTTGCTAAGAGACATAGGTGCTTCTATCGGTAACTGAATCTTGTAGAGTCGATTCTTAGATCTTTCTACCTTCATCAACAATTTCTTGTTCTTATCATACAAAGTCAGCTTGTTTCCGTCCATAATGACCTTACAACCTATTTCAGTAAGTTGTCCTAGACTAAGTATGTTGCTCTTGAGGTTTGGTATGTAGTATACTTCGGATACTACTTTCTGTTCCTGGTTCTTACAACCTAACAGTATAGACTCTCTACCCATTATCTGTACATACGATCCATCTCCAAAACGTACTCGTCCTGTTATGCTTTCATCAATATCTCTAAAATGACTTTTTATCCCAGTCATGTGGTTGCTTGCACCATTATCTAAATACCATATGCTCGCATCTGATGTAACATATTTCTTTGGTTGAATTTGTTCTGCATTCAACAACACTTCCTTGTGTTCGGTTTCGTGCATAGTCATTAATAGTGATGGTTCATCGTCTTCTAAGATAAGGTTTGATTGTTCCTGGGTTGTTGATGTTGATCTACATTTACTCATATAGTGTCCAAGTTTATTGAACTTGAAACATCTTATGTTACTCAAATCCTTCCTACTTGAATTATTTTGGTTTCCTTTATGATTTGAGTTTCCCTTTTGTGAGTTGTTTCTGTTATTATTATTCCACCAATTTCCTCGTGAGTAATTTGATCTACCTCCACGTTTGTTAAAACGCTTTCCTTTATCTGAGTGTTCACCGTGTGTAAACAGTAAATTCTCCTGGCTTTCAACTTGACCTCCCTTCCGGAGTGTTATTCTTTCCTCAAACGCTTTGAGTTTTCCAGTGATCTCATCTAGGGTAATGTCGTCTAGATCACTTGTTTGTTCTATGGATGCTACTATCTGAATGAATCTATCGGGTGTGGAGTCTAATAGTTTTCTAACTATAAGTGATTCATCTAATGCTTTCCCTAGTTCTTTTGCTTTCGTGACATAGCCGTTTAACTTGTCTGGAAATGCATCCACCGTCTCATCTTCTTTCATCTGAAGTGAGTTAAATCCAATCATCAATGATTGTAAGCGTGCTTGTCGCACTTTATCTTGTCCAACGTGTCTTTTCTTTAGCGAATCTCACAAATCCTTTGCCGTCTTACAACCCGCTACTTGTAAGATCATATCTTCCGTCAACGCTTGATATAGGAAGGCAATTGTTGCCTTATCCTTTTTGTCATCAACTGGTGTACCTAACTTCGGTTCTATTGCTTCCCATAAGCCATGTGCTTCTAGTATAACCTTAATTTGTATAGCCCAAACTGTGTAGTTTATGTTTTTAAACTTAGGGCATTGGTATTGTGCAATAGGTGTTACGGGTTTTATTGTAGTTGATGTGGTTACTAAATCATCGGTTGTTATTTTGAAAGTGTTTATTATTTTCACTTTCTAGTTTGATGGGATTACTTATCTTAGTATGGTATCCTTTTCTAATGTGAAAAATTTATAGTTTCCGGGAATCCTAGTACTACGGGATCAATAATTAGTTTTCGGGATTTCCTAATAGTATAAACTAGTAAGATGTATACTATTCTAATATGAATTGAAATCCAGAAAATTTAGAAACTTGTCACCTCGTTAATTTGTGATGAATACGAGATGTATTCGTTTTGCCTTGTTAGTAAAAAAACGTTCACCAACGTTTGATCTTGTTCCCACTTGATTTCTTTTGCCTCGTTGTCCTTGTTTCCAAATCCAATTCGACTTCAATTTTTGAATAATGTCTCGGATTTTTTTTGCCAACGAGTCTAAAACGAAATTTCACAGCCTCCTTGCTTTGTTGCTTTCGGATTTTCCTTTGAATCATAACCAAGCCTCGGCCACTTTTGTTTTTGTTTTGTTTTCGAAATTTATTTGAATTCGATACTAACAAAACAAAGAACTTCCTTGTACCAAATTTTATACGTTTTTCCTTTTCCTTTTGTGTGTTCTTCTTGATCTCGGTCACTTTGAAATTGCTAAGCTTCTTACACACAATCTTTGTTACCACGCCTTGGTAACCCTTGCCGAATCAAACAGTCCTTCGTTTCAGATTCGTTCCAGCGAAACAAAACAATCCCTTCGTTTGTTCCTTGTCTCTCGTTGTTGTCGTTCTTGTGTCATACCAACACAAACTCCACACACTTCTCTTTGAGTACTCCTTTCGTTCTACGTATACATTTTCTTCCCACAACAACGTCTTGCTTTGTGTCTTGTTTTAAACCGGTATTACACAAAGTATCCAATTCTTCCTTCCCTTTGTTGTTGCCAACAAATTTCGACACCAGTATCGTCTGATGTATAACGCTTGCAACTTCAACGTAAAACAGATTGTGCACTATCTCTTCTACACTTCTCGTTATCCAAAACAGATTGTATACTTGCAAGCTTTACTAGATGATCTAAAGGAACTGTGGGACGATGGTGTTTCTACGTATGATGCATCAAGTAATAGTATGTTTCAGTTACATGCTGCACTTTTATGGACAATTAGTGATTTTCCAGCTTTTACCAAATTATCTGGTTGGAGCACACAAGGAAGACTTGCATATCCAACATGTAACATAAAGACCCGGTCTTTTAGACTAAAGCATAGTCGCAAATTCTGTTTTTTGGGACACCGAAGATGGCTAAAAGAAAGTCATAAGTTTAGGAGAGATAAGGCAGCTTTTAATGGAGAGCTAGAATGGGATCCGTGACCAAAAGTATTATCATGTACTGAATTACTTGACCAATTGAAAGATGTAGAGACAATATATAAAAAAGAAGATGTATTCAAAAAGGGGAAAAGAGAAGAATTTGAAAAAGAGAATGAGAGGGAGAGAAAGGCTGCTTTAAGAATTGAGAAAAGAAAGATGAAAGAGAAAATGAAAGGAAATAGGAAGATGAATGTAAAGGGTAAACAGAAAGCAACCAACTCGAATGACAAAGAAGGTAATGAAAACGAAAGACAAGATAACTGGAAGAAAAAGAGTATTTTCTTTAAACTGGAATACTGGGAGTTTTTACCTATTCGTCACAATCTTGATGTCATGCATATAGAAAAAAACGTGTGTGATAATGTACTTTTTACACTTTTTGGCATTGCTGGAAAAACAAAAGATCACTTGAATGCCCGACTTGACCTGAGAGAATTAAACATTAGACCTTCCTTACACCCCCAAGAAACTAATTCTAGTAGAATTTTACTACCACCGGCTTGTTTTACATTGGGAAAAGATGAAAAATATCAATTTTTGATGTTGTTGAAGGATCTTAAGGTACCCGATGGATCTGCGTCTAATATTTCACGATGTGTCCATCTCAAAGAGCATAGCATTTGGGGTTTAAAGAGTCATGATAATCATATTATCTTGAAACAGTTACTCCCACTTGCTGTGAGAAGACTTTTACCAAAGCATGTTGTTGAAGCTCTAATCGAGCTATCAAACTTCTTCAGAATATTGTGCTTGAAAGTTAACTCAAAAAATGATCTACAAAGACTTCAAGATCGTATTTCACTTACACTTTGCCATCTTGAAAAGGTCTTCCCACCATTGTTCTTCGACATTATGGAGCACTTGCTTATACACTTAGCTGAAGAGGGGTTAGTTGCTGGACCTGTACAATATCGGTGGATGTACCCAATAGAGAGGTACATTTGGTTGTAAAGTCATCCAAATATAAGTTTTTTATTTTTGTTTTTTTTTTGTTTTTTGTTTTTATTTATTATGTAACTATATATTTGTTTTACTCAGGTACTTATTAACATTAAAGATGTATGTTCGTAATCGAGCCCGACCCGAAGGGTGTATTGCAAAAGGAGCTTTAATGGAAGAGTGCATGACATTTTTTGCAAGGTATCTAAAGGACATCGAAACTAAGTCCACATGGCCAGAGCGAAATTATAGTGGTGAAGATAATTTGGGTTCTCATTTTGGAATAGAAACTCCTTTTCTTCTTGATCGTTTATCAATGGAGCAAGCACATCGTTACATACTAGATAGTACCAACGCGGTTGCACCATATAAAGAGTACGTTGATTGTTTTCATTACATTATTACTTAAATAAACCAGTAGTCGGTTGCACCATATAAAGAGTCATTTTTCCTGTTTACTTTCTGCTATAAATAGGGTAGAGTGTATATGAATTTAAGTATCAGTTTGTATCTATCTGTTATTTACTTTTTGTTTTGATTGTTGTGGGTGTGTTTATTAGGTATCAATGAGGGAATGATAACCAACATCCAGTAATCTGACTTTAGGATTCTAGGAAGAGTTCACCTTTATAGTGATAGCAAAATGCATGAACAAAGATGACCAAAACAGACTTAGATATATAACAACTATGTCGGTGGTCATTGGAAAAAATGGAAAAGTAGAGTAAAGCATGATTTCTTTACTCCAAACAAAGATGACCCGGAAAAGCTCTTAACTCCTCCTTCAGACACACGGGTAAATCCCGAACAATGGCCAGATTTAGTGAACTATTGGCAACTTGACGATGTTCAGGTAAATACAACTTTCTATGAAAAATCACTTTATATTTAACACCAGGTCAAAATTTTTTGGTTAAGATATTTGTTCAAAATTTTAAGTTTAACATATTTATCCCATTAAAGATACAACATAACTATGATCTATTCCATGACCGTTTTTAGTTTATTTTATCAACTTAGTTTAATGTAATTTTTTCAGGCTCAATCCTTGAAAAATTCCAATAATCAAAAAAATCTAGAGTTTTTACCAAGAACTGGTAGAACATCACATGCCAAAGAAAACAAACAAGTTTGGATAACGAGAAAGTTAGAGGTTGGGAACTTTAGTGAGAGAAAGAAAAATCTTATTATGAGCTCCAACTCTCTACCTTAGAAAGTATAGAGTATTTATAGTTCTTACATAAAACGCCACCTACGGGCTGTGGATCAGGCGTACAGTGGGTAAAGACCCGTCCGTCCTCCACGGTGTTACATAACTGAATACTACTAAACATTAACTAATCTACAACTACGAGCTTTCTAATGATTACATATACTTGAGGTGACCGACTCTTTAATAACTGGATTTACTAAATCCTAACAATCTCCCCCTAAGGGAGGTCACCTAAAAAATACATAGAATACAAACAGATATTACAATTATATTGTTCTTGGATTCTTGTTAATGTTCTTTGCTCTGAAGCTCGTAGTCATTGATTCTTCATTATTGCATGCTTGGATAATCAATGTGGAGGTCTTTAACTGATCCACGTGATAATGAGTTTTGAGCCAGCTTTGAGATCATCAGCAAACATAAATCTCTGACTCATCCATTGTGGTGTTGGTATTATGTGATGTTGTGACTTATGGACCGACATGCTCACATTCTGGATCATGATACATTCTCATCAGAGTAGCGGAAGCTTTTGTTGATTCATGATATTGGCAGCAGCGTAGCAGAAGCATGGAGTGAAAATATCAGAGTCATTGATGCGCTAATCATGATTTCTTTAGAAATGAATGTGTTGAGTGAGCATGCGGCTATGGATTGACCGCTTCATTCTGATCAGCTGCAAACGTCGGGCGTACCTGCATACAACAGTTAGCAATAAAGCGCACGAAAGTGTCTTTGATCACTTTCGTTGAATTGAGGTACACGGCCCACGGTTCCCCGTTGATCAGTACAAGTACTGCCTGTGATCAGGTAACATTCCAAAGAATTTCCTTGACAGGGTTTCGCAGCTGCTCTAGCTGTTCTCAAACCGGAACATCTCAAAGAAGACAACACGGAGTGAGTGAACCAGCGAATAGATATTCACTGATTGATGAAAAGAGATTTGAAAAACAATCGTGTATCGCTCAATAGAAATTGTTTTTGCAATACAACGAAGGTTTTAATGAAAATCAATTATCAATCATAAACACCTTTTATTTTGAAATATTTGTACACGGTCGATGTGCTAAAGAAAAGAGTTTTTAAGCACAACAACCGGTTTTTCAAAGGTATCCGTCAATCCATAACCTGAACCAGGATTGATTCAAAAGATTGAATCTCCCCATTGTTTCTGCTCAGTTGTCACATGGTTGATCTACTGGATAGATCTCACATGCCACCCACTAGCAGCTTGTTTGATGTTGGCTCCAGAAGGCTTTCCATCTTCATTGTGAATATGTTTGCATATCACTCATATGTTCTGGCAATACCACAAGGATAATGCGTAGGACTCATAAGATATAATCTCTCTTTCCACATTGTGTGAAACAGAGAGTCTTCATTGAAAGTGTCCTAATGAGATTAATTGATGATCTCATGGCTCTAGACTCAATTGTGCATATTTGGATCTTATTTCGGAGACTAGGGAGAGGGTCTCCTTCTTCAATATCAACAATCTCTAAGAGAAAATCGATAGATAATGTCGGTTCCCCATGAGAATGAAACAAGTCCTTTTAAGAGAAACTTGAGTGGTTTGGGAAGATGAAGTGCAGTGCGTCACTGGGTCCATGGCGTCTTGTCTTCAATACCGATGTTACCTTGGTAACCACCAGTAGCATATGAATTGAACTCGTTATCTGCCCTAAGGTTGAATAATTGGAGGGCTATTTATTTTCACCCTTTTCTCATTCAATTCTTTTTCATTCTTCAACCCCTTCAGTGCTTACCGAGACTTCATAACTAGAACCTTGTTGGGTTTATTCCAGTACTAGCTCAGTCTTAGTCTGCACTCTTCCCATATCTCATTTTTCTCCTTTTTTCAATATACCTACGGACTTCTACACTATCTAGTGGATTGTCCCTGGGTAGATTCCTCCGGTTCTGGCGGATCATGAGAACAAATACCTAACCTTATCATCCTTATATCACCGTAAATAAAGTAAAATTGGTCAGTCTATTTGGTATTGTTCATCTTCCATTGAAACCAATTGAAAACCATTTGAAAATCAATCCAGATACTTGTGATATATTATCAAAGCATTTTTTACCTGAATTGTTTTTGATATTTTTAGAACAAGAGCTCCCCCTCAACATGTGCATCAAGCATCATTTTGTAATAGAGATAATTTTCATCTTTGAGGGGTTGGCTTGCATCTAAAAGTAGTTATATAAAGAATGTGGTTTTCAAAATAGTTGCTCCCCCTCAATATGTGGATAGATATTTGAAGATGTTTTGCACATATTAGGAAAAGACTGCACATTGAAAGAAATTGATCACATTTCAAATCTTTGTGGTTTAAGATAGATGCTCCCCCTCAACATGTGCATGGAAAATTTGAAATCGTTTGGCACATGTGGGAAGGAGAGCTTGTACATCCTTATAAAACCATTTACCGAATTATCAGTTTAAATCCAATTTAAATAAAAAATTCTCCCCCGATCACAATTATCAATCATTTGAGATTTGTGATATCTGTAGATTTAAATTGATTTTGAAAGCTTTTAAGGAGAATTGTGACTTGATTATGAAAATGTTTTAACTGATAAGGATCGGATTTTGAGACTTTAAACTCCATTGATTAAACATGTATGATTATCTTTTGAAAACAATTGTATGACAAATAACCTTTTGATTTAATTGAAATCATTCTCCCCCTCAATCAATGACATAAGTTGTTGATTAACATATAGATATTTTTTGACAAACGTTGAGTCCATATGATTTTCAAAAATAGAGTCCGAGTTATTTTTCAAAGCAATTAGTTTTCATTAGATATTAAGTAATTGTTTATAGAATCAGAGCATGAGTTTTGAAAAACAAGATAAAGCATGGCTCTGTTCTTTCTTTGAAAAGCGTGTTATTGCCTGAAATGACAATAAACCATTGTTTCACTTTCTCCCAAAAATATTTTTTGATTTTTTTTTATATTCGAACAACATCTAAAGTCCCGTGTCATTCTTTGAATGACAACACAAAGATCGTAGATATTTATCGAATCGAGAAAATCATGGCAAAACGACAATAATTTTTTTTTTATTTTTTTTTTAGATTTTTCAAATTTTTATGGATTTTTGAAAGTTTTATATTTTTCTATTTGCTTTTTGACGGTTTTTTAATTTTGTATTTTGCTTTTCAAAAAGATATTTACAAGAGATAGATGAAGAAAGACCTTTACTCCTCGTCTTTCTCTTGAAGACGTTTGAGTGTTTCCGGTTGTAGACTCTTTAGACCAAGTCGTGGGAGGATAAACTCAAAACGTTCTCTAGGAAGAGCTTTGGTGAAGATTTCTGTTTACTGATATTCAGTCCTCACAAAATAGAGTTCCACCACACCATTTTCTACTTGCTCCCTGATGAAATGATGTCGAATGTTGATGTGCTTTGCTCTTGAGTGTTGTACGTTGTTGCATGAGAGAGCAATAGCACTTTTATTATCACAGTACAGAGGGATTTTGTTGAATTCAAAGCCATAGTCAGATAATTGAGATCTCATGCATAGGATTTGAGCACAACAAGATGACATGGCTATGTATTCAGCCTCTGTAGAGGAAATAGAAGTACTCATTTGCTTCTTTGAAGACCAGCTCACAAGCTTATCACCCAAAAACTGAGCACCTCCAGACGTACTTCGACGTGTATCTTAACATCCTGCATGATCAGCATCTGCATAGGCTGTTATTGACATACCGGTGTCCTTCGGGTACCAAAGTCCCATATTGATGGTTCCTTGGAGATACCGAAAGACCCGTTTAACCGCTTCAAGGTGCTTTTTGGTAGGCTTAGCCTGATATCTAGCACACATGCAAACAGCGAACAGAATGTCTGGTCTACTAGCTGTGAGGTACATCTGGGATCCAATCATACTACGATATTTTGTTTGGTCTACCATGATCCCTGAGTGGTCCTCATCCAGTTTAGTACGCTCTATCATGGGAGTGTCAACAGGGTCACTAGAATCAAATCCAAATTTCTTTAAAATCTCATTTGCATATTTAGATTGATTTATAAAAATGCCTCCAGGACTTTATGAAATTTGTAATCCCAAGAAAAATGACATTTGTCCCATCATTGACATTTGAAATTTAGAACCCATTTCACTTGAAAAATAGTCACATTCATTGGGGTCAGTCGAGGCAAAAATGATATCATCAACATATATTTGAACGTGAATTAAATGTTTGCCTGACTTTCTGGTGAACAATGTCGAATCAACTGCTCCTTTGCTGAATCCAGTGGATAGAAGAAACTTTGATAGCGTGTCATACCAAGCCCTTGGAGCTTGCTTGAAGCCGTAAAAAGCCTTCTTCAAACGATAGACGTGAGTAGGATGCTCTGGATTCACAAAGCCTTCAGGTTGGCTGACGTATACGACTTCTTTAAGATCTCCATTAAAAAAAGCCGTATTTACATCCATCTGATATACTACCATGTTCTTACTTGCAGCATTAGCCAATAAGATTCTGATTGCCTCGATACGAGCAACTGGTGCAAATGATTCTTCAAAGTCAATACCCTCCTCTTGACGGTATCCTTTTGCAACCAATCGAGCCTTGTTCTTTAAAACATCACCATGCTCATCAAGTTTCACTTTGAAGATCCACTTTAGAGCAATAATCATAGCACAATATGGAGTAGGTACTAATTCCCATACATCTAGTCGATCAAACTCTTGAATTTCTTCTTGCATGGCATTGAACCAGTTGTCTTCATTCATGGCAGTTTTCACGTCTTTTGGTTTGATCTTAGAGAGTATGGAGTTGAAGAAGCACCATAAGGCATCAGTTGCAAGTTGTTTCCGTGTGGATACTGGACGAGAAAGGTTTCCAATGATGTTGTCCAATGGATGATCATGTGTCCATTTTCTAAGGTGTTCATGTGGTTGCTGTTGAGGAACTGAAGTAGCCGAGTCGATATCTCCTGAAGAAGATGGTTCTGATGATGACTCAGGAGCAAATATGTTTTCAAAGGGTTCATCTTCTGGAGGAGCAAAAGGGTTTCCATCATCTGTAACAGCAGCACCATTTCCATTGTGTACACTCGATGATTGATGATTTGTTGATGAGACAGAGTGATCAGCAGCATGCGCTTCTTGACTTAATGACATTGAAACCGAAGGGTTAACTTCATTGACAGGGATAGAAGCAGCCTCTGTTGATGGAACTAACATATCATTAGCACTTGGCTCATAGTGTTCATCAAACATTGGATCAAATAATTTCTTCAAATCATCTTCTGAAGGAGGTACATACGGAGTTGTTGGTGAGGGATTAGAAACAAGAGTAGAACTGATAGGACTACTGGATAAAGGTTCAAATGCGGGTCCAGAACTGGATTGTCCTAGAGCCATATGACCGGTCAGCTCATCGAACGTAACTTGAATTGTTCCCATGATATTTCGGGTTCTCTTGTTGTAGATTCGGTATCCTTTTCTGTTTGGTGCATACCCTACAAATACTCCAATGTCCGCTTTAGCTTTTAGTTTACCTAAATCTTGACCGTCATTAGTTGGGTAACATAAAGCACCAAACACACGAAGGTAGGATATATCAGGTTTTCGTTTATGGACAAGTTCATATGGAGTTTTTCCATGAGAGGTGTGAATAAGGGAACGATTTTGGGTGTAGCAAGCAGTGGCAATGGCTTCAGCCCATAGAAACATTGGAACCTTTGAATAAATTAGCGTTGTTCTTGCGGCTTCCACAAGAGTTCGATTTCGTCTTTCAACTACACCGTTCTGTTGAGGAGTTCATGGAACACTTCTTTGATGACTGATTCCAAGACTTTCATAAAACTGAATTAAGTCTTTGTTAACAAACTCTGTGCCATTGTCTGTTCGAACAATTCTAACAATATTGTTGAGTCGAACCTGAAGCTGTTTGATAAGTTTGATGATGACATCTGGAGTTTCATCCTTTGTCCTCAAAAACTTTACCCAAGTAAATCGAGAGTAGTCATCAACAACTACTAGAATGTATTTCTTCCCATTTATCGTTTGCACTCTCATTGGTCCGCACAGATCCATATGAAGTGTATGAAGAACTTTCATTACTGAGTTTGTAGGTTTTGGTTTGCGGGCATATTTTGTGCTTTTTCCCAATTGGCAAGCTGAACAAAGATGATCTTTTTCATACTTTAATCTGGGTAATCCTCTTACTAAGTCCTTTATGGAAAGATTGTTTATGGTACCAAAGTTCAAGTGATTGAGACGACAGTGCCATAGCCATGACTTAGTTTTGGAAGCCTTTGACAGCAAGCAGATGGGTGAAGATTTCATCATATCTTCGATAGAGATGGTGTATAGGTTTGAACCACGAGTTCCTCTGAGAAGTTCCACACCATCAAGTTCTCTAACAAAGCAAGTATGTTTTCTTAAGGCCACTTCTAAATCTGAGTCACAAAATTGTCCGACAGAAAATAGATTATGTCCAAGACCTTCAACATAATATACCCTGGAAATCACACTATCTCCAACCACGTAATCTCCATAACCCACAATAGCACCAAAATGATCATTTCCAAATCTCACAGTTCCGATGAATTTGCTCACAAAGTTCATGAGCCGTGACCGGTCTCCAGTCATATGCTTGGAACAGCCTGAGTCCAGGTACCACAGAACGATTTGAACGATCTGCAGTTGAATACAAACAAGAATGGATAACTGGATAATTGGGATCCCCATGCAAGAATGGGTTCCATTTGGTTAGTAACAGTGATTGGAACACCCACATCAGAGGTAGAAACAATGGACTCATTAGAAATAGATGCAGTGCTAGTGTCCATATTTGACCTATTCAAAGTATGTTCACTTCTTAAGGGAATAGTTCTACCAGTAGGCATCTATTTTCTAGTGGGCATTGACTTACCAAATTTAGGGCAAGACTCATTAACCTTACGCCCAGTAGGTATCCATTGATAACCTATATTATTAAATTTCCTTCTTGTGGGTTTCCACTGTTTTCTAACTTTCTTTCGCCGTTGCCTTTTAGCCTTCTTAGCATGATTTTTAACATTAACAATTTTAACTTGGCATTTGACAGCATTAGACAAAACATTCACACCACATTCATGATTAGTAACAGAATTCAAGCAGTCATCATTACATGGTTTGCAGATAGTATCAGAATTCAAATTAATTACAGTACGCCTATGGCTAATACTAGAATCAACACGATTCGTTTTATTCAACTCAAACTTAAAGTTCCTAGGTTGGTCATCTACTCTCTTCCAATGCACATTCTTAGCTTGCGAGGTCCTATCTTGCTTGGTATTGCCTGGAGGCTTTGACCCGCTTTCTTTAATGTCACTGATTACTCATGTAGAGGGAATTATGGGAACATTAGTTGGTTGATCTACTTTTTGCATTCCTGAACTAGACGTGCAGGGATCTGAACTACTTGAAGGCACATTAGTGTTCACTTTCTTAAAACTGGGCATAGAATGGTTTGTATGCTTGGCACTAGGCATAGAACAAGCCATCACAACTTTACCTTTCGCACCTAAGGATTTAGGATATGTTGCAATTAAACATTCTAGCAGCTCCTGAGATCATTTGGCCTGAATGCAAGCAAACCTAATTTCTCTATCAAGAGGCTTATTTATGAAATCTTCTTCCACAATCTCACGAAGACATTCTAGACTATCCTTACGGTGAGCACAATAGTTATGAAACACAAGTTCATTATTTAGCAGTCACAGTATATTTGCAGTCAGTGGATGACTTTGATGTAACATTCTCATTAAAAACAAGTGGCAATTTCCCTTTTTCCTGACTTCATATGAATCATATAACTCTTTAAAGTGTCGTTTAACTTTTTCATTTTCTTCTAGAAAACTTTCGTTTTCTTTTTGTAAAGCATTAACTAAGTTTTGAAGATGAAAAGTTTGAGAATACTGAGAATCTAAAGGAGGAGGCATTTGGGAGCCAGTCACATTGTTCTTTTCCCCCTTTAATTGAGAAATTTGGGATTTTAACTTTCTGATCGTGTTACAATGAGCTTGAATCTGTTCATCACGTTTGTTTATCTAAAAAATTGTATCAAACTCTGGAACATCTGAGGATGTCTTGATATTTGAGGTTTTGACATTTTCTTTAAGATGTTGATATTTTAGTTGTAAATCAAAATGTTCAACTTCTAGTTTAGAAAGATGTTTTACCAAATTATCATGATCATCCTGATCAATTTTCTCACTTAGTTATGAGTTTTTGTTTTCAAGCTCAATGACACGATCATGGGAAACTTTCAATGCAATAGATAATTCATGAAATCGAGAAGTAGTAATAGAGTGCTTAGTAACAGTATAAAACACATCTTGAGCAACACAACTCGAAATCAAATTCTCATTTAAGATGTGCAAGTTCTTCCTTTCAACTTCATTATATTTGAGTTCCTGTTCATAATTATTGACTTCAACTATCATTGCATCAAATTCCTTTTCCATTTCTTTAATATCTTAATTTATCCCTTTTTGAAGACTCTCAAATTGACCTTTTAATTCTTTGAAGAAAGGCATGACCTCAGTTAAATAACATTCTTTAGTTTGCTCAAAACCCCTTTCCCCCTCAGTTATCCCAGTAGGTGTGATTCTCTTCTTACACGTTTTCTCAAAATCAACAAACAGCTGATAAACAACATATAGGCTGATTAAGGTCTTGCTATTAGTGGCAATAGATCTAGGGACTAGATGCATTGGTGTATTTGGAGGATACACAGTAGCTGCAGGCATTTTCCTAAAGGGAGTGTTTGTTTCAACAAGTACATTAACTTTTAGCTTATCCATATCTTTCTTCCAAAAAATCTGTTCTGGGGTTAATTGAGTTTGAGGCTTAAACATGTTCAAGGATATCCATTTTTCCTTAGTGTAATCATGAGGTTTGATCATTATGTTATTCTCTTTACACGCAAGATCGTTAAGCTTCTTATTCATTTTCACCCTAGATGCATCATCTAGTTTTCTATCTTCCTCAGTGTACTCAATGCAACTAGGTTTCTGTCTAGGTTTAAGGATCTCATTGCCATCATAGATTATATTTTGAGCAGCTTTTGCAATCTTACCATACTCAGGGTTGGATTCCTTGATAATGGGGATACTATGCTTATCGCTGAGAACTCTATGCTTAGTGATCATGTGAGCAGTCTGAATGGGGTTCCCTTGTACGTACAACTTATTTTCAAGCTTGTTTTTCATGGTTTTTAGATTAGAAAAATCATTCAAAAGTTTTGATTCCTTAGCACTGAATTCTTGCTTAAGCATTTTAACATTTTCTTGAAGCTCTTATTTTTGCTTAGCAGTTTTAGAAAGCTTTTCTTGTAAGGAGTTTAACTCTTGTTTTAATACTTCTTCTCTAAACTTACTTTTTCTAATAGTTGTACATATTTGGTCATCCATTTCCTGCTCACGTGTAGTTAGCTCAAACTTAGCACGTTGTTCATAAATAGCTACTTCTTCTTTATAGGCATTTAGTTCAGAGATAACAGAATCATCAGGGGCACATGCAGTGTATTCATAAAAAACATAGTCATCATTGACTGCAGAAGATGCATCACTTGGTACAGTCTCACTTTCACATTGTTTCACATATTGATCATATGGGACAACGTTGATATTACCCATATTTTCAATATCTGACTCAAAAGTTTCAGTTTATTGTACTTTGTAATGTATCTTTTGCTCATCAACATCATCGTATAGTTTTAATACCTCTGAGATGATTGATTATTTAGATGGACCAGCTTGCTGTGATGATAAGACCTTTGGAGAGACCATTGAAGAAATGCTAGCCATGAATATTGTCTGTGTAGTAGGTTCATCATTGACGTCAGAGTCGTATGCATCACAGTCTGCAACTTGAAAGGCATTCTGATGATTATGACCTATCTCCTAAATTGGCTGCTCATCCACATCTGCATCATATGTCTTGGTATTGCCCTCAGCAAGAAACAACAACTCCTCTTCATCCAACACAACTCCATTATCCTGAGCTTGCACAAGTAACATCTTGTCTTTGAAGTACTCTGCATTTTGAGGGCGTTTTGGAGAAGTGCAGTTCCTTGCTATGTGTCCATCACCACAACAGATGTAGCACTTAATTGGCTTAGCTTGACCCTGATTTGGATTCCTTCCACGATTCTGATTTGCCACATATCCTCTACCAACTCCACCTCTTCCCTGTTCATACTGCCTTTCTTGAACTGGTTGCACCATAACCTTCCCATCTCTGACAGTAGCTTGATTGTGTGGATTGGATGCAGTCATGAGGTTATTGTTGGTGTTTGGGAGAGAGTTCATGTTTTGACTAACCATGAGAGACGGTTGAGTGATGAAATTTTCCATGAATGTGTTTGGGTCAGGAGGCTTATATGCTGGATCAGGGATGAGCTTGTAATTACCATTACCCATGGGTATGACTTGAGAGGCTTTGGTGGTAATTCCAACATTGGTGTAAAAAGTTGTATAGTCATTTGATGAACTTGTTTCTCCCTGGTTGGTTTTGAACTGTTCAAGAATCCTTTTTTCAAACATAGCATGTCTCTCATTCTGAAGAAGGAATGCATAAAGTTGCTCATAGTTGGTATTCTTCAATCCTTTGGTTAGCTTCACAGAGGTGACAAACTTATGCCATTCGGGATTCATGTTGTTCACAAACTTTGAATTCAGCTGAATATTTGGCATGGTCATTTTGATATTCCTCATATCATTCACAAGCTTGTGGAATCTCACGTAATACTCATAGACACTTTCTTCTGGCTTCATCTTAAAGTGCTCAAATTCATCATACAACTGTGATTCTCTGTCTTCCTTGGTTAATTCAGAACCTGAGAGAAGCATCTTGACATTATCCCAAACTGCCTTGGCTTCAGTGTTGTGATTGATAAGCTTGTAGATGTCTTTTGGAAGACCCTGAAGTATAATGTTAGAAGCCCTGATGTCAGCATCGAATCTCTTTTTCTCCTTATCATTGAGCTCATCATAAGTCTTTGGTCTGTGAATTCCATAGATCATTGTTCCATCTGCAGCTGTATCAATTAAGTCTCTTGTAGTCTCAATCTGATAAGGTCCTTCATCAATAGACTTGAGAATGTTGACTCCGTTTTCCTTTCCAAGATAGTACAATCTGATTCGTTGTGCCCAAGAGTCTGATAACGTCTAAAATGAACATGTTTTTAGTAGCGTTATTGTCAGTTTTGTGCATGATATTCGGCTATATTTACTCATAACTGTTGCAAAAGTGCAAAGATGCGTATTGTGTATGTATATGTAGCCAGGTATCGCGAATAATGAAGAAATGAAGTTTTTATGCACATTTGGAAGAGTCTTAAGGAAGGAAGTTGAGATTGGAAGCTTGTGGACTCAATGATATGGAAGCATTGTGATTTCGAAGCATCTACAGCAAGGAAAGATCAAGTTTGGCTTTGGAAATCATCAACGTAAGCAAAGAATGAAGCGCAAAGGAAAAAGTCAGCAAAAACTCAAAATGAGCAAAACCCAGCCGATCGGTCGCAACCCGCAACCGAATCCGGCTGGGCAGTTGGTCAAAGCTATTACCGATTCGGTCGGCCTAGAAACCGATCCGGTTTCTGGCACTGCAGTTACACAAATTCGCATTTATTGTTGTCTTAACTCCCCATAATCATTGGAGTCCGATCATTTCTTGATATTAACTTGGAGAGAACGTTTTTTGGGCAGTTAAGCAAGTGCTTTGGCTATATAATGGACCTAGTACTTGTATACTAAGTGTGACACAACCAAAAGAGTATTAGTTTACACCAAAACTAATACTTACCCTATTATTTCAACCCAAAAGCTTAGTAGTTACTGGAAAACGTCCAGAAGCAAGGAAGGAACCATTCTTGTCCATTGTTTCGGTAGTTTGGAGTTGTGCGGTGATCCTAGGTGATTGGAGGCGCGTGGTTGCTACAATCCACGATTTCTAATTCTTGTAATCACAAAAGTTTAGGTATTCTATGAACTTTGTTATGGAAATCTATTCTCTTGAATTGTTTGAATTACCTTGTTATGACTTGTGTTTAGATATGATTGTTTTCATGGAGTAGTTTGTGATATACTTGTGTGTTGGAATGTGATTAATCATAATAGTGTTCTCAAAATGTGATGCATGTATATATGATCTTGTTTAAATGAGTTTGTTGGAAAAATACTAGTCTTGGATTGATTTGTCAATAAAACATGTTTTAAGAAAAAGGACCGAAAGGATTTCTCTTGTGTTTTATTCCAAAAAGTGAAGTGACAAACTAGTATGGGGATATGGTGATTGACAACCACCATGTTTTGCTTATTAAAACAAGACTAGGAACATTTTCATCACGAAGGGTCGAAAGATTCGTAAGAACAAATTTAATGAGAACATGTTGCAAACAAATGGAACTTTTATAGGATAATCATTGGGATAAGGACCGAAAGGATTACCTAAATGTTTTTGTTCTTAAAATGGAAATCATTTGCTTATGATTTGTGCATCATACTAAGAGTATACACCAAACCTTTATGAACATTATCTATGGTTGATTATAAGACTACACACAAGTATATATTTATATTCTTGATTCGTATTTTCACTAGAACGCTTATTTGAGGAAGCCTTGACAAGCTTTCTTGTTAGAAACTTTTTAATCAAATCTATTTCAAAACAAAAATCCCTTGGGACGATCTCGACTTACCAAACTTTGCTATTGCGGACGAGTATACTTGCTCGTATGTGTTAATAGGTTATACGGTTAATTCGTGATTATAAATTTTTAAAACTTGCACCAACCGGAGCACATCAAGTTTTTGGCGCCGCTGCCGGGGATTTTTCTTTAATTTTCTTTGAAATTAGTAAAAAAAAAAAAAAAAAAAAAAAATTGTTACAAACTAACCGATTCGGTTGGTTAGCCAACCGAATCCGGTTAGACATTCTGTGAAAATATTTTTGGTTCGAATTTAGTTGTCTATCTTCTTAGTTTATTGTGTTTTGATTTCTAGAATAATTTTGTGGTTTAATCAGTTCTTAGATTTATTGTTTTTATTTATTTTATTTTCTTTACATTTGTCATTTATTAGTTAATCTAGTTTTATTAATTTTAATTTTAATAGTTAATGGTAATGATTAGGAGTAATTTTTCAGTTATAGTTTATTTCATGATAAGATTTATTGGTAGTTTATTTAGTTTTAGTTTTAGTTTTAATTTTGGTTTTAATGAGATTTAATATGTTATTTAATTATTAGTTTATGAAGAGTTTTATTTAATTAACTGGAGTTAGTACCCTTAATGGCACTTAATTTGCATTAATATATTTTTTCTTAAAAAAAAAAAAAAATATATATATATTAAATTTTCGATCAAACCGATCGGTCGCAACCCGCAACCTGATCCGGTTCGTATTTCTGTCTAACATTTTCAACCAACCGATTCGGTTGGTGATCCAACCGAATCCGGTTGGAGTTTCTGTGTTGATTTTTATCATTTTTAAGTTTTGAGTTTTTATTTGAGTTTTTTATTTTGTTAGATGTCTTAGTTGTTTTATTATATGTTTTTTATAGTTTGTTCTTGTTTTATTAACTTTAACGCTAATCATTCGGGATTTGTTTTGTTTTGCTTTGTTAAGTTATCTAGTAACATGGATAGTTTGAGCGGAATCTCGGAATACCTTCGTACTTTGGATGAAATGTTCAAGGATACCGGAAGTTCATTAGAAAAGATTGGAGGAATTTTGGAGGAAAGCAAGAAAGAATTGGGAATTGACACGGGTGATATGGAAGAAGTATGTGAAAACAAGGTTCAACTACCCAAAAATAAAAGAGTCGTAGTGTTTACACAAGCACCGTCAACGGTGTATGATTCACCGCTAATGAGATTTGGAACGCCTTGTGAAGTGGAAGGAGTACGTGCTTGGGATGCACAGCTTAATATGGCTTATGGAGAGAATTATATCTTGGAAGAGGTTCTTGACAAAATCGGTCATGTGCGTATGGACTATGAAGCATATGGAAGGAAGATGGTCAAAAATCTGAAGGTCAATATTCATGGACATATCTTTGAAACTGATTTTGTTGTTTTAGAAGAAGGAAATGCGGATGAACCTAATGTGTGTTTTGGTCGAGATTTTCTTGTCACGACCAAGTGTCAAGTAGATTTTGGTATGGGAGAAATGCGGATTAATATAACCGAGTTAGAAGAAGGAAAACGAGTCAACGAGATGCTAGTGGAAGTTTGTGCAAACATGGAAGAGAAAGAGGTGGAAGTGGTTAAAATGGGAAAAGCAAACCGAAAGAAACCATCATCAAATAAACTAACCCCAACAACAACCTCCACCACCAAAAATGATTACACACCATCGTCACCTACCACTACTATCAAACCCTTAACCGACAACCAAAAAGAAGCTATTTTAGAAAATCTAGAACAAAAATTTCTAGAGCTCAATGAAAAGAAACCGGTTATAGAAGTTCTTCAAGATTATGTGCTTTACCAAAAGAAGTTGGATGCATTGATGCTAGCGAGGGCTAGGTTGGAAGATAAGAATCTCACGGATGAGGAGTGAGATCAAATTTTGTTTAAAGGCATGCCAAGGAAAGAAAAGGATCCGGGTAATTTTGTGTTGCCAATCAAAGTAAATGGAACTACACCAGTTTATGCTTTAGCTGATACGGGATCGAGTGTTAACGTGATGCCGTATCCATTGTTCAAAACTTTGGGACTAAGTAATCCGCAACCTAATCATTCTAAGCTCACTATGGCGGATAACACTCAAGCAAAGGCAACGGGAGAAGTTAAGAATGTAAGAGTGCAAATTGGCTATCAACCGTATTTGGCAGATTTCCTTGTCCTGGATATTCCGGTGGACAAGAGTTTACCGCTATTGTTGGGGAGGCCATTTTTACGAACTTGTGGAGCAATTATAGACATGGGAAGAGGCACCATGACTATTGACGATGGGATTTCGAGGCAAACATACTACCCAAAACCAAGAGGACCAATTTTAGAATGTATGGAAGATTTGGAATGGATAGATGCAAATGATGATTTAACTTGTTTTGAAGTGGGACGTGATGTCCACGGTAATCCAATGTACGGACCTTTAACTCCACCTTATTTCGATATAGAGGACGAAATGGAACGTGCATTCGCGATAGAAGCTTTCTATAACCCATTCAAAAACATATTAGTTTACAAGAAGTTGACCGACTTTTTAGGATCTCTACCGGTGCAACTTAAGAATTTGGAGTGGAAACCCGAAGGGTCGGGGACTTACAAGAGACAAACCGGAGATGGAGCATGGCATGTTAAGTTTGATATATTATGCCCGGACGGACGAAGATTTATGAGAAAATTCAAAACTTTTGAAACGTTCCGTGAGTTGACCGGAAAATTTCAAAGCGAGGATATTCTTAGGCAAGAATATTTTGAGGAATTTTGAGGAAAAGGCAAAGACCGTGATAACAAGCAATCATTTGCTTGAATTTCATGAACTATTTCTTTTGATTTGATGCATTAGGATTTTTGTTTCTTATTTATTTTTCATTTTATGATTGAGGTAATTTGGTTTAATGCATTATGACTATGAGTTTTGAGTTGAGTTTGGATTAGTTAATTTATATGATGAGTTGAGTTTTTTTAGATTGAATGATTGTTCAAAATTTCATTTGGTGAATGAATGTTGTGTGAATCTTTAGCAGGAATTTTTGAGTAAAAAATGTTGCTTGGAGGGTAAATGCCTAAGTAACATGTTAAACATATAAAAAGCAAAATTTGGCAAAAAGCATACCGAAACGGTTGTGTCCTTGACTGAACCGGTTGCACCAAAATATAAAAATTTCATTTTTTCCAAAAACACACACACACACTAATTTTCCAGGTGGGTTTTGCAAAAATTCATCCAAGAGAGCAGATTGAAAGTTGTTTAAGTTGTAGAATAACATCATGGCACCCAAGCAAGTAAGCATCTACATTCAATTAACTCAATTAAGGTTTCATTAGAACATTTGATTCGAATTGAATATTAGGTCACCAATTTGGGGGTTTTTGTTATAATTCGAATTAAGTGGTGATATTTTAGGATTGAGTGGGTAATTGATATAGGAGTGCATTACAACAAGAGATTGATTGATTGATTCGTCATAGATTGGATTTTAGATGATAAGATTTTTCGGAATTAGTTGGGTTGTGCTTATGAAATGAGATAAGTTGCAATTAGTGATTCATTATGATGGATGATATGTTTTTAAGAGTGATGGATGCCACATTATTAGAACTAATGATTTTAAAATATAGGATGAGTTCTAAGATGTTAGATGTTTGATGATTTGGAAGCAAGAGTAGAGTAATTCTAGGATGTGGGAATCATTGAGGATGATAGAATGCGATCTAAGAGTGGTTTGAGCGTTAGGAATTCGAGATTATGAGGATTTGAAGGCGAATGTCTTATGCAGTCTGCACAACCGATTCGGTTGCGCATTGCAGCCGAACGGTTGGTGTCTGACATATTGGAAACCGATTCGGTTGGTGATCCAACCGAATCCGGTTGTGGTTTCTGTGTGGATTTTTTGTGAAATTTTGAAATGTATCTTAGAGGGTTCTCTAACCTTCTTGTTTGTTCTAACACTCTTATATGGTCTTATTTTTGTGATTGCTACAGAGAATTATTGTAGGGAGCTCGAGTGGGGAGGAAATTCCAATTAACCCGCTTGTTACGAAGTTTTGTGAAAGGAACGAGAAGAAGAAGGTTAAGTATAGTGTGAAGAAGGAAGCAAATGCTAATTTAAAATTCAAAAATCTCACCGATGGAGAGAAACATGCTTTTCGGGAAAGATTGTCGAAGTTACAACATAGAACCTGTTTGGTTCCAAGGGTGATTGATTGGGATTTATTTAACGAATGTGAGTGTGAAGATGAGTTAAGAAGGATGATGCGAACGTCTTATGTATATCCAGGAGATGGAGATTCGTTCAATGATTTGTCATGGGAAAGAGCATTCAGTGTTAATGAAGAGGTTTATCGAGAATGGTGTATGGAATTCTTTTCAACCATGTATTTTGAAAGAAAGGTGGATGTTCGGAGTTTGATGACGGAGATTTGTGTTTGGTTTAGACTTTTGTGGAAGGGATCAGGCTTACACGTTGCCAGCTTTTGGTGTAGCTCTTGGTTTGTATGAGCCACATGAGGTTAATCATCGATTATTTGAAACTCATTTTTCTAGACTTCGGAGGTTTGAAAAAGATTACCCTAGTATTGCCGCTTATTGGAATCAAGTGGGAGATCCTACTTGTGCTAGGAGGAATGCTTCAACCATCAGGAATCCATTGATGAGGATACTTCACAAGTTGATTGTGACCGGGCCATTTAATAGATTTGGAAGCAGGGACAAATGTCAGAAACCGGACTTATGGATTATGAAGTTGCTGGAAGAAACTAAGGACGGTAATGCCATTTGGCAGATAGCCGAATATTTGTCTAGGAGAGCCCCGGGAATCAAGAGCAACAGTAACATTTGTGGAGGACATTTTGTGACAAGATTGGCGAAGAATCTTGGGTATTATGTTGATGAGGAATTGGCTAAGTGTGGAGAGCCAAAGTATAGTGAAACGTGGACTGCGAAAGGTTTTGGTAATGCTTTAAACAGGAGATTGGGAACCGTAGGGTTATGGATTGAACCAAGACCACAACAGCAACCACCACAACATCAAGGGAATATACCAATGGAGAATGTGCAAATGGGTACGTCCAGTAGTTTTGATTCAGGATGGGGAGAATGGAACCAACATCTAGATGAGATTCAATGTAGGGATGTGTGGAGAGACTCGATGATGTTAAGAAACAACTACATCAATGATTATTCGATGCCTATCTTTCAACACATGGCTCGAGAAGCCAATTATGAGTTACCACCCTACAATCCACCAAATGTTCCACCATATCCTTTTCCTTACACTTCTTATCCTGGACCCTATCCGTATCCATATCCTGGGTAAGCACCGTTTCCTGATCCAATACCCCCATATGGTCGATTACCTGAAGTTGGAGGAACAAGTTATGAAGTTGGAGGATCATCATCAGGAGTTGGAGGCAAGAAGAAAAAGAGAAGAGTTCGTTCAGAAATCATAGACGAAAACTATGTAACCGAAAGTGATGATGATGAGTTTGATGATGAAGAAGGAGAAGAAATGAGCGAGGATGACGAGTGATTATGGATCATTAGTGAATTATGGTTTCAAAAACAATGGTCATGATGTGTTTTAAACTATTTCTATCTTTTGATCGATTTTTTTTAGGATGTTTGGCGTATTTTGTTTGGTTAATTCTAGTTTTTAGTAGTTTTGTTTTGTTTTGTGCATTTCGTGTTGCAGTTTTTGTTTGCAGGATGGATGTGTTGGAAGCTTATTGATGGTCAAATGTTTCGAGTTGGATAACTCACAGGCTTGCTAATGACCCAATGTGCTTATTGCATATTCTATCCCGTGGTATCTTTTAACTATTTTTTTTTTCCCATTTTCTTTACTTTGAAGTTCATTTTTCATTACATTGAGGACAATGCAAAACTTAAGTATGGGGGAGGGAAGAAAATAGGAAAATGATACGCATTTTTATTTTTTTAGATAACTTTTGGATGCAAGTGATTAGAAAAAATTCGCCCTTGATGGTCTAATGGTTTTCGCGCGTTATTGATAATTAAAATACATAATTTGGGATTTCAATGGTAAAATGAGGTTTTTGAAAATTTTTTAGATTTGAACCAAATTACTGAAGTAATTCATTTTGGATTCGATAGCATTTTCTAGCATGCATAATAGCCTTTTTCCCACATTTTTGTGAGGTTTCTTTTTGTATAAAACACATCTTTTGTTTTATATTTGCTATGAGTGTGCCGGTGATTATGTCGATTCTAGAACTTGTACTAGTTATGCATTACGGTTAAAATCACTTTCGAGTGATCTAAATATTTTCAAGTGATAAGAGGCACCTTAGGATAACCCAAATAGCCTTCCATTTTTACATCTAATGATATATTAGCTAACCACATCGGTTAGTTAACCACCCACATGGACCCATTTTGTTAGTGCTCATTTTTAGTACTAGATACCCTAGTTACACCTTCTGAGCCATTCCTTTTCAATTTTGTTAAATCCAGAAAAATACAAAAATATTTTACACCTTTAAGCTTTAGCCAACCCTTATCAAGTCTAATGGTTTGTTGCTAGTTGTTTGGAATGATTGGATTGTTTTTGATGATTATGAGTTAGCCGCACTTTGCCATTCGTGTGTGCCATTCCGACAAAAACGAAGGATGCATACTTCTTATTTTTATTTTTGTGGTAATGCTTATACGAAGTGTGGAGGAGATGTGATAAAAAATAAATAAATAAATAAATAAAATAAAAAAATTTTGTAGCTAAGGAGCTATATGAGGGATATTGATTAGCCAATGAGCTAAATCGAGTTATACATATTTTGCGGAGAATCGATATGAGAAGAGGAGTAATAATCATTTTTCGGGATCGTGGTTTGTATGATGACTAGCACCATGGAGGTTTGGACTTGATTTTTATTTTTATTTTAAACCAATTTCATAAACTATCCCATGCCTTATCCATACCCTTTATTCACCCTTAGCCTTAACGTTATAACCCGAATAAAAGACCTCTTTGATGAATTTATTTTCTTTGTTTTGATACTTGTACAAGCTTATGGTAAAAAGCATTGATCATGACTAGGCATTGAGTGATTTACATATACCCACCAATATATGAGTGTTGAGTGAAATCTTAAAGCCATTCGTGAGGTATCCTAGTTATGTTATCTAAAGTGTTTGGTTCATTTTTAGACAATTTTCACATATTATAAGCAAAATAATAATTATCTTTTATGGTAATTGTTACATTTTTCTGGAACCATGGTGTTATGGACCATTGAAATCAATCTTTGCAAATGTTTGACCTACTCGAGGGCGAGTAGAGCTTAAGTGTGGGGGAATTTGATAACGTCTAAAATGAACATGTTTTTAGTAGCGTTATTGTCAGTTTTGTGCATGATATTCGGCTATATTTACTCATAACTGTTGCAAAAGTGCAAAGATGCGTATTGTGTATGTATATGTAGCCAGGTATCGCGAATAATGAAGAAATGAAGTTTTTATGCACATTTGGAAGTGTCTTAAGGAAGGAAGTTGAGATTGGAAGCTTGTGGACTCAATGATATGGAAGCATTGTGATTTCGAAGCATCTACAGCAAGGAAAGATCAAGTTTGGCTTTGGAAATCATCAACGTAAGCAAAGAATGAAGCGCAAAGGAAAAAGTCAGCAAAAAGTCAAAATGAGCAAAACCCAGCCGATCGGTCGCAACCCGCAACCGGATCCGGCTGGGCAGTTGGTCAAAGCTATTACCGATTCGGTCGGCCTAGAAACCGATCCGGTTTCCGGCACTGCAGTTACACAAATTCGCATTTATTGTTGTCTTAACTCCCCATAATCATTGGAGTCCGATCATTTCTTGATATTAACTTGGAGAGAACGTTTTTTGGGCAGTTAAGCAAGTGCTTTGGCTATATAATGGACCTAGTACTTGTATACTAAGTGTGACACAACCAAAAGAGTATTAGTTTACACCAAAACTAATACTTACCCTATTATTTCAACCCAAAAGCTTAGTAGTTACTAGAAAACGTCCAGAAGCAAGGAAGGAACCATTCTTGACCATTGTTTCGGTAGTTTGGAGTTGTGCGGTGATCCTAGGTGATTGGAGGCGCGTGGTTGCTACAATCCACGATTTCTAATTCTTGTAATCACAAAAGTTTAGGTATTCTATGAACTTTGTTATGGAAATCTATTCTCTTGAATTGTTTGAATTACCTTGTTATGACTTGTGTTTAGATATGATTGTTTTCATGGAGTAGTTTGTGATATACTTGTGTGTTGGAATGTGATTAATCATAATAGTGTTCTCAAAATGTGATGCATGTATATATGATCTTGTTTAAATGAGTTTGTTGGAAAAATACTAGTCTTGGATTGATTTGTCAATAAAACATGTTTTAAGAAAAAGGACCGAAAGGATTTCTCTTGTGTTTTATTCCAAAAAGTGAAGTGACAAACTAGTATGGGGATATGGTGATTGACAACCACCATGTTTTGCTTATTAAAACAAGACTAGGAACATTTTCATCACGAAGGGTCGAAAGATTCGTAAGAACAAATTTAATGAGAACATGTTGCAAACAAATGGAACTTTTATAGGATAATCATTGGGATAAGGACCGAAAGGATTACCTAAATGTTTTTGTTCTTAGAATGATTTTTACAAACAAATACCATGGTTGGGAAATCATTTGCTTATGATTTGTGCATCATACTAAGAGTATACACCAAACCTTTATGAACATTATCTATGGTTGATTATAAGACTACACACAAGTATATATTTATATTCTTGATTCGTATTTTCACTAGAACGCGTATTTGAGGAAGCCTTGACAAGCTTTCTTGTTAGAAACTTTTTAATCAAATCTATTTCAAAACAAAAATCCCTTGGGACGATCTCGACTTACCAAACTTTGCTATTGCGGACGAGTATACTTGCTCGTATGTGTTAATAGGTTATACGGTTAATTCGTGATTATAAATTTTTAAAACTTGCACCAACCGGAGCACATCAGAGTCGTAGTCAGTTCTGTCAAGCATGGGTGGACGAGTATCTGAACCAGTTGCTTGAACATCCTCAACAACAGTGGAGATGATTGTAGGTACGTTGGTAGACATGTTAACAGATTACACGGTATTTTATAACTCTATGATTAAACCAGGAAATAGATTCTTTCACGGGATTTTACTAAATCAAGAGAAAACCGTATTACAACCAAAAAATCAACCAAGTAGCTATGAATTCTTAAACCAAGTCGCTAATCACCAAGTCGCTAAGTCACAAGTCGCTAGCGCACCAAGTCGCTACACAGTCAAGTCGCTAAAGAGCAACTCGCTAAGGTCCAAGTCGCTAGCACCAAGTCGCTAAGAATCTTAAGTACAAGTCGCTAACAAAATTGAAATCAAGTCGCTACCTTCACCAAGTCGCTAGCCGTAGTGGAGAATCCACTAAGTTGTACTATTTGTCGGCTTGTCTCAATAGACAAGTCGCTAGGACCAAGTCGCTACCAAAAAGCACTACAACTCGCTACCTTTTTCTGAAGCAAGTCGCTATGATGAAATTCACTACGAGAACCAAGTCGCTACCAAGAAAAACTTCAAAAACACACTTTTCAATCCAAAACAAGCTCAACCACAGTGATTCAAGCTTACCAAATCAAAACCCAAGCACATACAATGATTCTAAACACAAAAGTACACCCAAAATTCAAACTTTAACACTAAAAATGATCCAAATGATGAAAAAACCACTAAACTTTTTCAAACTCAAAAACCATCTAAAACCACTAGAAATCCAAGTATATGTAAGAGAGATGATCAAACCATGGCTCTTGATACCATTTGTAACATATTGGATTTCACAAACACACTAAACCAATAATCAAAGAGGCGTATACAAGAGGTTTTAGAGAGAGAAAAAGTTAGAGGTTGGGAACTTTAGTGAGAGAAAGAAAAATCTTATTATGAGCTCCAACTCTCTACCTTGGAAGGTAGAGAGTATTTATAGTTCTTACATAAAACGTCACCTACGGGCTGTGGATCAGGCATACAGTGGGTAAAGACCCGTCCGTCCTCCACGGTGTTACTTAACTAAATACTACTAAACATTAACTAATCTACGACTACGAGCTTTCTAATGATTACATATACTTGAGGTGACCGACTCTTTAATAACTGGATTTACTAAATCCTAACAAGACTTTTGGTGGAAGAGTATCTACTCGTGATGTTTTTGGGGCTCACTCATCATCAAGAAATACCATCACTTCAGATGCAATAGAAAGGATGGTTCAGCTCAAGTAGATGCGCAATTAGAGAATAAGGTAGCTGAGCGGGAAGCAGATCTAGTAGAAGAGCAAGCTACGTAGATAGATGCCAAAGTAGCAGAGCAAGTAGCAGTACATGTTTCTAATTATGAAAAAGCGCAAATGGAGTGGTTTAAAAAACTAGAATTACTGCTCGGAAGGGAGTTGCCACCTCGACCAGGTCATCACGAAACTAGGTCTCGATCAAGTTTCGGCGATCAGGTATATCTCTAATTACTTATTCCGAATGTATTATAGCCTCTATTGAACTTACATCAAACTATCAAATGATCAACTGAATTTTTTAGGTCCAAAATTAATCAAATGAAAATGATAAAAGAGTTAGGATAAATTTGGAAATGTATTCTAGCCTCTATTGTATGCCTAGTTGTGGTTTGGTTTCAGGTTTGTCTAGTAATTTCCCTTTTTGCTTTGCTGTGATGTGAGTTGTTTCCAATTTGCTTCAGAATTTGAAGTCTTTTAGTCCCATGTTTGTTTTAGTCCCCTAAGATAGGTTTCGTTTTAGATAGGACTTAGTAATGTCTTCTGTTGGTTGGTCTGAGATGCCCTCGTGTGGGTGAGGTTCTGTTACATATTATCATTCGGAGGTGAGGTTAGAATTAGTTGCAAATGATAGGTTAAGGGTCTTATGCGAGCTTTTGTTATACAACACTATAGTGCCAACGAGTAGCCATCACATGTTGGTGCAAACTTAAGGTGTATATGGCTTCTAGGTAATGATTGCTTTGTTTAGACAACTGGTAGTATGGTTTACAAATGATTTGTTCAGCACACAGTCATGGTCACATAATTATTCTTTTTAATTTGAAATGACACAGTCATGTTCAGTTACACAAGACTTTGTATGAATCATAACTTGCATGTTTTTTTAAAGGTATTAAAATTTATCCCCCTAACCATTAACAACTGAATAGTGTTAATGCATGCAAGATACAACCTATGGTTTTTCAATACAAACTGATTAGTTCTGCAAATTTTCAATAGAAAGGTGATTGATTAGGTCTTCAATTTTTCATAAGTCTGATATATACATGGTAACTGAGGTAGTGGCTTTGGATATTGTTACTTGTCATTTGTGCCTACAACCTCTTTCTATTGTTATTTTCTATATCAAACTTTTTTCTTGTTTCATATATATTTCTAATGTTGGAATATTATATTATGCAGGGTTTATGAAGAGGACGTGATCCGAGGAGCTTTATGCGTTTTTGTTAGTAATAAATCGTCCTAATAATTTATATGAGTTCTAGTTATGACTTTTTCATTCTAAAGATCATTACAAGGATGTTGGACGTATTGTTTTTTTTACTTTATTGTATTTAAGTGACCATGTTTACTTGATTTTATTGATGATTAATAAACGTTGAGTTCAATTTTTATTCGGCTTCGATTGAATTATATTTGCGAAAATTGAGATGGTTGGTTGCTATGATAACTTACTAATTAACGAATGCAAAACCGTGCCAAATACCACTTCTATCACAGACACAAAAATGTGCCAAATGTTTTTTGGCAAGGCGGATAAAAATGTGCCAAATATGTTTGGCACAAAAACGAAAACCGTGCCAAATACGTTTGTCACGGTATATAACCGTCCCAGTTAATTTTGGCACGATAAATAAAAACTGTGCCAAATAAGCATTCGACATGGTAAATGAATTGGTACCAAATACGCATTTTGTCACGGTAAATACAAACTGTACCAAAAAAATCATTTGGGACGGGAAATAAATTGGTACCAAATACACATTTGGCAAGAAATGTAAAAGTGTGACGAATGCCCATTTTGGAACGGAAGATTATCAACCGTGCCAAATATCTCACTCATGGCACCCCAAAGTTAAACCGTCCTAAAAACTGTGCCAAATACTATTTAGCACAGTTTCAACCCGACCCAAATGTATTTGGCACCCTCATATTTAGGACAGAGCCAAAAGTGTGCCAAAGTCGTGCCAAATAGCATTTGGCACGGCTTTTTGAGTATTTGGCACAGTTTTCCACCCTTCTAAATTCCACTTTTTCTTGTAGTGTTAAAATGCCCAGTGAACAGATATAACAAAACAAAAGCTAACATAATAAAAATATAAAAACGAAAAAAAAGGATACTGATAACAAGGTCGCAATGAAATGAGCACAATGAGTCAATGAGGAACCTGCAGAACACAATAATAACATATATCCAACAGAAACAGAAATAGAGAAGGCATAGAAATCAAAGAAAGACAAGAAGAAGTAGTGCATCAATGAACAATATAGGTAAATGCAGATAACCAAGTAAACAACTACTGAAACGGAAGTCACATTGAAGCTATCGAATAATTAGCGTAATAAATAGCAAGCGACTATAACAAAGTACAAGCATATAAGAAAGAGAAGCAACTAGACAATAATATAACATGGCAGTCAAATCATCCAAACATTCATATAAGTATAAACTGAACAATATCATAAGCAAATGGAAGTAAAATGTACAGAATGATATCATGGTAATTATAGGAGCTGAAAGAATTAGCAAAACAAGTAACCAAACAGTGAACAAGCATATCAGTCAACAGATTTTCTAACATAAATATGGCAAAACAAATAAATCAGACAATCATGATAGACATAAGCTAAGCTGAATTTCATAAGCAGGGGAAAGCAACTAAATTGAATTGTAAGCATGGCAATCACACAAGTCAGATAACCCACAATTAATAGAAAGATCAAGTATCATAACCAGCGGGAAAACTAGCAGCGGTATAAGCATGATAGCCACATGTATCAGGTAGGAGTACCAAACGAACATCATAATTGAATGAATTAACTAAACAATGACATAGTATGGCAAGCTAAAACTCAACTAGACATGTAACATACGTTGAACCATTTCCATCATCAACAGTAGCATAAACAGATATGTGAACATGGCATATCAACAAGTCAGGTAAACATCAATTACTATGTCGAACTAACAACATAAGCATCAGAAAATACCAAACATAAGTACAAGCATGGTAGTCACAGTTAGCAAATAAGAATACTAAATGATAATCATAGCCCACAAATTTAACTAAACGAGGTACAACATGGTAACGATTGAGTCAGATAATTACATACTAGCATGGCAAACGGGTGAATCAATTAGTCACGTAATAGCATGGTAATAGATAGTCACATAATAATCATATAATGGCTCGGTAAGTGAATGGAGTGACAGTCTGAAGTATAAGCTTCGTAGTCAACCAAAATAGAATAATAGTATGACAAATCGAATGAAATGGAGTATACTATGATAGTCGAATAAATCACATAAGGATAATGAATGAATGAGTAATCAACGGAAACTAAAAACAAGAAATACAGAATACGGTACATTGTGGAATAACATGAGGCATAACAAAGATAAAAGGATATGGAAAGAAAAATATCAGTAATCTACCACGAGCCCAAACAAATCAAATTACATCATATCATAAGTAACCATGGAGTAGCTAGCTCCCAAAAATTGTGAAAGGCGTGTATTGCACACAGCACCAGTGACCAAAGTATATCATGTCATATCAAATGAAAATCAAATCAAATCTAGGATGCATCCATAAGCCCCTGCACAGATATTAGTAGCTAAACATATATAATAATTTTGAGCTCATAATATATATAACAAACGGGACGGGACGTAACATCACTCCACCATCCTAGAGTCATGCCATTGGTACATCAATGACACGGCCATGTTACCTTCATGGCTAGGAAAATGGCTCGGGTATTAAACTGGAAGGTCAAATGAAAGTCATAATATAAAGGTTCAAGCAAGGTTCAATATTAAAGGTTCACAATTATAAGGGAGCATAGCAAAGGTCATACAAGGAAGCCATAATAAGAAGTCTCAGAGCAAAGGCATTATAGTCAAGCTAACATCAAATGATGTGTAAGAATCATGAGAAACCTTAAGAGATAAGGTCAGAATATCTGTACCTTATTCGACAGCAAAGAAAAACACAAGCAGATGAAATCACAAGACACGGAAGATCACTCCTTCCTCGAGGGATCTACAGAAGTGAAAGGATATACATTTATTAAATGTAGTTAAAGTGTTTATTCCCGATTAAGGCTTTTGGGGTTTATGAGAGTATTTCCATTTTTAGTAAGTTTCCAAATATAGTAACTTTCCCTATTTAGTATGTTTCCACTTCAAGTAACTTAACCATTTTAAGTAACTTTCCATTTTAAGCAGGTTTCCCGATTAAGTAAGTTTCCTAAATAAGTAACTTTCCAAAAATAGCAGTTTTCCATAATTAGCAGGTTTAGTAATTTGTGATGTAATTAATGTCAAATTAGGTTAAAATGATGAAGATGATTATTATTATAGTTTAGGGTTCAATTATGACAAGTTACAATAGTTTAGGGTCTAAACTGTCATTATCACAAAGTATAGTGTCAAAAGTGTAAATATCACAATTTTACTTATTTTGCAAATAAATCCATTCTCTTTCCATTTCAATGACCAACCCCCTCCATGTTTTATTATTTAAAAAATCAACCTTATCTTTTATTAAATCAAAAACTCTATGAAACCCTAGTTTTAGTTTCGATTCCCATTTCTTTTTTAAAACAAATCGTGACCAATCCAAACAAAGATTTTAACGACTCCTTTCATATGTCATTTTAATCGAGACGTGCCCTAGATCCAATTCCATCCAGAAGACACAAAGAAACAATCCTAGATCCATTTAAATGTCGTCGACACAAAACTACCCAAGATGTACTCGTTTGCGCTTATTCTATTTAGCTCGATACAAGATGAATGAAACATGATTTAAGTCATACAAGGTGGGTCGAATAGATGCAAAACAGAATTCATATGGGTCTATTACATGGGTCTTCTCATTCAATATTTCGTGTGTTACGTGTTTATGATTTTATGTGTCTTTTAACGTATCATTTCATGTGTGATTTAAATCGTGTACATGCATTCGACATAGGGACCTCACGGCACATAATCAAAAGAAACAATCAGAAGGAAAATGAAACAAGATTGATACGTTACTCTTGTGATCGAATGGGAGAAAGACAAGGAACCGAGAGAAACAAAAACCCACGACCCAATACCTTCGAATCAAAACCCATGATCACTACCACCTTATCATAGCCACGACCAAAGCCTCCTTTGCTTGCTTACTTTTATTTTGGATTGAATGGAAGAAAGAAGAGAAAAGTCTTGCCGTCACTTTTGTATATTAGGGTTTAGTGTGTGTGGAATATGTGTAAATGGTAGGTCAATAAAATGAGAAGTAAATGGAGTAAATGGTGTGAGTATATTCAGCCGATCAAGGGGGAATCAAAGACCAAACCAATTTTACTTTCCGAATTTTTCAAATATATTTAGACCATATTGTGTACAAGTTTTGATATTATTTGGTCATTAGGAATCCTTTAACGTGTGATATGCATTTGGCTAGAGTGTATGTCGATTTTAGTACAAGTTAATTATTTATGAGTTAAGTTAGAATTATATTTAATGAGCTTGACGTATTTTACGCATTTATAAAGATTAAATTAGAGGGGAAAAATAGTCTTTTCACATGGTTTAGATTTTTAGGGTTTTACAACTCTTCCCCTCTAAATTTTTTTTTCCGTCCCCGAAAATTGAAGTCGCAGAATTACACGGAGACGTACAAGTTTAAGTCAGACGTAGCAATCCATAGGTTCGCATAATCGTAACAATTTCTGGTCCAAAGAGTACAAAACTTACACATAACAGATGTTAGTGAGAATCTTTCCAGGAGGTACAGAATTTCAAACGAATGTGAATATCGACGAATAACGGATATGAGTCATAGTCCAACCAACGTACCAACCCCAGGCATTTCCCAGGACGTCGTATATTCCAATAAGTTTAAATTATATGATCTCGGTATTATCACGTTGATCAGGCGTCATAATACTTGCATCACATAACAAGTCCTTATTGTCATCATATTCTGTCTCGGGTCATGACAAACCACATAACCAACATCACATCAAAACAGATACACATACAAGCAACATATAATACATCAAACCAACTTACCAATCCACCATGGAAAGAAGATCGCTTACTTGCTCGAGAAGGTTCCTCATGACTCATTACTGACGATCCAAAAATAGCCTTAGGTTCAACAAAATGACAAAATGCCGCAAGGTCTAAACTTACCAATTACAAATCATATAAACATAATGGGTGAAAAATCAAGAATTATCAAAGAGATATAAACGAAACGTGGAGTCGTAGTAACACCGAAGAATCATGCCATAGGACTCTGTGGAATCCCAAACCTTGGATCTAGAACACTTAGCTTGCAAACGTGTTAGTTGCCTTGAATGGTTCCAAAACAACAATGAGAAACTTTGTTGTAGATGCACACAAGTATGCGGAATCTACTTGAATGACTTAGAAGATTAAAGTAAGAACAAGTATAACACCAACAGCTTCAATATTATTAAGTAATAATACGAGTACTCTCTTAGTACTAGGGTTTATAACCTTGAAGCTCTTCTTAAGATGGCTAGAATATGAGATGTATGTTTAACCTAGCTAGGATCTCCTTTTATACACTAAGGTGATCCCTTACAGAGATAACTATAGACTAAGTATATCATATCTTCTATTGGAATAAAAGATATGCTGTTACAACTCTTACACGTCATTCCTTACTTACATTACATCAGTACAAACTTAAAGTTATCAGTACTAACTTTTGCACTATCAGTTGTCACACCCCCAAATTACCTGTTTTGCAGCGGAATGGAATTCCTGGGGATTGACTGTCATAGCATCACAATCACAGTTATATTGAACGACCTAAAGTGTCGTTTGGAAAATACATCGTTTGATTTAATAAAATAATCAGAGTTTACAAAGTAGGTCCCAAATGTAAATCCACTTGTGCGGAAATAAGTTTGTTACAATTCAAACGATGTTTTAAAGTACGTAAAACCCAAGTGAGACGCGTCGTCATCGCGACTCCATGATGTGTCCAAATGCATGCCATGAAGTGAATACCTTAGATACCTGAGATAAAACATGCTAAAAAGTGTCAACACAAAGGTTGAGTGAGTTCATAGAGTTTGTGTTGAAATGTAAAGCCTTTCAAAATCGTTTGTGCAGCAAAGGCATTGTGAATCCACTCAGTTCCAAGTTCCGCCCATACAAAACTTGCAACCTGTGTGTTCACAACCCACTGCCAAGATATGTATAGTTTATGTTCAAACACATGATGTCAAATGAATTCACAATAGTACCTAACTCGACGTAGAACAATAGCACATAATCAATAGCACCTGACTTAATGTATCAGTAGTCAACTGATTTAGAACGTTATACGACGTAGCACTATAGCACGCAAACAAGAACAATTGATATAGTACAACATTCGATTTTGAAACAATGGTGATCATGATAGAATTTAGTCTTAAAATCTAAAGTACTTGTGAAAAATAGTTAAGCATGTATCTCCCCCAAAATAGTTCAAAACAATTGAAAATGGGGCTATGAAAACTCACTTGGTAAACTGGAATAATGGCAAAAGTGAGTACACCGAGGTATAATGTGATGCGTCAATCTGGACCTATTACGAATGATATGATATGTCATGAGTTGCAATGTAATGTTATGCATGCACTTCGTATGTTATTTATACCATTTGTGAGTTTTAAAAATATTACTTGTCGTCGAAAAATACTCTTTTGACGTCTTGACCAACCAAAAATGACTTTACCAGTTTTTACGTCAAAATGTCATCCTACAATGGTTTTATAATGATTTTTGATGAAATTTTCACTTTTCGTCGCAAAACAATGTCGTCGAAATTTTCATGAAATTAACAAAAATGGCTTTGGAAAACTAGTCGTAAAATGGTGTACGTCGATCGTTAGAGAACGAACTCGACTGTTTTGGAAAGTTTGTATCGATATCTAAAAGTTTCAGTTCAGGAGTTTTCGTCCAAAAGGTCTCGATCATAAAGATATTAAGGGTTAAAGATGGTGGTTTTGGCTAATTGTTGTGCAGAAAATGAGTTTCGGCCAAGTTTGAACCTCCGTAATTAATTTACTATAACTCCGCTTTACAAACAGCTTGTTGTTTTGAAAAATATGGCCGATGAACTTGATTTTACTAGAAGACATTTCGTTCCAAAAAGTTTCAAAACCTCGTTAAAAACAGCCGCAAACATGGTCGTTACAGCTAATGTAACACTTGTAACGTAAAAATAATATAGTTTTTCAGAAAATAATAGTTACGGCAACTTTATAAAAACGTGCATATCTTTGTCGTTCAAACTTTAAAAATCCATAACTTCTTCGTTATAAGTCCGTTTTTATCCGTTCAAAAGGCCACGGATTCGTTTTAAAGTATATTTTCTAAATATCAAGGCCAAAGTTTCGTACCAACAGTAGGTTTTTCCAGAAATTCGAAATAAGGACAGAACATATATATATAGTTATCGAAAATAGTTTTTCTCGGACAAAACCTATTCTAATCCCTTCAAATCAACTCCAAAGCTAATCTAATCCTACCATACACCTTCTTAGGGTGTCATGGGTTCCTAATCACCATCAAGACCAAAGAATACCATGGGAATAATTATAGGATGACCAATATGTATATATAACTCAAAAATCATGAAATAAAATGGTATAAAATCACATAACATGCATACTATCTCCAAAAATGAAAAGAAACATATGAAAATGAAAAGGAAACATGAAAATGATAAAAACAAGCTTACTAGTGAAAGTGATGAGGTGAAAGTAACAAGGATTAAACTTAAATACCCTTAAAACAGCCGCAAACATGGTCCGTTACAGCTAATGTAACACTTGTAAACGTAAAAATAATATAGTTTTTCAGAAAATAATAGTTACGGCAACTTTATAAAAACGTGCATATCTTTGTCGTTTTAAATCCGTTTTCTACGTATAATACGTCCTTAGCTTCGTATCGAAGTAAACTAATATATTTTTGACAAGTCGAAATAATTTGTGAAGCTTAAGGCTCGTTTTTGACCCGAACAAAGTAAAAACTGCATGCTGAAATTTCAGAAAACTATTTATTTCGTCGTCAAACTTTAAAAATCCATAACTTCTTCGTTATAAGTCCGTTTTTATCCGTTCAAAAGGCCACGGATTCGTTTTAAAGTATATTTTCTAAATATCAAGGCCAAAGTTTCGTACCAACAGTAGGTTTTTCCAGAAATTCGAAATAAGGACAGAACATATATATATAGTTATCGAAAATAGTTTTTCTCGGACAAAACCTATTCTAATCCCTTCAAATCAACTCCAAAGCTAATCTAATCCTACCATACACCTTCTTAGGGTGTCATGGGTTCCTAATCACCATCAAGACCAAAGAATACCATGGGAATAATTATAGGATGACCAATATGTATATATAACTCAAAAATCATGAAATAAAATGGTATAAATCACATAACATGCATACTATCTCCAAAAATGAAAAGAAACATATGAAAATGAAAAGGAAACATGAAAATGATAAAAACAAGCTTACTAGTGAAAGTGATGAGGTGAAAGTAACAAGGATTAAACTTAAATACCCTTGGTTTCTATTTCAAAACCATATATAGAGTATATACTAGATTGAAATAACACTTGAACTCAATAAAAATTTTGATCCCCTTTTGCTCTTGATGTTTGGCCGGTTATGATGAAGCCCCAAGAAGAGAGAAATATTTTTTTTTTAACACTTGGTGAAAAATGAGGAATGAATGAGATAATTGAAAGATAAAGTAAGACTTTGTAGTAGAGTGTATTTCAAACCAAATCAATAAAACCATGCCATATTAATTACTACACCCTCCCCCTTGTCGGCCAAGGGGGGAGGAATATAGAGATTTTGTATATATATTTTTTTTTTTAAAACTATTACTTGTATATAAATTGGTAATAATTGATAAAAGGTATAAGTAATTGTAGGAATTATGTACAAGTAAAGGTAAATGGAAATTTTTGGTACAAGTAAGTTTTTAATAAGTCAAAATAGAATGTATTGAGACAATAAAAATTGTAAAAATACTTTCCTTGTGAAATTTGGGTGATAAAAATAATTATCGTATAATTTTTAAGAAAACGACGTAATAATTAAACTTTTACGATTAATATACCAAATAAATTTGAAACACTAGGAAAACTAAAAATATAGTTTTTATGAACTAAATGTGAGTTTAAAAATACCTCGGGATCATTTTTGAAAATAATGGATTAAATATACAAAATAATAACTCACGCGATAACGATTATTAAATATAAAAATTACGCGTTGAAAGTGAAATGAAATGTCGTGAATGAATTAATGAGATGCAAATGATGTCAATGTAATGTAGACTAATCATAGTCCATATGAAATGTACGTGATGTTATGATCATGAATTCGCCGCTAAACCTTCAAGGTTACGCGAATTTGAAACAAGTAAACCAAGTTTACAATAAATGTTGAAATAATGAGGCATAAATTGTGTCAAGAAATGACCTGAAAGTACGGGTTGTCACATCAGTACTAACTAGTTAATACTTATCATATAACACTATCAGTACTAACTCTAATGAAATAAGTATTAACTCCAATAAGCGTATTTCCCAACAATCCTCCCCTAAACTTGTGATTGGGTTTCAGAATCACAAGTTTTCTTCAGTCTTTCAGGATTCTTCCAAACTTCACTTTCTGCTAGGTCTTCCAGCCTGATCAAAAATCTTTATTAGCAACTCCTTATCCATTTCAACTACATTGCCCATCTTCAGCCCTGCTGTAAGCATTTCAAGAAGTGTTCCTAAGGCAAGTGGGTAGGTCCTTTCAACCAGCATGTATATATCTGTCCCATTGCGTGTAGTGACCAAGTGTAGTCCACATGAATCAAGCAATGTCCAAGACAATTCTTCCTCTCCAGGTTGATACTTCCATTGTTCTCCAGCTGGATCAGGTTCAAATATATTCTGCAACTCAAAAAGTAACTCCAGATCCTTGTCATTATCTGGATCTTTATTCTTGAACCTGTTCTTGACCAACTCCTATAGCTTGAGCAAATCATCCCTGTCTGTAGATGCAAATAGATCCACCAGATATATTCTGCACTTGTCCTTCCACCTGCTCTGTGAATCTGCCAATGTCTCTTTCCATCTTCAGTGTAGATATCCCAGCCAAGAATTGGATACCTAGTGTTGATAGGCTCTGAATATAATGCATCTTCTGGGGCTTCAATCAACATCATCTGGTTGAGATCTTCTTCAGTTAGACCACCTTCATCTTCAGATGCTTTCAACCTTTTGGGTGCAGATGAGGAACCTCGTTCTTCAGATGGTCTTTTGAAACTTGCAATGGGATCAATGAGTCGTGAGCTTCTAATAAAATCATCATCTGACATAGAACTAAAGTTGAGTATGTTTCTGTGAGTTTTGTCAGCAAGCCTTTGAAGAGTTTCCCATGCCAGTTGGTTGGCATTATAACTCTAAGAGAGTTGATAAATACCTTGAAAAAGCTCTAATTGGTAAAGCCAAATTAGGTATGGGATATAAGACCGCCCCACCACCATTCAGAGGTATCCCATCACCTCCTGGTATAGACCTTGCCCACACTGGCTTAAAAGAGTTTCAGGAACCCACATTTGTTAGAGGCCCTACAATTAAAAGTTCTTTTCTTGAAAGGACTGATGAAGTGTTTGAAAGTGCCAGTGACACCTCCTTACCTGAGGTGTTTGTGCTTGAAAATAAAATGGCAAATGTAGAACCTAGTGAACCAAAGCAAGTTCAGACCACTAAACGAGCAAGAACATTTGACAAACCTGTTAATAAACCGATCAAATATGCTGAGATGTATAGAAACAGGTCATCTAGTCCTAGAGGTAACAAGAGAAACTGGAATCAGTTAAAATCTGAGCAACTAGGAGATGAATTTGTCATGTATAATAAATCTTGCTTTGTGTGTGGTAGTTTCTCTCATCTGCAGGCTCATTGCAGACACCCTATGATACCCCAACCCATCATGACCCCTAGAGCAGTTCTCCTCAAAACTGGCATAAAATCTTTGAATAATGCAAGGCCAGTTAATACTGCTAGACCACAACCCAGAGTATTTGATGAAAGACCTAAAAGAAACTTTTCAAAATAATCATCTACTTCACCAAGGTCCTTTAAATCAGCACAAACCTTTAATTCTTATGATGAACAAATCAAGTTTTACAAGAAAAAGGTTAATACTTATGAGCCAAGACTTAATACTGATAGGCCAAAAGTTAATACTTTTAAGCCTAAAATAAAACATACTGGCTCTAAAGTGAATGCTACAAAGGGAAACAAGGGCAATGCTGTTAAGCCCTCAGCTTGTTGGGTGCGAAAGACAACTCAGCCCAACAGTGCATCAGTTACTCTCAAGAAATATGATTACATTGATGCACGAGGCAAATCCAAGTCAGTGATGGCTTGGGTTCCCAAAAGGAAATAATTTCCTTTATCTTATGTGCAGGGATATTCCAGCAATAATGATGATCTTGGCTATTCAGACAGTGGGTGTTCTAGGCACATGACTGGAAATCTATCCTATCTTTCAGAATTCACTGATTTGAATGGAGGATATGTTTCTTTTGGAGGAGGAATTGATGGAAGAATTACTGGTAAAGGCACAATCAAGACTAGTAATCTGGACTTTAAAGATGTATACTATGTGAAAGAACTCAAATACCACCCATCTTTTTCTTCTAGAACAGATAGAGAAGAATTTTCACATAGAGTTTCTTGAGGACAAACCTAGTGTAGAGGGGCAAGGACCAACATGGCTTTTTGATATTCATATGCTAACATAATCTATGAACTATGTGCTTGTGTTAGCCTTAATAGTTTTATTAGAAGTGATGGTCATTCATGTTTAGGAACTATGTAACGTGTGTTAGATATCGTGCTAGAATAGTCAACGGGCTCGTGGATTGGACTAAGCTAAATGGGTACTAGTTATGTTAAGCTTGCCTTTTATCCAATCCAACCCATGTCCAACCCACGAAGCCCATAGAAAGCCTTTTAGGGCATCAAGTCACTTGTACTATAAATACCCCTCAAATGGTCATTTGAGGGGTGTGCTTGAGTGTGTATGTGTGTGTGTTTTCTTTGGAGCAATATAACATCTTGTGTTCATATTTCTACGCATAACATACACGGTTCTAACATCAAGTCACCATCTTTCTCTCATATTTGTTTCTTATTTCTACGCTTAGTTTGGGTTTGTGTTTCACGCGTGTTACGCGTAACTTGGTTATACTTGTGTTCGTTAAGTGGGTTTGTGATAAGGTTGATAGATTTAAGGTCCTACAATTGGTATCAATCGCCTAACAATGGTTTAGGAGTGTTTTGGTTGAAGTTTTTTGTTGTAGTGTACGCGTAGTGTTCGTTCTCAAAGATTCACGCATAAAACTTTAATTTTTTGCACTTAAATCTTCAAGGTTCTTATGGTCTAAGGTTTATATAGTGTTAAAGATTCTAGTTTTGGAAAAAAGTTCGAAGCTTTATGTGTTTTACATTGTTTTTAAACTAGTTTTTGGTTCGTGGTTCATTTCTACGCGTAAGCACAAAAAGCATTTTGGGTGTTTTTGGTCAAAACAATCTTGGTATTTGAGTGTTTTGGAAGTTATTTGTGCATCAGAAATCGGTTGAATCATTGGAAATTTTTTACGCGTAAGTCAAAACCCTAGTTTTACGCGTAAGAAAAGTCAAAACCCTATTTCTACGCGTAAGTTTCTACGCATAACTTTTTGGTGAAGAATCTTCGTGCAAAAACGGTGACTCAGTGCTTCCCTCACTTGGATAAGTGTGTGGAACACTTCGAATTTCGGATATCTTTTACGCTGTGACAGTGTAAAGGATTTTTGGTTTTAAACCAACTCTTACGCATAAGCAGAAAGCTTACGAGTAAACACTCTACGCATAAGTTAACTCTTACGCGTAAGGTACTTTACTTCTACGCTTAAAGTTTACGCATAAGACTTACGTTTAACCTTAGGTTTACGCATAAGAATCCTACGCCTAAGCTCTTTACACATAAGGACTCCTACGCATAAGCAATCCTACGCATAAGCATTCATTTCTACGCATAAGAACTGGTTTACGAGTAAGATTTTGATCAAAACTTCAAACGGCTATAACTTTTGAACCGTAACTCCGTTTTCAGCGATCTACCATCAAAACGATCGTGAGAACGAGGAGAATAGACCGCTGAATGAACTTGGGTCAACCTTCAAGTCCTAAAAACGCTCCAAACAGAAGTTATTGAGGTTTTTAAATTTTTAGAGAAAATTTTCACTACAACAACCGAGCTTATTCTTCATCAAACACAACTCCTTTATCGTTGAATCGATCCTACGTCAACTTTATCATATCATACCTTCATCAATGGCAACTCAACAAGACATTCATGCAGCCGGTGCCGAAAACCGTCCTCCAATGTTGGAAAAAGGTGGTTATCTTCAATGGACAAGTCGAATGCTTCGTTACATCAAGACAAAACCTAATGGAAAATTGATGATCAAATCCATTCAGGATGGACCCTTCATACCTCGACAAGTCCAAGACCCTGGAAATGCTGATGCAACACCTCCCGTCCCACCATTTTTTCGTCTTCAAAAAGAATCGGAATACTCTGAAGAGGATCAGAAGCAAGTCGAAGCAGATGTCATGGCAATTCATATTGTCCAACTGGGTTTACCAAGGGGCATCTTTGCTGCTGTAGACAGTTGTGAAACTGCTTTCGATATGTGGGAACGTATTAGACGGCTTTGTCATGGAACTGAAATTGGTCAACAAGATACAGAGAACAAGCTGCTAACTGCTTGGGAAAAGTTTACATCTACTCCAGGAGAATCCATTGAATCCTACTATGGAAGGTTCTACACTTTAATGAATGAGCTGATCAGAAACAAGTTGACACCCAGAACTATCGTGAGCAACATCAAGTTCTTGAACAATCTACCAGAAGAATGGGGACGATATGTCACTATTGTCAACCAAACAAAAGACTTGCATCAAGTGAACTTTGATCAACTCAACGATTTTCTGAAACAAAACCAAAATGAAGTGAATGAAGTCAGGCAAGAACGATTAGCAAAGAATCATGATCCATTGGCACTCATTGCAAAGACTCAAACTCCAGTGAATACACAACAACAAGCTTCATCATCTTCCACTAACAACAACTTGCAACAATACATCCCTCCACAACAAAACTATCCACCTGAACAACAACATTACCAGGAACAAGGAATCACTGATCTTGAAATGGAACCAGAAGAAGCTTTGTCACAAGCATTTGCATTCTTGTGTAAAGCATTCAGAGGTCACTATTCCACACCAACTAACAACAACCAAAGGATTTCATCAAATACTCGCAACAGGAAAATTGCACAGCCGGGTGTGAACATGGGTAATCAAAGACAAATGGTTGGAGTTATTGGGAATCAGCAGGGATATGCTACTGGATTTCAGATGGGTAATCAAGCGGTTCTGAATCAGGGTAATCAGTTGGGTCAGAATGTTGGGAATAGAGCAGTGGGTAATCAGAATGGGAATGTTGCAGCTCCAGTCGTTGGGAATTATGGAAATGTGAATCAGGGTAATCAGGTTAAGTGTTATAACTTTCAAGGATTGGGTCACATGGCAAGGAATTGTCCAACTAAGCGGAAGAAGAAGGATCTTGCGTATCTTCAGAAAGCTATTATGTTGGTACAAAAGGAACACTCTGGACTTCAATTGAGTGATGAGGAACATGAATTCATGGCTATTATGGATGATTTGGAAGACCTCGAGGAACTCAATGCAAACTGCATCTTCATGGCAAATCTTCAGGAGACTAAGTACGACACTGATTCTGACGCACCTCCTGTCTATGACGCCAACGCAGTATCTGAGGTACCAATCATTGATCCATGCTATAACGATGTCATATTTGATATGTTTACTCATGACGAACAACATTCTGTGACATCAGCACCTACTTATGATACATACCTGGACAATCCGAGTTGTAGCAATACTAACTCTGAGACTCCAGATGTGGATGCTAGTGGAGACTGTGTGGCACAAAATACTGAGACTGATGAGGAAACACGTGCTTATTTTGAATCATTAATCAATAACTGTGGCATTGAAATCGAAAAAGTCAAAAAGGTCAATCGCGAAGTTAAGGCCGCGAATGCTAAATTGACCGCTGAGCTTGAGAGTTACAAGGAGAACGCAAAAGCCTTTGAATTTCAGAAAAACAAAGAATCAGAATTAGAAATTGGTTATCGAAATTTGGTTTCTAAAGAACAACTTTTGCAAATCAAGTATAACACACTTGATGTGAATTTGAACTTAAAAATTAAATCTTTAAACAAGGAAATCTCTGATTTAAATAACCAACTTTCTAAACAAAAAGAAATGTTTTCTAATCTTGAAAAAGAGAAGAAGCAGTTGATTACTGATTTTTCAAAACGAGAAGATTCTCTTCTTGATGAAAATCTTGATAAAAATGAAAAAATCCAAACTTTGGAAAATTTGCTTCTTAAAATAGGTCATTCTGCTCAAACAATCAAGATGCTTTCTAATCAAGTAAATCCGCGTTTTCATACTAATAATAGAATGGCACTTGGTAATGACCCTTCTTCGTTCCTCAAGAAAGCTCAGAAATCCCAGAATGTGTTAAACAATGGAAATGTTTTACATGAACCCATTATTGTTCGTGATTCTCTTGAAACGTTAGAACTATCGGAGGAGAGTAGATCAAAAATGAAACAAAAGAATCTGGAAATCAAACCTATTGATTATAACAAACGGAACAAAATTAACGGAATTACTTTTGTTAATCAAAAAGAAAAGTCAAAGTTTTCCATCACACCAAGTGTTTCAAACAAAGAGTCAACACCTGTTTCAAAATCTGTTTCAAAACCAGTTGTTGTCTCAAATTCTCTTTCGAACATTGAAAAAATGTCTTCAAACAATCCTTTTAACATAAGTGATGCGAGAAGTATTTTAGAAAATGTGAAAACTAGAATTGTGGATCTTCAAGACACTGTTAAAACTAAAACCAATATTACAACAAACATCTGGTTTAATAGTTTTGATAATGAAAATAAAAAGTACTTTGAAACCCAAATTGCCCCTCAGCTGAATGCCATCAGTGCAAGGGTAATTCGTTTTGAACAAGCATTTTTGAAAGAAACAGTTGACTTTGTCAAGGACCATAAATCCCTGGTAAAGCAAGCTAAAGACTGTGTCGAACACATCAAAGTTTCAGAAAATTTAAATGATTCTCTCTTCGAAGATGTTCTGACTACTGATATTATGTCCATCATTTTACAAACACATTCTGTTGAAGATCATGAAAGACTCCAGTCTGAGACCTCCAAAATTGTTTCAAAATATGAAAAAGCACTTGAGAAACTTGAAAAAGAAAATGTCTCATATTTTAAATAACTTGATCGAAAAACTGAGGAATGCAAGTATGACAAATTTTCGTATGAGCGTGCCTACAATGACATGAAAGCAAAAAATGATCTTTTGAGGGCTCAACTGGAATGTCAAAAAGGAAAGACAGTGGATACTAAGATTTCAAAACCATTGACTGAGGAGAAAGCAAATGTTCCCAAGCCGGTTTTAAAACCAAAAATGTCTGTTTCAATGCCTTCTCCAAAAGTGAATGAGAAAAATGATTTATCAAAATCAGTCACTCCACCTGCCTTGCCTAAACAAAATGTTGATAAAGGAAAAGTGGTTATCGAGAAACCAAAAGTTTTAGCTCCTGGCCTTTTTAAGATTAGTACCACTAATGCGTCTGCCTCCACATCTAAAACATATGGAACAAATGACATAAGTTTAGAAAAGCACTCTAAAGAGACTAGGAAAGCTGAAACCACTTCTCTAGAGAAAAATGTGAATCCTAATGAGTGTGCCTTACCTTTTACAGGACTAGGAAGCACCTCTAGGAGCAGCAGACTAAAGCCTTAGAGCAATACAAGGAACAATAGAGTCTCGCTTGCCTCTAAGAGTAGTCGCTTGAATAACGAGAAGAAAGTAGAAGAACACCCTAGGAGTTTACCGCTTTATAATAAGAAAGACATTTCATCTGAATGTAATGAACCTATGAAACTTGCTAAGTCTAATGAATGTGTTGAATCTCTTTGTTTAACTTGTAAGAAATCTTTAACTAATGTTCATGATGATTGTGTTTCTAAGAATGAGATTGTTAAGCCTGTTAAGAAGAATGTTCCCAAAAGACTTATGCTAAATGAATAGGAAGACTAGTTGCGAGATTTAGGCTTTACACTACTGATAGAGAGCATAATGTTTACTTTAGGGATGACATTTGGAAACCAACGAGTAGAACTTTCACACTCGAGAATGGTAGAATGAATGATGCACCTGTCTTACCAATAGATAATTTCTATGAGTGTGATCAGGATTTTACCTCTAACCCAAAGGAACCAAAATCAAAATGGTTTCCAAAATCTTCTTCTTCTGTTATTGGCAGGTTATCGAAATATGTCTTTGGATCATCGAATCGGGTTGCTCCAAGCACATGACCGGGAATCTGAAGCTACTGATCAATTTCGTCTGGCAATTCATGGGAACCGTACGTTTCGGAAATGATCATGTAGCAGCTATCATGGGTTATGGAGATCTACCTTTTGGAAATTATTTGATCACTCGGGTTTACTATGTCCAAGGGTTGGGACACAATTTGTTTTCAGTCGGGCAGTTCTGTGATGCAGATTTAGAGGTTGCTTTTAGGAAAAATGCTTGCTTCGTTAGAAACTTGGATGGCACTGATCTCTTAACTGGGAATCGTGATACAAACTTGTATGCTATCGACATCAATCAAATGGCCTCTTCATCACCAATATGTCTTATGACACGAGCATCTGGAACACAGTCTTGGTTGTGGCATAGAAGGTTATCCCATCTGAATTTTGACACCATCAACAATCTTGCCAAAGAAAACATCGTCAACAGACTTCCAAAATTCAAATCGCCAAGGATCACTTATGTCCATCATGTGAACAAGGAAAAAGCAAAAGAGCATCATATAAACCTAAACCCGTAGCCAGTTCGGAAGCAAGGTTGCATATGTTGCACATGGACTTATGTGGCCCAATGAGAGTTGAAGGCATTAATGGGAAAAAGTATATTCTTGTTATCGTTGATGACTATTCAAGATATACATGGGTTAGGTTTTTGAGATAAATAGACGAAGCACCAGGCATCATCATTACCTTCCTGAAACGTATTCAAGTACTTCTTCAAGCTCCAGTAAGGGTTGTACGAACAGACAACGGCACAGAATTCACAAATCAGGAGTTAAGAGCTTATTTTGAAGATGTTGGAATAACTCAACAGACATCAGTTGTTAGAACTCCACAGCAGAATGGGGTAGTTGAAAGAAGAAATCGTACTCTTGTGGAAGCTGCTCGCACAATGCTAATTTATTCTAGTGCACCGTTATTTCTATGGGCTGATGCTGTTGCCACAGCTTGTCTCACTCAGAACCGATCCCTAATCTATCCAAGATTCAATAAAACCCCATATGAAATAGTGAACAATAGAAAACCTGATATCTCTTACTTTCACGTGTTTGGCGCTTTGTGCTATCCAACGAACGACCGAGAAGATCTAGGTAAATTGAAAGCTAAAGGTGATATTGGAATCTTCATTGTATATTCAGACAACTCGAGGGCATTCAGGGTGTATAACAGAAGAACTAGGAGGATCATGAAGACAATGAATGTGAAATTTGATGAACTTTCACATATGGCTTCTGAGAGACTCGCTTTAGAACCCGCACTAAACCCGTAGACTTCTAGACACATCAGTTCAGGACTCGTACCTCAAAGAGCTCAATCAACTTCGTTTGAAAATCCTAAAGAACAAGAATGGGAGAATTTCTTCGAGTTAATGTTCGATGAATACTATGGTGGAACTTCGACAAATGCATCAAACCATCATTCCGCTGCACCCGCTCAAAATCATCCTCCACCACCAACAGAAGATGGATCTACAACGGTCGAAACCAATGCACCAACTCCATCAACATCATCTACATCTACTCCAGTTCTTGCACCCGTTCTACCAACAGTTGATGAGCAAAACCAAAACCAAAACGATGCAACGTTAGATGAAGACTTATTTGAAAACCCGTTTGCTACGGAATCAGCTGAATCATCCTCAAGCTTACGAGAACCATCTAACTCGCATACGTTTAACCAACGGTATCCTTCTACTCTAAAGTGGACAAAAGACCACCCAATTGAACAAGTTATTGGTGAACCTTCAAGGCCAACTCAAACGAGACGTCAACTTGCCACCGATTGCGACTTGTGCATTTACCTTTGCTCAATTAGCAATATAGAGCCAAAGAACATTCTCGAGGCAATGGCAGAACCCGCATGGATAGAAGCGATGCAGGAGGAACTTCTCCAATACCGTCTACATGACTCTTGGGATATGGTTCCAAGACCAATTGACGTTCGTGTCATTGATCTCAAGTGGTTATGGAAGAACAAAAGGGATGAAGAGATGACTGTAATTCACAACAAATCTCGTCTTGTGGCCAAAGGATACATACAAGAGGAAGGGATAGACTTAAAAGCAGTCAGGATTTTCTTAGCCTATGCCGCTCACAGAAACATCACGGTTTATCAGATGGACATTAAGACCGCGTTCTTGAATGGAACTCTGAAAGAAGAAGTGTACGTGAGTCAGCCAGAAGGCTTCGTAGACATGGAACATCCAGACTACGTCTACAAACTCAAAAAGGCAATCTATGGTTTAAAACAAGCTCCGAGAGCGTGGTATGACGAACTGTCCTCTTTCCTTATCGAAAACAATTTCACCAAAGGAATAGTTGATCCTACCCTGTTTACACAAAAATGCCAAAACGACATTTTGATTGTTCAGATTTACGTGGACGACATCATCTTTGGGTCCACTAATCCAAATCTTTCAAAACATTTTGAAAATCTCAAGAAAAGTAAATTTGAAATGTCCATGATGGGGGAACTAAAATTCTTTCTTGGTTTACAAATACATCAGTCCCCTCGTGGAATTTTTATAAATCAAGCTAGATACACCACTGAGATTTTGAAAAATCATGGTATGGATAATTGTGACTCGGTCGGAACACCAATGGTAACTTCACCAAAAATTGGAGCCGATTTGTTTGGGAAACCTATTGATCTGAAGAAATATCGGAGCATGATTGGTTCTCTCATGTACCTTACTGCTAGTCGACCCGATATTCATTTTGTTGTTTGCTTATTAGCACGATTTCAGGCTAAGCCTACCGAACTGCACCTCAAAGAGGTTAAAAGGATCTTTCGGTACCTAAAGACATCCATTCACATGGGACTTTGGTATCCGAAGGAATCCGGATTTGATCTAATTGCCTTTTCAGATGCGGACCACGCAGGTGACCAAGTTACAGCAAAAAGTACATCCGGAGGAGCACAATTTTTGGGTGAAAATTTAGTAAGCTGGTTTTCAAAGAAACAAGATTGCACTGCACTTTCAACCGCTAAAGCTGAGTATGTGTCTCTATCTGCGTGTTGTGCTCAAGTTCTATGGATGAGAACACAACTCACAGATTATGGCTTTACTTTCGATAAAATACCTATGTATTGTGACTCGAAAAGTGCCATAACCATATCATGCAATCCTGTTCATCACTCAAAGACTAAGCATATCAGAGTCCGCTATCACTTCATAAAAGAACATGTGGAAGAAGGTACTGTTGAATTATTCTTCGTGAAGACTGATTACCAATTCGCCGATCTATTAACTAAAGCCCTTCCAAAAGAAAGGTTTGACTATTTAGTTTGACAAATTGGAATGCGAAGCCTAACCCCTGAGGAGTTAGAATCTCTTCTCGAATCTTCGTGAAAATGATTTTCCAAAAAGCTTCGCTGTAAATATTTTTGAAAAACAAAATACAAAATCTGAAAAACCAACAAAAGCAAAATATAAAAATATAAAACTTTCAAAAATACAAAAACAGTATAAAATAAAAAATCCAAAAATATTCTTCTCACGACATGTCTCTCGTATAATCGATATTATGTACGTTTCTGGAAATGTCATTCAACAATGATACGGGTATGTACAGATGCTTGAGCGAGAGTTCTTTAATATGTTTTCTAAAACATGTCGTTTCTCAAAATTTCTTCATAAAATGGCTTTCGTATACTTCAATACGAAACCCGGACCAAAATGATGACTTTTGATTATTTTTCAAATCAAAACTCGTGCTTTTTAATGAAAATCACTATTGTACGCTTCAGTGCACTACATTTAAAAATGGTGTGAAATCATCATCATCTTGAGCACCTTTTCAAGATTGTGCAAAAAGATTTTCAAAATCTTTTAAAATATTTTGTGCTCAAGATAACTCCCTCTAAAAGCCTTTAATTGATTATGCTTTATTAAAGGGGGAGTATAAAACTAAAATGTTCCAAATTCACAAATATGCTATTTTTGAGGGGGATGAGACGTCATTAAAATGTGATCAGAGCTCGACTCAGTTGAAACCAATGAATTGACGAGGAATAATGTACCATCTCGAGAAACTTTCTATGGACTTGACCAGGATGGGTAATAATTTCCAGCTAGTTCTCTAGTGATGTAAACGTGTCTCGAATCGGTCTAGCTCATTTAAAGTCGATCGATTCAAAAAGTGCGAACTCTACCCTCTATATGCAGATTTCTATCAAAACTTATAAGCACATGTGAAGGGGGAGTGTTTCTGAAAATACAAAAATCACGGAGTGTTTCAAACATGTCTTCTATCATAAAAATTCTGAGATATTTTCAAGAAAAATGGTTTTATGGCAACAATAGGACAGTCATGGAGTTATAAGGTGACTAAGGATAGGTAAATCCGTCCTATGATCCGCCATTGCCGGAGGGATCTACCCAAGGACAATACCATTAGTTAGCACTAGAAGTCCTTAGGTATGATTGAAAAAAGGAGTAATGTGAGAAAGGAGAAAGAAGGGGTTGAAGAATTAAAAAGAATTGTAAATGAAAGGGTGAAAAGAAATAGCCCTCCATAATCAACCTTAGGGCAAAAACCGGGTTCAATTCATCTGCTACTGGTTGTCACTAGATGACACTGGTATTGAAGACCAAGACGTCATGGACCCAGTGACGCACTGCACTAAACCTTCTAGCAACTCAATTCCTCTAAAAAAGGATTTGTTTCATTCTCACTGGGAACCCAACATAATCTATCGACTTTCTCTTAGAGATTGTTGATATTGAAGAAGGAGACCCTCTCCCTAGTCTCCGCTCAGGAAAACCAAAATGCACTAATTGAGTCTAGAGCCACGAGATTCATCAAAAGATCTCATAGGAACACTTGACATGACATCACTTGTTGTTCATCAATAAGGACACAAGTGATATATTATAGAGTCCTACGCAGATCTTAGCAATCTGCCAGAACATTTATGAGAGGTTTCACAATTGTGATCCTCAGTGATTGAATGGAAACTCCTGCCAGGGTCAACATCAAGCAGCCCTGACAGCAGGTCACTTCGGTAACTCCCCGTGGATTACGCTTAATGTGTCTCAAACGGTCTACAGTCGTGGAATGATGCTTCGGTGTACCTCAGCGACTCATCTGAACTGTAGGTGTACTTCGGTATATCGTGTTATATCACGTGTGGGACTCCAGTTCAGGAACGGCCCTTGTGAGAATTAGAGACGTGTTTTCACACTATGCTGTTAACACCCTCGAAATTCAAACTTGTAAGTGCTGGAATCCGCTTATTACTAACCTGTTTTATGTTTTCTTCTTATGGAAGCTTCGGAGCGGATTGATCGTGCAGATTCTCCACATGCTCATACCAAAAACACATGAAAGTTCTCATCATAATCAAAGGCTACACAAAGTTAAAGATGATTCTTCGTCAATGTCAAAGAATCTACAAAGTTTAAAGACTCGAGAACTACATCATTGGTAACCAAAAGACAAATAGAAGTGTGAGCATGGTGGAGAAAGACGTGGAGACACCGAACCAACGAAGTTGACAACGGCAGACAACCACATTAACTGATCACAAAGCATGAATGAACAAAGAATTAAGACTATTCTATATCTACACACAAAGTTCAAGCTCGAGAAAAGTAAAGACCTAATCAAGTGGAGCATCATTTGAATGACCACCCCTTAGGGGGAGATTGTTAGCCTTAATAGTTTTATTAGAAGTGATGGTCATTCACGTTTAGGAAGTTTGTAACGTGTGTTAGATATCGTGCTAGAATAGTCAACGGGCTCGTGGATTGGACTAAGCTAAATGGGTACTAGTTATGTTAAGCTTGCCTTTTATCCAATCCAACCCATGTCCAACCCACGAAGCCCATAGAAAGCCTTTTAGGGCATCAAGTAACTTGTACTATAAATACCCCTCAAATGGTCATTTGAGGGGTGTGCTTGAGTGTGTGTGTGTGTGTGTTTTTTTTTGGAGCAATATAACATCTTGTGTTCATATTTCTACACATAACATATACGGTTCTAACATCAAGTCACCATATTTCTCTCATCTTTGTTTCTTATTTCTACGCTTAGTTTGGGTTCGTGTTTCATGCGTGATACGCGTAACTTGGTTATACTTGTGTTTGTTAAGTGGGTTTGTGATATGGTTGATAGATTTAAGGTCCTACAGCTTGTTTCTGTGGATTGTAACATGATTGCAGGAGAAAAGCAAGGTCCAGATGCAGATTTTGATGAGGATGATGATTGCATTCTATTGCCCATTTGGAATGACAACTCAGGTGGAAGCACTTCTTCAGGGGAGGCAAACAAAGCTGTTGATCAGCCTCCAAAGACCCATGAATCTAATGCTGAAGAAGATGCACTCAATACAGATGAAATTGTGATTGAACCTTAAGTGTTCAGTATAACTGTGGTTAATACTGATAAGCCACAAGTTAGTACTGATGAGCCAAATTTTAGTACTGATGGTCCTCAGACTATTCCATCAGTTAATACAGAGGTTCCTGATCCTTTTAGTGAAGCTGATGAGATTGATATGACTAATATAGCTTCATCATATGTTGTTCTTGCTACACCACACAGAAGAATCAATCAGGATCATCCTTTGGAGAATGTTATTGGGGATGTTAATGCTGAAAGAACTACAAGATCTAAATTTCAGCATAGTGAAACAGGATTCTTCAGTGCCATCTATGAAGAAAGAAATCATGGTGCCTCACAAACATGTCTCTTTGCCTGTTTTGTTTCCCAAGCAGAACAAAAGAAGGTCTACAAAGCTCTTGAAGATGAGTCCTGGGATGCAGCAATGCAAGAAGAGCTTCTCCAATTTAGACTTCAAGATGTATGGGTTCTGGTGGATCTTCCTGATGGCAAAAGAGCTATTGGCACTAAATGGGTTTTCAGAAACAAGAAGGATGAAAGGGGTGTAGTAATAAGGAACAAGGCTATACTGGTAGCTCAGGGGTATACACAGCAGGAAGGGATTGATTATGAAGAAGTCTTTGCTCCAGTGGCAAGGATTGAGGCTGTCAGACTTTTCCTGGCCTATGCATCATATAAAGACTTCACAATATACCAGATGGATGTGAAGAGAGCTTTCCTCTATGGGAAGATTGAGGAGGAGGTGTATCTCTGTCAACCTCCTGGGTTTGAAGATCCAACCTCTCCAGACAAAGTGTACAAAGTTCAGAAGGCACTCTATGGTCTGCATCAGGGCCCAAGAGCTTGGTATGAAACTTTGGCCAAGTATCTTTTGGGCAATGGCTTCAGAAGATGGAAGATTGATCAGACTCTATTCATCAAGAATGTGAAGACTGATATCCTGTTGGTACAGATATATGTGGATGACATTATTTTTGGTTCAACCAAGCAGGATCTATGCAGAGAGTTTGAGAAGCTGATGCATGACATGTTTCAGATGAGTTCTATGGGAGAACTCACCTTGTTTCTTAGGCTACATGTCAAGCAGAAGACAGATGGCATATTTTTTAGTCAGGATAAGTATGTTAAGGAAATTTTGGTGAAGTTTGGCTATGAAAATACAAAGATTGCAAGCACTCCTATGGAGCACAATAAGCCATTACTTCCACATGCTGATGGTGAAGATGTTGATCAACATCTCTACAGATCCATGATTGGATCATTGATGTATTTGACTGCCTCTAGACCAGACATCATGTTTGCTGTATGTGCATGTGCAAGGTTCCAAGTCTCTCCAGAGCTTTCTCACTTGCATGCAGTTAAAAGAATCTTTAGATATCTGAAAGGCCATGCTCAACTAGGCCTTTGGTATCCTAAAGACTCTCCCTTTGATCTGGTAGCTTACTCTGACAGTGACTATGCTGGGGCAAGTCTTGATAGGAAATCAACCACAGGAGGATGTCAGTTTCTTGGTGATAGGTTGATTTCATGGCAGTCCAAGAACCAGAGCATTGTGGCAAACTCTACAACTGACGCTGAGTATGTAGTTGCTGCAAGTTGCTGTGCTCAAGTTCTAAAATGTTGTTTAATCCGATGATGTAAAAAATATCACAAATATGCTATTTTTGAGGGGGATGAGACGTCATTAAAATGTGATCAAAAAGTTTAATGATCGTTGTTTGATTCTCAAAAGAGCTCGACTCAGTTGAAACCAATGAATTGACGAGGAATAATGTACCATCCCAAGAAACTTTCTATGGACTGGACCAGGATGGGTAATAATTTCAAGCTAGTTCTTTAGTGATGTAAACGTGTCTCGAATCGGTCTAGCTCATTTAAAGTCGATCAATTCAAAAAGTGCGAACTCTACCCTCTATATGCAGATTTCTGTCAAAACTTATAAGCACATGTGAAGGGGGAGTGTTTCTGAAAATACAAAACTCATGGAGTGTTTCAAACATGTCTTCTATCATAAAAACTCGGAGATATTTTCAAGAAAAATGGTTTTATGGCAACAATAGGACAGTCATGGAGTTATAAGGTGACTAAGGATAGGTAAATCCGTCCTATGATCCGCCAGAGCCAGAGGGATCTACCCAAGGACAATACCATTAGTTAGAACTAGAAGTCCTTAGGTATGATTGAAAAAAGGAGTAATGTGAGAAAGGAGAAAGAAGGGGTTGAAGAATTAAAAAGAATTGTAAATGAAAGGGTGAAAAGAAATAGCCCTCCATAATCAACCTTAGGGCAAAAATTGGGTTCAATTCATCTGCTACTGGTTGTCACTAGATGACACTGGTATTGAAGACCAAGACGTCATGGACCCAATGACGCACTGCACTAAACCTTCTAGCCACTCAATTCCTCTGAAAAATGATTTGTTTCATTCTCACTGGGAACCCTACATAATCTATCGACTTTCTCTTAGAGATTGTTGATATTGAAGAAGGAGACCCTCTCCCTAGTCTCCGCTCAGGAAAACCAAAATGCACTAATTGAGTCTAGAGCCACGAGATTCATCAAAAGATCTCATAGGAACACTTGACATGACATCGCTTGTTGTTCATCAATAAGGACACAAGTGATATATTATAGAGTCCTACGCAGATCTTAGCAATCTGCAAGAACATTTATGAGAGGTTTCACAATTGTGATCCTCAGTGATTGAATGGAAACTCCTGCCAGGGTCAACATCAAGCAGCCCTGACAGCAGGTCACTTCGGTAACTCCCCGTGGATTACGCTTAGTGTGTCTCAAACGGTCTACATCCGTGGAATGATGCTTCGGTGTACCTCAGCGACTCATCTGAACTGTAGGTGTACTTCGGTATATCGTGTTATATCACTTGTGGGAGTCCAGTTCAGGAACGGCCCTTTTGAGAATTAGAGACGTGTTTTCACACTATGCTGTTAACACCCTCGAAATTCAAACTTGTAAGTGTTGGAATCCGCTTATTACTAACCTGTTTTATGTTTTCTTCTTATGGAAGCTTCGGAGCGGATTGATCGTGCAGATTCTCCACATGCTCATACCAAAAACACATGAAAGTTCTCATCATAATCAAAGGCTACACAAAGTTAAAGATGATTCTTCGTCAATGTCAAAGAATCTACAAAGTTTAAAGACTCGAGAACTACATCATTGGTAACCAAAAGACAAATAGAAGTGTGAGCATGGTGGAGAAAGACGTGGAGACACCGAACCAACGAAGTTGGCAACGGCAGACAACCACATTAACTGATCACAAAGCATGATTGAACAAAGAATTAAGACTATTCTATATCTACACACAAAGTTCAAGCTCGAGAAAAGTAAAGACCTAATCAAGTGGAGCATCATTTGAATGACCACCCCTTAGGGGGAGATTGTTAGCCTTAATAGTTTTATTAGAAGTGATGGTCATTCACGTTTAGGTAATCAAAGATGTGAATCCTTCCTCTTGCCTCCGTGTGCCAAAACGATTTCAAATACATGATGCACATTGATAACGCTACACGCGCCGTTCGGAATCAAAGGAACTTCCTTTTCTTCGAGCTAGTTTGATAACACCCTAGGCAGTGAACCTAATCGTTGTAGTGTAGTATTAGGGTAAGCCACAGGTATTGATATCGTTCTCTAGGGGAATAGGAATGCTAGTGAGAAGTTACTACGCTAAGGTTGGGGTTGAGGAGGATTATTTTTTTATCTTTTTATGTTTTTTAGGGAATGGAAATGTACGAATCTCGGGGTTTGGATTTGGGGGTTGGTATTTCTACCGATTACTCTACTTATCTAATTATCTAATCTAAGGTGTGTGTAGTCTGTGTCTAATTATTGTGTGCTCGTATGATAGTTTAAAGATGTGTTCACTTAGGTTTTATTACTCCTTAATTATCTGCTATTGATGGTTGAATTGTCACGTCCTTATTCTTAATCGCGTTGTGTGTCTAAAGTCGTAGGGTATGCGTTTATCCCTAACTCTTTGAACTTACCAAAGGGTCTCGTCCACAAAAACCTCTAGGGATTATAAACTCTAAGTCTAAGGCACTCTTTGGATGGTTTAGCCTACAACTGCTCTAAGTGCTATAGCCCAAGGTTCACAAAGATTAATCAAGCATTAATTACACAACGAATGACCTATCGCATTACTAGATCATTAATCAATTAAGATAGGAGACAACCAATCAATATTTAATAATTAAGTTTCATATTCCCTAAGCAAACACATAAGTAAATTAGCCGGACATGGAGAACATGCAAGCATACACACAAATAATTGAAGACATAATGGAATTAATGAAGTAAAACACTTATCTTAATGTAAGATAGGGTTTGGAACCCTAAAATACTATACAAGACAGCCTTGGTTCGGTTTAGGTTTTTACTCCAAAAGACTACCCTCTAAAACTGAAAAATTCGGATTCTATATATAATATTACAATCGCGACGGCGTCACCGTATGATTTGTGACACCGTCGGGTCGCCGTCATTAGGGTTTCGTCTTGGCCATGTTAGTCTTGCGACGGCGTAACCTTGTGCTTGTTACGCCGTCCTGTTCAGCTTCTGACGCCGTCTGGATCAAATCTAGGCCGTCTGAGTTGCGACGGCCTACTCTTTTAAAGCCTGACACCGTCACTTGAAAATAAGAAACTTGGCTTCTGTGTCGTCACAAAATGCTCCGACGGCGTCGCAGTTAAGCAGTGACGCTGTCACCTTGTATTTCAGCAGCTTGAGTGTCTCGATTCTTGACTTTGGCCATTTTCTTCGTATGCCATTACAGCAATTTGCCTTCAAGATACCTAAAAAGTGAAAAGGAACGATATTAAGTAATAACGGATACAAAAGTAATCAAATAAGGGCTTAAACGACCCCTCAAAAAGGTACATTTTAAAACCTTATCGAATCCCTACACTTGGGATTTGCTTGTCCTCAAGCGAATGTGCTTTTAGCCAATTAATTTATAAGTTAGGGGTCATGAAGCATTGGTTTAAAACAGTCCACAACACATATAAGACCCGCAAAAGTCATAACAAGCACGGAAATTACATACTAGCACCTCACATGGGGTGTTTGGATACTCACATCTCTCTCGGGTGTATATGAAATATAACAAGCTGGAAATGGAAGATAAACACTCATTAACCGTTCCTAGTACATAAATTACCATAGGCATGAGAATAGATCAAACCTCCATCGCTTTGGCGTAAGCACCTAGGAAAGACTATCAAAGAGGTCTTTAAAGGGTTGTAATGTTAGGCTTACGGTAGGGAAACAAAGGGTTTGGTGGGATAGGCTATTTAGTGGTGGCAAGTCAAAAATCTCTTAGGTTACAAGCATACGAAGAATGGCGTTGCTAAGCCAACACTCGACACTCTAAACTCTAGATAACTGAAACAAACAAACATAAATTTAAAGGATAGGTGTAGGATGGTAGCCCGTATGTTTTCTTTTCTTGTTTTCTATTTTTTTTTTTCGATTTTTTTTTCATACACTTTTACTCTAGCATCCTCTACGGTAACATCAAAATGATAGGGATTTATAGGCACATCCCTACACTTGAGTTTTTATTACTCTAACACTAATTTGACCCGAATTGAAAAGATTAAAACACTTGGCGTACGTTATTACGCAAATAAGGGAATTTAGCGTTCCCTTCCAGTCATTTCATAAACTTTAACTTTTTCCCATGAGTCCCAATCGTCCCAAAACTGTGTACAAAAGATATGACTCGACTTAGCAACTCATGCAAGCAACTAGATAATTGAACCAAGGTTTTAGGGTGATAACAATAATGCACTAAAAGTGAGTGCATACAAGGTAGGCTAAGGCGATTTGGGTGTATATTTGGGGGTGGGGTGTAAACAATGCTCTTCATTGATATTCCGTAAAAACCGAAACATCACGAGAACCGTGAAAAGGATAGGCTCTGAGGGGTTAACTAGGGGTATCGTGTACTAAAGATGAGTACAACGCAAAGGTGTGGGGGAATTAGTCAACCGATGTGGAAGAAGTAATTATATTACGGGTATCAAACAAGGGTTATCCTAATGCCTCTTATCATTTAGTTATTCCTAACTGCACAAGTGTAGTCTTACTAGCGATCTCAGGATGCATCACAAAACAAGTTCTAGAATCTATTATACTACCGGTTCACACTCTAAGCATTAAAGATGAATGCTTTAATTCCTACTAATCTAAGGGCGATCCTCACATTTTGGGTGGAATTTAGGTGGTAAAGGGTTTTTGTGCTAGTCATGAAACTTCCTATCCGTGAGACGCTTTTGTTAAGACTAATGGCCCACTCCTATATGTCATGAAAAAATTTAAATTTGGTGCCAAAATTACCCTAACCGACATTTTCTCATGGTTTATTACACAAATACAATTGGACAAAGAAAATAATCAAGGATAAGCATAGTTTCTAAGTTCCCGTTTTATTTTCCCTCCCTACACTTAAACTGAACATTGTCCCCAATGTTCCCCGAAAGTATCAAAGTTATGATAATGGAAGGTAATTAAAAATGAAAGAAACTAATACTCCCCTGATCAGCTCGGTAGGATCCGTGTGTGAAGTAGTGGTTAAATCCTTTCCAAGAAAAATGTATGCGTGAAAAGCTCCTTCCAATCTTTTGTTTCTTCTTCTTGATAAATAAAACCTGCACATTCGAAGAAAACAAACGAAACATTAGCGTAAAATCGGCGGTAATAATATATATAAGACTCTACTAAACTAGGATATAATGCTTGTGGAATGGATGTTTACAGAATTTCTGGAAAATTAAGACCTGGAAAATTCCAAAAATTTATAAGTAGCTCAGAAAACGAAAAAAAAGTAATCTGTTGTTTTTACTCCTTCCTGACGCCGTCAGGTTGTGATCCTGACGCCGTCAGGTTATCCTGACAAAAACTGGTCTGCGATTTTCTGGAAAAAATTCTAGAAAATTTACAACTTTAGAATCTGGAAAAATTTCTACAAAACATCCATTATGACTCGATACAAGCATTTGACTCGAACAAACACACATATATATCTTTTAATGAATTGCTATTCTCATGTTTACGTTTTTTTGAAAACGTGTGTAATCCTCCCTACACTTATCCTTTATGTAAAATACCTTTATATGCAATTAAGACGAGGTTAAAAATAAAATAAAGCATTTTTGATCAATAAAAGATATATGACACTAACAAGAAAACAATTAAGCATGGGTTGCCTCCCACGAAGCGCTTTTTTTTATTTAAGAGTCTTGTAGCTAGACTCGTAGTCGTGCTCCTACGTAACTTCATTACCATCACCTCCTTCGTCATGACAGTCTCTATTGGGGGATTCCATGTTGTAGAAGTGCCCTATGATGCACCTTTCTAAGAGTTCGTCCTCTCTCCACTCGGTCCTATATTTTGGTCCTAAGTTCAAGCAATCCTTATAGAATCTGAAAACCTTAGCCATAACATAATCTACTCCTTTTTCCTTATCCTCCTCATTCCTATAATAGACCGATAGTTTAAGTTCCTTTTCATCATTAGATAGTGATGAAAACTTCTCAATCTTAAACGGAATTTGGTAAGCTATGTCATCGGTCTCATCCTTGAATCGCACTATTCCTAATGAGGGATCATAAGTCATCCCGATGTTTTCTATTAAAGGTTTTCCTAGAATAACGTGGGACAAGCTAGGATCGATGGTCGTGCTAATATCATCCACAATTATGAAGTCTGTAGGAAACGTGAAACTACCTACATAAACAGGCAATCCCTTAACTCTACCAAGAAAATTGCACCTATCCCTAGGATTATCGGGGTCTTGCCTAGTTGGAATAGGCTTCTTCATTACCCAATTGTAGTAGGTGCTTGTCATTATGTTGATTGGGGATTTGCGATCAATCTAGGCCTTTGCCACGAAAAAGGTGTCCTATGCAACATGGTATGTTAAGATTCCAAGGGTTCCCAAACTTGATTCTAGGGCTTTTCCTAACATACATGTGACGGAGGTCACGCACTAAGTGAGGGTGGCGAGATAGCTCTTCTTCCGTAGGAAACTTATTGAAATAGTCATTGTCTACTTCATCTACTTCCTCGGTTGTTTCATTATCCTTAAGTATATGGCCCTCGTCGTCATTTGTTCCATTGGGTTTTACTACGGTGATGGTATTGACGAATTAGAAGTGTTTAGTTAACTTACTCGGGTCCTTAATCTCTTCACCGGAAGGCTCGGGAGTTGAGATAGCATTAACCTTCCTATCACTATTGGTCATGGCTTTCAAGAGGTTATCTATCTTTCTATCCATCTCGGCTTGTTGTTGGTTAAAACGGTCCGAGAACTTAGCTATTTGAGCTTCTTGGGATGTGACTAGGTGTTGCAACATCCCCTCAATGTTTTGTTGGTTAGGACAGTGAGATGGGGGCCATGAAAAATTATTGGAAGTGAATTCTTTGGTTTGTCCCCAATAGAAGTCGGGCTTGCCCTTCCATGCTTCTCGGGTTTCATTGAAATTCCTAGGTCCGGGTATTGTAGGGAATCTTCTTCCCGTTCCATTAATACGCGAGGATGCGTAGTCAACGAAGGCATGTTCGGGGGATCGGGTGCAAGTGCGAGTGTTATGAGGATCACTACACGGCTCACACGAGGAAGAAACTTTGTTCACATAGCGTGAAGACTTGGGATTTTCGTAGGAACTCATTAGGAATTTAACTTGATCTTCAAGTTCGATCATCCTACGGTCGGAAGATTGTGAGTCAATGGGAGGCAAGGAGATTGCCTTAACGGTTTTGGGCAACTCACGGGGGTCATTCCAACTTTCGTTGTCATAGAGAGCAAGGTCCTCTATTATACCCCATGATTCTTCCGTGGTGAGATCACTAAGTTTTCCACCGGCCGCTTGGTCAATGGATCGCTTTGTGGGGAAGTTGACATGATCATAAAAGATTTGGACTTGAAGGCAAAGATCAATGCCGTGATGATGGACTTTATGAAGTAAGTCCTTGAATCGAGTCCATGCTTCATAGAGAGATTCACCTTGACGTTGTTGGAACATCAAGATGTCATTCCTAAGTTTAGTGGTTCTCCCCGGTGGGAAAAATTGAGAAAGGAAGCGAGAGGTAAGATCATCCCAACTTGAGATGGAGCCGGCGGGAAGTCGCTCAAGCCAATTACTAGCTTGGTCCCGTAGAGAGAATTGGAAGAGACGCAGGCGCGTGGTCTCCCGAGTAGTAGCATCAAGGTCGATGGAATCGACAATTTTAAGGAAATCCCTTAGATGCTGATTAGGATCTTCGGAACGAAGTCCATGGAATGCACATCCGTTTTGCACCAACTGGATGGTGTCGGATCGCAGTGCCGTAGTTTGGGCTTAGTCGGGAAGCTCAATGGTGTTCCTATATCCTAGGTGGCTTGGTCTCGAGTATTCAGCAAGAGTACGGGCTCTTGGCGGGTCATTTGGTGGTAGGTTGATGAATGGTGGTTGGTTATCACCTTCCATGATGAAAAGTGATGGGGTTACGAACAAAGGTCACGAAGAAGGGGGATAGACTATGAGAAAGCTAAAAAATTGAGAAAAATTTACTTGATATGAATCAAGCAAAGAAACCTAAACGAGGTGGACTACTAACTAACTATTCTATTCCCCGGCAGCGGCGCCAAAAACTTGATAACGCTACATGCGTCGTTCGGGGTCAAAGGAACTTCCTTTTCTTTGAGCAAGTTTTATAACACCCGAGGCAGTGAACCTAATCGTTGTAGTGTAGTATTAGGGTAAGCCACGGGTATTGATATCGTTCTCTAGGGGAATAGGAATGCTAGTGAGAAGTTACTACGCTAAGGTTGGGGTTGAGGAAGATTAATTTTTTATCTTTTTATGTTTTTTAGGAAATGGAAAGGTACGAATCTTGGGGTTTGGATTTGGGGGTTGGTATTTCTACCGATTACTCTACTTATCTAATTATCTAATCTAAGGTCTATGTAGTCTATGTCTAATTATTGTGTGCTCGTATGATAGTTTAAAGATGTGTTCACTTAGGTTTTATTACTCCTTAATTATCTCCTATTGATGGTTGAATTGTCACGTCCTTATTCTTAATCGCGTTGTGTGTCTAAAGTCGTAGGGTATGCGTTTATCCCTAACTCTTTGAACTTACCAAAGGTCTCATCTACAAAACCCTCTAGGGATTATAAACTCTAACTCTAAGGCACTCTTTGGATGGTTTAGCCTACAACCGCTCTGAGTGCTATAGCCCAAGGTTCACAAAGATTAATCAAGCGTTAATTACACAACGAATGACCTATCGCATTACTAGATCATTAATCAATTAAGATAAGAGACAACCAATCAATATTTAATAATTAAGTTTCATATTCCGTAAGCAAACACACAAGTAAATTAGCCGGACATGGAGAACATGCAAGCATACACACAAAATAATTGAAGACATAATTGAATTAATGAAGTAAAACACTTATCTTGATATAAGATAGGGTTTAGAACCCTAAAATACTGTACAAGACAGCCTTGGTTCGGTTTAGGTTTTTACTCCAAAAGAATACCCTCTAAAACTGAAAAATTCGGATTCTATATATAATATTACAATCGCGACGGCGTCACCTTATGATTTGTGACGCCGTGTCGCCGTCATTAGGGTTTCGTCTTGGCCACGTTAGTCTTGCGACGGCGTCACCTTGTGCTTGTGATGCCGTCCTCTTCAGCTTCTGACGCCTTCTGGATCAAATCTAGGCCGTCTAAGTTGCGACGGCCTACTTTTTAAAGCCTGACACCGTCACTTGAAAATAAGAAATTTGGCTTCTGTGTCGTCACAAAATGCTCCGACGGCGTCGCAGTGACGCTGTCACCTTGTATTTCAGCAGCTTGAGTGTCTCGATTCTTGACTTTGGCCATTTTCTTCGTATATAGGTGCCTTTTCATCCAAATAAGTGCCATTACAGCAATTTGCCTTCAAGAGACCTAAAAAGTGAAAAGGAACGATATTAAGTAATAACGGATACAAAAGTTATCAAATAAGGGCTTAAACGACCCCTCAAAAAGGTACATTTTAAAACCTTATCAAATATCCCTACACTTGGTATTTGCTTGTCCTCAAGCAAATGTGCTTTTAGCCAATTAATTTATAAGTTAGGGGTCATGAAGCATTGGTTTAAAACAGTCCACAACACATATAAGCCCCGCAAAAGTCATAACAAGCACGGAAATTACATACTAGCACCTCACATGGGGTGTTTGGATACTCACATCTCTCTCGGGTGTATATGAAATATAACAAGTTGGAAATGGAAGATAAATACTCATTAACCGTTCCTAGTACTTAAATTACCATAGGCTTGAGAATACATCAAACCTCCATCGCTTTGGTGTAAGCACCTAGGAAAGACTATCAAAGAGGTCTTTAAAGGGTTGTAATGTTAGGCTTACGGTAGGGAAACAAAGGGTTTGGTGGGATAGGCTATTTAGTGGTGGAAAGTCAAAAATCTCTTAGGTTACAAGCATACGAAGAATGGCGTTGCTAAGCCAACACTCGACACTCTAAACTCTAGATAACTGAAACAAACAAACATAAATTTAAAGGATAGATGTAGGATGGTAGCCCGTATGTTTTCTTTTCTCGTTTTCTATTTTTTTTTTTCGATTTTTTTTTTCATACACTTTTACTCTACCATCCTCTACGGTAACATCAAAATGATAGGGATTTATAGGCACAACCCTACACTTGAGTTTTTATTACTCTAACACTAATTTGACCCGAATTAAAAAGATTAAAACACTTGGGGTACGTTATTACGCAAATAAGGGAATTTAACGTTCCCTTCCAGTCATTTCATAAACTTTAACTTTTTCCCATGAGTCCCAATCATCCCAAAACTGTGTACAAAAGATATGAATCGACTTAGCAACTCATGCAAGCAACTAGATAATTGAACTAAGGGTTTAGGGTGATAACAATAAGGCACTAAAAGTGAGTGCATACAAGGTAGGCTAAGGCGATTTGGGTGTATATTTGGGGGTGGGGTGTAAAAAATGCTCTTCATTTATATTCCGGAAAAACCAAAACATCACGAGAACCGCGAAAAGGATAGGCTCTGAGGGGTTAACTAGGGGTATCGTGAACTAAAGATGAGTACAATGCAAAGGTGTGGGGGAATTACTCAACCGATGTGGAAGAAGTAATTATATTACGGGTATCAAACAAGGGTTATCCTAATGCCTCTTATCATTTAGTTATTCCTAACTACACAAGTGTAGTCTTACTAGCGATCTCGGGATGCATCACAAAACAAGTTTTAGAATCTATTATACTACCGGTTCACACTCTAAGCATTAAAGAGGAATGCTTTAATTCCTACTAATCTAAGGGCGATCCTCACATTTTGGGTGGAATTTAGGTGGTAAAGGGTTTTTGTGCTAGTCATGCAACTTCCTATCCGTGAGACGCTTTTGTTAAGACAAATGGCCCACTCCTATATGTCATGAAAAATTTTAAATTTGGTGCCAAAATTACCCTAACCGACATTTTCTCATGGTTTATTACACAAATACAATTGGACAAAGCAAATAATCAAGGATAAGCATAGTTTCTAAGTTCCCGTTTTATTTTCCCTCCCTACACTTAAACTAAACATTGTCCCCAATGTTCCCCGAAAGTATCAAAGTTATGATAATGGAAGGTAATTAAAAACGAAAGAAACTAATACTCCCCTGATCAGCTCGGTAGGATCCGTGTGTGAAGTAGTGGTTAAATCCTTTCCAAGAAAAATGTATGCGTGAAAAGCTCCTTCCAATCTTTTCTTTCTTCTTCTTGATAAATAAAACCTACACATTCGAAGAAAACAAATGAAACCTTCACGTAAAATCGGCGGTAATAATATATATAAGACTCTACTAAACTAGGATATAATGCTTGTGGAATGGATGTTTACAGAATTTCTGGAAAATTAAGACCTGGAAAATTCCAAAAATTTATAAGTAGCTCAGAAAACGAGAAAAAAGTAATCTGTTGTTTTTACTCCTTCCTGACGCCATCAGGTTGCGATCCTGACGCCGTCAGGTTATCCTGACAAAAACTGGTCTGCGATTTTCTGGAAACAATTCTGGAAAATTTACAACTTTAGAATCTGGAAAAATTTCTACAAAACATCCATTATGACTCGATACAAGCATTTGACTCGAACAAACACACATATATATCTTTTAATGAATTGCTATTCTCATGTTTACGTTTTTTTGAAAACGTGTATAATCCTCCCTACACTTATCCTTTATGTAAAATACCTTTATATGCAATTAAGACGAGGTTAAAAACAAAATAAAGCATTTTTACAAATTTAAACATGAGAATAAACGATCAATAAAAGATATATGACACTAACAAGCAAACAATTAAGCATGGGTTGCCTCCCACGAAGCGCTTTTCTTTATTTAAGAATCTTGTAGCTAGACTCGTAGTCGTGCTCCTACGTAACTTCATTACCGTCACCTCCTTCGTCATGACAGTCTCTATTGGGGGATTCCATGTTGTAGAAGTGCCCTATGATGCACCTTTGTAAGAGTTCGTCCTCTCCCCACTCGGTCCTATATTTCGGTCCTAAGTTCAAGCAATCCTTATAGAATCCGAAAACCTTAGCCATAACATAATCTACTCCTTTTTCCTTATCCTCCTCATTCCAATAATAGACAGATAGTTTAAGTTCCTTTTCATCATTAGATAGTGATGAAAACTTCTCAATCTTAAATGGCATTTGGTAAGCTATGTCATCGATCTCATCCTTGAATCGCACTATTCCTAATGAGGGATCATAAGTCATCCCGATGTTTTCTATAAAAGGTTTTCCTAGAATAACGTGGGACAAGCTAGGATCTATGGCCGTGCTAATATCATCCACAATTATGAAGTCCGTAGGAAACGTGAAACTACCTACATAAACAGGCAATCCCTTAACTCTACCAAGAAAATTTCACCTATACCTAGGATTATCGGGGTCTTGCCTAGTTGGAATAGGCTTCTTCATTACCCAATTGTAGTAGGTGCTAGTCATTATGTTGATTGGGGATTTGCGATCAATGTAGGCCTTTGCCACGAAAAGGTGTCCTATGCAACATGGTATGTTAAGATTCCAAGGGTTCCCAAACTTGATTCTAGGGCTTTTCCTAACATACATGTGACGGAGGTCACGCACTAAGTGATGGTGGCGAGATAGCTCTTCTTCCGTAGGAAACTTATTGAAATAGTAATTGTCTACTTCATCTACTTCCTCGGTTGTTTCATTATCCTTAAGTATATGGCCCTCGTCGTCATTTGTTCCATTGGGTTTTACTACGGTGATGGCATTGACGAATTGGACGTGTTTAGTTAACTTACTCGGGTCCTTAATCTCTACACTGGAAGGCTCGGGAGTTGAGATAGCATTAACCTTCCTATCACTATTGGTCATGGCTTTCAAGAGGTTATCTATCTTTCTATCCATCTCGGCTTGTTGTTGGTTAAAACGGTCCAAGAGCTTAGCTATTTGAGCTTCTTGGGATGTGACTAGGTGTTGCAACATCCCCTCAATGTTTTGTTGGTTAGGACCGTCAGATGGGGGCCATGAAAAATAATTGGAAGTGAATTCTTTGGTTTGTCCCCAATAGAAGTCGGGCTTGCCCTTCCATGCTTCTCGGGTTTCATTGAAATTCCTAGGTCCGGGTATTGTAGGGAATCTTCCTCCCGTTCCATTAATACGCGAGGATGCGTAGTCAACGGAGGCATGTTCGGGGGATCGGGTGCAAGTGTGCGTGTAATGAGGATCACTACACGGCTCACACGAGGAAGAAACTTTGTTCACATAGCGTGAAGACTTGGGATTTTCGTAGGAACTCATTAGGAATTTAACTTGATCTTCAAGTTCGATCATCCTACGGTCAGAAGATTGTGAGTCAGTGGGAGGCAAGGAAATTGCCTTAACGGTTTTGGGCAACTCACGGGGGTCATTCCAGCTTTCGTTGTCATAGAGAGCAAGGTCCTCTATTATACACCATGATTCTTCCGCGGTGAGATCACTAAGTTTTCCACCGGCCGCTTGGTCAATGGATCGCTTTGTGGAGAAGTTGACATGATCATAAAAGATTTGGACTTGAAGGCAAAGATCAATGCCGTGATGAGGGACTTTATGAAGTAAGTCCTTGAATCGAGTCCATGTTTCATAGAGAGATTCACCTTGACGTTGTTGGAACATCAAGATGTCATTCCTAAGTTTAGTAGTTCTCCCCGGTGGGAAAAATTGAGCAAGGAAGCGAGAGGTGAGATCATCCCAACTTGAGATGGAGCCGGCGGGAAGTCGCTCAAGCCAATTACTAGCTTGGTCCCGTAGAGAGAATTGGAAGAGATGCAGGCGTGTGGTCTCCTGAGTAGTAGCATCAAGGTCGATGGAATCGACAATTTTAAGGAAATCCCTTAGATGCTGATTAGGATCTTCGGAACGAAGTCCATGGAATGCACATCCGTTTTGCACCAACCGGATGGTGTCGGATCGCAGTGCCGTAGTTTGGGCTTGGTCGGGAAGCTCAATGGTGTTCCTATAGCCTAGGTGGCTTGGTCTCGAGTATTCACCAAGAGTACGGGCTCTTGGCGGGTCATTTGGTGGTAGGTTGATGAATGGTGGTTGGTTATCACCTTCCATGATGAAAAGTGATGGGGTTACGAACAAAGGTCACGAAGAAAAGGGATAGACTATGAGAAAGCTAAAAAATTGAGAAAAATTTACTTGATAGGAATCAAGCAAAGAAACCTAAACGAGGTGGACTACTAACTAACTATTCTATTCCCCGGCAGCGGTGCCAAAAACTTGATAACGCTACACGCTTCGTTCGGGGTCAAAGGAACTTCCTTTTCTTCGAGCAAGTTTTATAACACCCGAGGCACTGAACCTAATCGTTGTAGTGTAGTATTAGGGTAAGCCACGGGTATTGATATCGTTCTCTAGGGGAATAGGAATGCTAGTGAGAAGTTACTACGCTAAGGTTGGGGTTGAGGAAGATTATTTTTTTATCTTTTATGTTTTTTAGGAAATGGAAAGGTACGAATCTTGGGGTTTGGATTTGGGGGTTGGTATTTCTACCGATTACTCTACTTATCTAATTATCTAATCTAAGGTGTATGTAGTCTATGTCTAATTATTGTGTGCTCGTATGATAGTTTAAAGATGTGTTCACTTAGGTTTTATTACTCCTTAATTATCTCCTATTGATGGTTGAATTGTCACGTCCTTATTCTTAATCGCGTTGTGTGTCTAAAGTCGTAGGGTATGCGTTTATCCCTAACTCTTTGAACTTACCAAAGGGTCTCGTCTACAAAACCCTCTAGGGATTATAAACTCTAACTCTAAGGCACTCTTTGGATGGTTTAGCCTACAACCGCTCTAAGTGTTATAGCCCAAGGTTCACAAATATTAATCAAGCATTTATTACATAACGAATGACCTATCGCATTACTAGATCATTAATCAATTAAGATAAGAGACAACCAATCAATATTTAATAATTAAGTTTCATATTCCCTAAGCAAACACACAAGTAAATTAGCCGGACATGGAGAACATGCAAGCATACACACATATAATTGAAGACATAATTGAATTAATGAAGTAAAACACTTATCTTGATGTAATATAGGGTTTGGAACCCTAAAATACTGTACAAGACAGCCTTGGTTCGGTTTAGGTTTTTACTCCAAAAGACTACCCTCTAAAACTGAAAAATTCGGATTCTATATATAATATTACAATCGCGACGGCGTCACCTTATGATTTGTGACGCCGTCGGGTCGCCGTCATTAGGGTTTGGTCTTGGCCACGTTAGTCTTGCGACGACGTCACCTTGTGCTTGTGACGTCGTCCTCTTCAGCTTCTGACGCCGTCTGGATCAAATCTAGGCCGTCTGAGTTGCGACGGCCTACTCTTTTAAAGCCTGACACCGTCACTTGAAAATAAGAAATTTGGCTTCTGTGTCGTCACAAAATGCTCCGACGGCGTCGCAGTTAAGCAGTGACGCCGTTACCTTGTATTTCAGCAGCTTGAGTGTCTCGATTCTTGACTTTGGCCATTTTCTTCGTATATCCGCGCCTTTTCATCCAAATAAGTGCCATTACAGCAATTTGCCTTCAAGAGACCTAAAAAGTGAAAAGGAACGATATTAAGTAATAACGGATCCAAAAGTAATCAAATAAGGGCTTAAACGACCCCTCAAAAAGGTAAATTTTAAAACCTTATCAGACATGTTTAGGGGGAGCTCTTTTTCTAAAAAATAGCAAAAACAATTCAGGTACTAAATGCTTTGATAATATATCACAAGTATCTGGATTGATTTTTGAATGGTTTTCAATTGGTTCCAATGGCAGATGAACAATACCAAATAGACCGACCAAGTTTACATTATGTATGGTGATATAAGGATGGTTAGGTTAGGTATTCGTTCCCACGATCCCACCAGGGCCGGAGGGATCTACCCAGGGACAATCCACTAGATAGTGTAGAGTCCTTAGGTATGATGAAAAAAGGAGAAAAGTGAGATATGGGAAGAGTGCGGACTGAGAAAGAGCTAGAACTGGAATAAACCCAACAAGGTTCTAATTAAGAAGTCTCGGTAAGCAATGAAGGGGTTGAAGAATGAAAAGGAATTGAATGAGAAAAGGGTGAAAATAAATAGCCCTTCATTGATTCAACCTTAGTGCAGAAACCGGATTCAATTCATATGCTACTGGTGGTTACTAAGGTAACACTGGTATTGAAGACAAGACATCATGGACCCAGTGATGCACTGCACTTATCTTCCCAAGCCACTCAAGTTCCTCTTAAAAAGGACTTGTTTCATTCTCACGGGGAACCGACATAATCTATCGACTTTCTCTTAGAGATTGTTGATATTGAAAAAGGAGACCCTCTCCCTAGTCTCAGGCATAGGAACCAAATGTGCACAATTGAGTCTAGAGCCACGGGATCATCAAATAAATCTCATTAGGAAACTATCAATGAAGACTCTATGTTTTACACAATGTGGAAAGAGAGATTATATTTTAAGAGTCCTACGCGTTATCCATGTGGTATTGCCAGAATATCTGAGTGATATGTAAACATATTCACAATGATGATGGAAAACCTTCTAGAGCCAACATCAAACAAGCTCTTGGTATGTGGCATGTGAGATCTATCCAATATACCAACCATGTGACAACTGAACAGAAACAATGGGGCGATTCAAAATTATGAATCAATCCTGGTTCAGGTTATGGATTGATGGATACCTTTGAAAAACTGGTCGGTGTGCTTAAAATTCTTGTCTCTAGCACATCAAATGTGTATTAATATTTCAAATATAAAAGGTGTTTATGATTGATAATTGATTTTCCTTAAAACCTTCGTGTATTGCAAAAACAACTTATTAAGCAATACTCGACTGTTTTTCAAATATTTTTTCATCAATCAGTGAATCTCAAATTCACTGGTTCCCTCACTCCGTGTTGTCTTCTTTAAGACGTTCCGTTTTGAGAACAGCTTGAACATCTGCGAAACCCTGTCAAGGAGGTTCTTCGGAATTATACCTGATCACAGGCAGTACTTGTACTGATCAACGGGGAACCATGGGCCGTGTACCTCAATTCAACGAAAGTGATCAAAGACACTTTCGTGCGCTTTATTGCTAACTGTTGTATGCAGGTACGCCCAACGTTTGTTGCTGGTCAGAATGGTGAGGTCAATCCATAGCCGCATGCTCACACAACACATTCATTTCTAAAGAAATCATGATAAGTGCATCAACAACTCTGATATTTTCACTCCATGCTTCTGCTACACTGCTGCAAATATCATGAATCAATTAAAGCTTCCGCTACTCTGATGAAAAGATTTCATGATCCAGAATGTGAGCATGTCGGTCCAATTGTCACAACATCACATAATGTCAACACTACAAAGGAAGAGTCAGGGATTCATGATAGCTGATGATCTCAAAGCTGGATAAAAACTCTTTATTACGTGGATCAGTTAAAGACCTCCATTTGGATTAACCAAACATGCAATAATGAAGAATCAAATACTACGAGCTACAGAGCAAAGAACATTAACAAGAATCCAAGAACAATCTTAATGTAATATCAGTTTGTATTCAATGTAATTTGAGGTAACCTCCCTTAGGGGGAGATTGTTAGGATTTAGTAAATCCAGTTATTAAAGTGTCGGTCACCTCAAGTATATGTATTCATTAGAAAGCTCGTAGTCGTAGTTGTTTCATGTTAGATAGTATTTAGTTCACCGTGGAGGACGGAAGGGTCTTTACCCACTGTATGCCTGATCCACAGCCCGTAGGTGGCGTTTATGTAAGAAACTATAAATACCCTCTACCTCCCAAGGTAGAGGGTTGAAGCTAATAATAATACTTTTACTTTCTCTCACTAAGTTCCCAAACCTCTAACTATTTCTCTCTCTAAAACCTCAAGTATACGCCTACTTGTAATCATGATTTGATGTGTTTGTGAAATCCAATATGTTACACATTCAACAAGCCCTACACCATGGTATCAACCTTTGGTTGCTTGTTCAAATCTTTTACGACAATGTCTCCCGTAGTGATATAAAAGGGATTGACTTCTCAACTGGCCAAAAAATTTCCAATCTCAATGCGAAAGAAGGATGGGACCGTATTGACGAGTATGTCCAAGACCAAGACAACACTTGGAATGAGCCAGTAACTATAATGAGTGTCTTTGCTGGCTCCAATTAAAGCCCATTATCTCTCGATGATCGAATGAGGAGGGCGCAAGAGAAGCTTGCAAACCTCACGAAGTCGCATGAATCAAAGAGGTTGTTTAACCCATACCTCATATGCGACATTTGTGGAAGGTCACACGAGAGTGATGAGTGTGATGATAACACACGCCAAGAGCGCGCTTTCCTTTCCAGTCATGACATTTATGATGACCCTTCCCTTCTCACATTCAATCAAAATGATGAATGCACTCCTTGGGGAAATCTAAAATGGAAGACTGAAGGAAAGGAGGGTTCTGAATACACCATCCATGATGCCTTTGAAGATGAACTCGGGAAATTTACCATGGAAGGAGTAATGCTTTTAAAGGGTCTCGAAGGATTCATTCACGAGCAACAAGCTGAATTAGAAAGCCAGTTCACCGAACTCCACAAAAGAATAAGCGAACCTGGTCCAACCCAGCACGATCCAACTTGTGCCATTACTACTCGACCAGGAATTACAACCAAGGATCCTCCATACCCTGACCAAAATCCCACCACCAGGGAGCCTGAGTTAGGAAATGGAGCAATTCTTGAACCTCCTTCGACTCCCCACGACCCCCCTCCACAAACATCAACACCTGCCCAGCGACCGACTCTCTCACGGGTTCCTTATCCCTCGCGTTTAAAGAATCAAAAGGCTGAAAAAGACAATGAGACAATATTGTCTTACTTAAAATGTACTTCCGTCAACATACCACTTCTCGATGTATTTTATCATATCCCTAAACATAGCAAATACTTCAAGAGGTTATTATCGAATCAGAAGAAACTTGAAGGGTTGATATCATTAGGAGAAGAGTGCTCCGCTATCGTTCTGAAAAGCATGCCCAAGAAGAAAGAAGATCCGGGCAGCTTCACCATTCCTTGCTCTATAGGGGCACTTGCTATGATAAATTCATTGGCAGATCTCGTGGCAAGCATTAACTTGATGCCCCATTCCTTATTCCTCAAACTCGGATATTCAGGGCTGAAACCAACTAGAATGAGTATTCAGTTAGCTGATCGATCAATCAAATATCCCATTGGAGTTTGTGAAAATGTTCTTGTAAGAGTTGGAGAGTTCAAATTTCCAGTTGATTTCGTGATTTTAGAAATGGACGAAGATAACTCAGTCCCGATAATCCTTGGAAGACCCTTCTTGGCTACAGCTCGTGCCATCATCGATGTTCATGATGGTAAACTCACTTTATGAGTGGGGTCTAAGAGCTTAACCTTCAACATCAAGGATTCTATGAGTCATTCCTCCTCTTACGATCAACCTATTTATTTTGTTAAAGAAGTTGATGAATTTGTTGATGACATAGTTGGCTGTATTGATGAGTATCTATTAAACGAATTCATGAATGATGATAACAACATGATATAAAATGATGAAGAGATTGAGATGGTTGGAGTTGTTTCCTTTTACCCGCGTAGGGAAGAAATTGAACCTCTTGAACGTCAAAACCGGAAAACAAGCTAAAACCATCAATCAAGGAACCTCCTACCTTAGAACTGAAAGATATCCCGATCCATTTAGAATACGCCTTCCTTCAAGAAGAGGACCAACTCCCTGTCATCATAAGCTCTTCGCTGACCACTGAACAGAAAGGGAAGCTCTTAGAAGTTCTAAGAGAATACAAAGGAGTGATCGCATGGAGCGTTGCTGACATTAAGGGTATTGATTCTACTTTTTGTACTCATAAAATTCTTATGGAAGAAGATTACAAACCAACAGTTCAACCTCAGAGGAGAGTTAACCCTAATTTCAAGGAGGTAGAGAAAAAGGAGGTCGTCAAGCTCCTCGATGCTGGCCTAACCTACCCCATTTCAAATAGCCCTTGGGTCAGCCCAGTCCAAGTGGCTCCAAAAAAGGGAGGAATGACGGTTGTGAAAATTGAAAAGGGTGACTTAGTACCCCAGAGAACGGTTACTGGTTGGCGTGTTTGTATCGACTACAGGAAGTTAAATGATGCCACCCGAAAAGATCATTTTCCGTTGCCATTCATTGACCAGATGCTCGAAAGTTTAGCCGGGCATGAGTACTACTGTTTTCTTGATGGTTTCTCATGATACTTCCAAATCCCCATTGCTCCTGAAGATCAAGAAAAGACTACATTTACATGCCTTTATGGGACTTTAGCTTACAAGCGAATGCCCTTCGGGTTATGCAACGCCCCCGCCACCTTTCAACGATGTATGATGGCCATATTCCATGAATTAATTGAAGACAACATAGAAGTATTCATGGATGATTTCTCGGTATTTGGGAATTCCTTCGACCTTTGTCTATCCAACCTTAGGCAGATGTTAAAATGGTGTGAAGAAATAAATTTAGTCCTCAATTGGGAAAAATGCCATTTCATGGTAAGAGAAGGAATCGTCTTGGGGCACAAAGTCTCCGGAAATGGAATCGAGGTCGATAGAGCTAAAATCGAAGCGATATCCAAACTACCCTATACTACTACCGTTAAGGCCATTCGAAGCTTTCTAGGTCATGCGGGCTTTTATAGAAGGTTTATTAAGGACTTCTTGAAAATTGCCCGGCCAATGACACAACTTCTTGTCAAGGATGCCCCTTTTGATTTTTCTGAAGAATGCAAGGAAGCGTTCAATCGTATAAAGAAAGATCTCACTCAGGCTCTGATAATGGTTACTGTAGGACCTTGTTTTTCTCAACCTTATCACGTTATACCACTTATTACACGAGTATAAGACGTACCAAACACAAAGCTTATGCGTATAAGAAGAAAGAAAGATAAGAAAGGTGGTGACTTGAAGATATGTTACTCGTGTATAGAGGAGAGAAAAAGATGAAACTAGAAACTTGTATTACTTCAAAGAAAATACACACATACACACTCAAGCACACCCCTCAAATGACCATTTGAGGGGTATTTATACTTCTTATTCTACACGCCCTAATGGGCTTTCCATGGGCTTGAATTATGTTGGATTGGATTACAAGTGATAAAAGGCTAGCTTAACTTAACTAATAGCCAATTAGCTTAGCCAAATCGATGAGCCCGTTGACTATTCTAGTACGATATCTAACACACATTACAAAATTCCTAAACATGAATGACCATCACTTCTATTAATTATTATCAAGGCTAACAATCTCCCCCTAAGGGGTGGTCATTCAAAAGATGCTCCACTTGATTAGGTCTTTACTTTCCTTGAGCTTGAACTTTGTGTGTAGATATAGAATAGTCTTGATTATCGTTCTTTCATGCTTTGTGATCAGTTAATGGTGTTGTCTTCCATTTGTCAACTTCTTTGGTTAGGTGTCTCCACGTCTTTCTCCACCATGCTCACACTTCTTTTTGACTTTGAGATTCCATTGATGTTGTTGGTATGAGCATGTGGAGAATCTCCACGATCTCTTCCTCCAGCGAGCATCCATCAGCAGAAGCTTCCCAGGTACAGTCACGAACACCAATTGATCATAGTAATCTTTTCTTAAAGATTTGATTACTACAATTGTTCTACTGATGAATGTCTTGATTCCATTCACCTTGGTCGGGCGAATCAGCCGTCCTAATCCCTTAAGGGATAGTTGGCATTACGTTGAACAAGTTCAAGTAATGACCCACATCTTCAGGATTTGATTCATGAAAGGAATCTCCTTATCGGGATTTCCAGCACTTACAGGTTCGAACGTCGAGGGTGTTAACAGCATATTGTGAAAACACATCTCTAATTCTTACAAAGGCTGTTCATGAAACTGGAGGCCCTCAAGAAGGCTAACACGACATACCGAAGTACATCTACAGTTCAGGTGAGTCGCTGAAGTACACCGAAGCATCACTTCACGACTGTAGACCGTTTGAGACACACTAAGTGTAACCCATAAAGAATTACCGAAGTGACCTACTGTCAGGGCTGTTTGATGATGACCCTGACAGGAATTTCCATTCATTCACTGAGGATCACAGTTGTGAATCCCCTCATAAATGTTCTGGCAGATTGCTAAGATCTGCGTAGGACTCTAGAATGTATCACTTGTGTTCTTATTGTTGAACATCAAGAGATGAAATGTCAAGTGTTCCTATGAGATCTTTTGATGAATCTCGTGGCTCTAGACTTAATTAGTGCATTTTGGTTTTCCTGAGCGGAGACTAGGGAGAGGGTCTCCTTCTTCAATACCAACAATCTCTAAGAGAAAGTCGATAGATTATGTAGGGTTCCCAGTGAGAATGAAACAAATCCTTTTAAGAGGAATTTAGTGGCTAGAAGGTTAGGTGCAGTGCGTCACTGGGTCCATGTCGTCTTTGTCTTCAATACCAGTGTCATCTTTGTGACAACAAGTAGCATATGAATTGAACCCGGTTTCTGCCCTAAGGTTGATTATGGAGGGCTATTTCTTTTCACCCTTTCTTTTGCTTTTCTTTTTAATTCTTCAGCCCCTTCTTTCTCCTTTCTCACATTACTCCTTTTTTCAATCATACCTAAGGACTTCTAATACTAACTATTGGTGATGTCCTTGGGTAGATCCCTCCGGCTCTGGCGGATCATAGGACAGATTTCCTATCCTTAGTCACCTTATAACTCCATGACTATCCTATGTTGCCATAAAACCTTTTTCTTGAAAATCTCTCAAAGTGTTTATGATTGAAAACATGTTTGGAACACTTCGAGAGTTTTAAATTTTCAGAAACACTCCCCCTTCACATGTGCTTATATTGTTTTAACTTAAATCTGCACAGAGAGGATAGAATTCACACTTTTTGAATTGATCGGCTCATGATAAAGAGTTCCATTATCAGTTTTTAGGTGACAACTAGCTCTAATAACTACCTTGAAGTTCTAAACTCTTCTTTGAAAAGAAGGTTAGACCCATGAAAGTGCATGTTTATCACGAGTTTCTTAAAATGGTACATTTACTGACTTTGATTACTCATCAATTCATTGGTTGCATCTGAGTCGAGCTCATTTTGAGATTCAAACAACGAACATTAAACTTTTTGATCACATTTTAATCACGTCTTCTCCCCTTCAAAAATAGCATATTCGTGATATTTTTGATATCAATGGATTAAACAACATTTTTAGAATCTTTTGGGGAGACAAACGGATTTGATTTAAGCAGAATTTGGAACATTTTTGTTTTATACTCCCCCTTTAATAAAGTTTAATCAATTAAAGGGTTTTAGAGTGAGTTAAATTGAGCACAAAATATTTTGAAAGATTTCTTGAAAAAGTGCTCAAGATGATGATGATTTCTCACCAGTTTTAAATGTAGTGCACTGAAGCGTAAACTTGATTTTTTTCTTTAAAAAACACGAGTTTTGATTTGAAAATAATCAAAAGTCATCATTTTTGGTGCGGGTTTCGTACTGAAGTATACGAAAGCCATTTTTTGAAGAAATTTTTTGAGAAACGACATGTTTTAGAAAACATTTAAAGCTCTCGCTCAAGCATCTGTACATGTCCGTATAATTGTTAAATGACATTTCTAGAAACGTACAGAATATAGATTATACGAGAGACATGTCGTGAGAAGAATATTTTTGGATTTTTGATTTTATATTGTTTTTGTATTTTTGAAAAATTTTATTTTTTTATATTTTTCTTTTGTTGGTTTATCAAATTTTGTATTTTGATTTTCAAAAATATTTACAGCAAAGCTTTTTAGAAAATCATTTTCAAGAAGATTCGAGAAGACGTTCTAACTCCTCAGGGGTTAGGCTTCACATTCCAATTCGTCGAACCAAATCGTTGAACCGTTCTTTTGGAAGGGCTTTAGTGAATAGATCGACGAGTTGGTAATCTGTCTTCACAAGAAATAATTCAATAGTACCCTCTTCTACGTGCTCTTTGATGAAGTGATAGCGGACACGAATGTGCTTAGTCTTTGAGTGATGAACAGGATTGCATGAGATGGCTATGGCACTTTTCGAGTCACAATACATAGGTATTTTATCGAATGTAAATCCATAATCAGTGAGTTGTGTTCTCATCCATAGAACTTGAGCACAACACCAAGAAAGAGACACATACTCGGCTTCAGCGGTTGAAAGTGCAGTGCAATCTTGTTTCTTTGAAGACCAGCTTACTAACTTTTCACCCAAAAATTGTGCTCCTCCTGATGTACTTTTTGCTGTAACTTGATCACCTGCGTGGTCCGCATCTGAAAAGGAGATTAGATCAAATCCGGATTCCTTCGGATACCAAAGTCCCATGTGAATGGATGTCCTCAGGTACCGAAAGATCCTTTTAACCTCTTTGAGGTGCTGTTCGGTAGGCTTTGCCTGAAACCATGCTAATAAGCAAACAGCAAAATGAATATTGGGTCGACTAGCAGTGAGTTACATGAGAGAACCAATCATGCTTTGATATTTCTTCAGATCGATGGGTTTCCCAAATAAATTGGCTCCAATTTTTGGTAAAGTTACCATTGGTGTACCGACCAAATCACAATTATCCATACCATGATTTTTCAAAATCTCAGTTGTATATTTAGCTTGATTCATAAAAATTCCACGTGGGGACTGATGTATTTATAAACCAAGAAAAAATTTTAGTTCCCCCGTCATAGACATTTCAAATTTGCTTTTCATGAGATTTTCAAAATGTTTTGATAGATTCGGATTAGTGGACCCAAAAATGATATCGTCTACGTAAATCTGAACAATCAAAATGTCATTTTTGCATTTTTGTGTAAACAAGGTAGGATCAACAGTTCCTTTGCTGAAATTGTTTAGAATCAGGAAAGAGGACAGTCCGTCATACCACGCTCTCGGAGCTTGCTTTAAACCATATATTGCCTTTTTGAGTTTGTGGACGTAGTCTGGATGTTCCATGTCTATGAAGCCTTCTGGCTGACTCACGTACACTTCTTCTTTCAGAGTTCCGTTCAAGAACGCGGTCTTAATGTCCATCTGATAAACCGTGATGTTTTTATAAGCTGCATAGGCTAAGAATCTCCTGACTGCCTCAAGTCTGGCTACCGGCGTGAATGACTCTTCAAAGTCTATCCCTTCTTCCTGTCTGTATCCTTTGGCCACGAGACGAGCTTTGTTGCGAATTATAGTCATTTCTTCATCCCTTTTGTTCTTTCATAACCATTTGAGATCAATGATGCGAATGTCAATTGGTCTTGGAACCAAATCCCAAGAGTCATGTAGACAGTATTGGAGAAGTTCCTCCTGCATTGCTTCTATCCATGCATTGTCTGCCATTGCCTCCTGAATGTTCTTCAGTTCAATATTGCAAATTGAGCAAATGTAAATGCACAAGTCGCAATCGGTGGCAAGTTGGCGTCTCATCTGAATTGGCCGTGAAGGTTCACCAATAAATTTTTCAATTGGATGGTGTTTTGTCCACTTCAGAGTAGAAGGATACCGTTGGTTAAACGTATGCGAGTTACATGGTTCTCGTAAGCTTGAAGATGATTTAGCTGATTCCGTAGCAAACGGGTTTTCAAATAAGTCTGCATCTAACGTTGCATTGTTATAGTTTTGTGAAGGTTCTTCTTGAAATGATATGTTTTGGTTTTGCTCATCAACTGCTGGTAAAACTATTTCAAGAATAGGATTTGCAGAAGTCGATGTAGATGACGTTGATGGAGTTAGTGCGTTGGTTTCGACCGTTGTAGATGCATCTTCTGTTTGTGGTGGTTGATGATTCTGAGCGGGTGCAGCGGAATGATGGTTTGACGAATTTGTCGAAGTTCCACTATAGTATTCATCGAACATCAACTCGAAGAAATTCTCCTATTCTTGTTCATGAGGTGTGTCGGCAAAAGTTGATGGAACTCTTTGTCGTATGAGTCCTGAACTGAGGTGTCCAGAAGTCTGCTGGTTTGGTGCGGGTCCTAATCTGTTTTGATTAGAATCCATCGGTTTAAGCGCGGGTTCTAGAGCGAGTCTCTCAGAAGCCATAATCTGTGAAAGTTCATCAAAATTCACATTCATCGTCTCCATTATCTTCCTAGTTCTTTGGTTATACACTCTGAATGCCCTCGAGTTTTCTGAGTATCCAATGAAGATTCCAATATCACCTTTAGAATTCAGTTTTCCTAGATCTTCTCTGTCGTTCGTTGGATAGCACAAAGTGCCAAACACGTGAAGGTAAGAGATATCAGGTTTTCTGTTGTTCACTAGCTCATATGGGGTTTTATTGAATCTTGGATGGGTTAGGGATCGGTTCTGAGTGAAACAAGCAGTGGAAACATCATCAGCCCATAGAAATAATGGTGCACTAGAATAAATTAGCATTGTGCGATCAGCTTCCACAAGAGTACGATTTCTTCTTTCAACTACCCCATCTTGCTGTGGAGTTCTAACAACTGATGTCTGATGTGTGATTCCAACATCTTCTATATAAGCTCTTAACTCCTGATTAGTAAATTATGTGCTGTTGTCTGTTCTTACTACTCTTACTGGAGCTTGAAGAAGTACTTGAATACATTTCAGGAAGGTGATGATGATGCCTGGTGCTTCGTCTTTTGACCTCAGAAACTTAACCCATGTATATCTTGAATAATCATCAACAATGACAGGAATATACGTTTTCCCATTAATGCTTTCAACTCTCATTGGGCCACATAAGTCCATGTGCAACATATGCAACCTTTCTTCCGAACTAGGTACGGGTTTGGGTTTATATGATGCTCTTTTGCTTTTTCCTTGTTCGCATGATGGACATAGGTGATCTTTGGTGTATTTGAACTTTGGAAGTCCGTTGATGATGTTGTCTTTGGCCAGTTTGTTGATGGTGTCGAAATTGAGATGGGATAATCTTCTAGGCCACAATTAGGACTTTGTTCTAGATGCTCGTGTCATAAGACATATTGGTGATGAAGAGGCCATTTGGTTAATGTCGATAGCATACAAGTTTGTATCACGATTCCCAGTTAAGAGATCAGTGCCATCCAATTTCTAACGAAGCAAGCATTTTTCCTAAAAGCAACCTCTCAATCTGCATCACAGAACTGCCCAATTGAAAACAAATTGTGTCCCAACCCTTCGACATAGTAAACCCGAGTGATCAAATAATTTCCAAAAGGTATATCTCCATAACCCATGATAGCTGCTACATGCTCATTTCCAAAGCGTACGGTTCCTATGAATTTCAAGATGAAATTGATCAGCAGCTTCAGATTCCCGGTCATGTGCTTGGAGCAACCCGAGTCGATGATCCAAAGACATATTTCGATAACCTGCCAAGAACAGAAGAAGAAGATTTTGGAAACTGTTTGGATTTTGGTTCCTTTGCGTTAGAGGTAAAATCCTGATCACACTCATAGAAGTTTCCTACAGGGTATACTGATTTATCACTCATTCTACCATTCTGGAGTGTGAAAATTCTACCTGTTGGTTTCCAAATATCATCCCTATAGTAAAGACTATGCTTCCTATCAGTAGTGTAAGACCTAAATCTTGCAACTAGATTTCTTATTGGTTTAGCATAAGTTCTTTTTGGAATGTTCTTCAGATCAGGCTTAACAGTCTCTTTCTTAGAAACACAATCAACATGAACATTAATTAAAGATTTCTTGCAAGTTAAATAAACAGATTCAACAGATTCATTAAACTTAGCAGATTACATAGGTTCATTACATTCAGATGAAATGTCTTTCTTATTACAAAGCGGTAAATTCCTAGGGTGTTCTTCTACTTTCTTCTCTTTATTCAAGCTACTACTCTTAGAGGCAGTCGAGACTATTGTTTCTTGTATTGCTCGTAGGCTTTAGTCTGCTGCTCCTAGAGGTGCTTTCTAGTCCTGTAGAAGGTAAGGCACACGCATTAGGATTCACATTTTTATCTAGAGAAGTGGTTTCGGCTTTACTAGTCTCGTTAGAGTGCTTGTTTAAACTTATGTCGTTTGTTCCATATGGTTTAGATGTGGAGGCAGACGCATTAGTGGTACTCATCTTAAAAAGGCCAAGTGCTAAAACTTTTGATTTCTCGATAACCGCTTTTATAGTGTCAACAATTTTTTCATTTTTCTTTGACAAGGCAAGTGGAGTGACTGGTTTAGGTAAATCAATTTTCTCATTGACTTTTGGAGGAGGCATAGAAATAGACATTTTTGGTTTGAAAACCTGTTTGGGAACATTTGCCTTATCCTCAGTCAATGGTTTTGCAATCTTAGTATCCACAGCCTTTCATTTTTGACATTCCAGTTGAGCCCTCAAAAGATCATTTTGCTCTTTCATGTCCTTGTAGGCACACTCATACGACAGTTTGTCATACTTGCATTCCTCAGTTTTTCGATCAAGTTGTTTAAAATATGATACATTTTCTTTTTCAAGTTTTTCAAGTGCTTTTTCATATTTTGAAACAATTGCGGAGGTCTCAGACTGGAGTCTTTCATGGTCTTCAATAGAATATGTTTGTAAAACAATGGATGTAATATCAGTAGTTATAACATCTTCGAAGAGAGAATCATTTAAATTTTCCAAAACTTAGATGTGTTCAAAACATTCATTAGCTTGCTTTACCAGAGATTTATGGTTCTTGACAAAGTCAACTGTTTCTTTCAAAAAGGCTTGTTCAAAATGAATTACCCGTGCACTGATGTTATTCAGCGGAGGGGCAATTTGAGTTTAAAAAAACTTTTTCGTTTCATCATCAAAACTAGAAAACCAGATATTAGTTGTAATATTGGTTTTAGATTTAACAGTCTCTTGAAGTCCCCCAATTCTAGTTTTAACGTCATCTAAAATGCTTCTAGCATCACTTATGTTAAAAGGATTGTTTGAAGACATTTGTTCGATTTTCGAAAGAGATTGTGAGACAACTACAGGAGTTGAAACTGGTGTTGACTCTTTGTTTGAAACACTAGGTGTGATGGAAAACTTTGACTTTTCTTTTTGTGAAACAAAAGTAATTCCATTAATTTTGTTCCATTGGTTATAATCAATTGGTTTTAGATCTGGGTTCTTTTGTTGCATTTTTGATCTACTCTCATCAGATAGTTCTAACGTTTCAAGGGAATCACGAGCAATTATGGGTTCATGCAAAGCTATTCCATTGTTCAAAACATTCTGTTCTTTCTGAGCTTTCTTGAGGAAACAAGGAGGTGTGTTACCAAGAGCCATTTTTTGAGTTGTAATAAAATACGGATTTGTTTGATTAATTAGCATATTGGTTGATTTGGCTGAATGACCCGTTGTAACAAGCAAATTTTCCAATTTTTTGATTTTTTTCATTTTTATCAAGAATTTCATCAAGAAGAGAATCTACACATTTTGAAAAATCAGCAATCAAATGTTTCTTTTCTTTTTCAAGATCAGAATAAGTTGCTTGTTGTTTAGGAAGTTGGTTTTTAAGATCAGAAATTTCCTTGATTAAAGATTTTATATTCAAGTTCAAATTAACATCAAGCGTGTTATACTTGATTTGCAATTGTGTTTCTCTTAAAACGGAATCTCGATAACCAATTTCTAATTCTGACTCTTTGTTTTTGTGAAATTCAAAAGCTTTTGCATTCTCCTTGTACCTCTCAAGCTCAGCGGTCAATTTATCATTCGCGGCCTTAACATCACGATTGACCTTTTTAACTTTCTCAATTTCAATGCCACAGTTATTTATCAATGATTCAAATAAAGCATGTGTTTCCTCATCAGTCTCAGTATTTTGTGCCACACAGCCTCCATTAGGATCCATATCTGGAGTTTCAGAGATAATATTGCTACTACTCGGATTGTCCAGGTATGTATCATAAGTGGGTGTTGGCGTCACAGAATGATGTTCGTTATGAGTAAACACATCAAATATGACATTGTTATAGCATGGATCAATGATTGGTACCTCAGATACTGCATTGGCGTCATAAACAGGAGGTGCGTCAGACTCAGCATCATACTTAGCTTCCTGAAGATTTGCCATGAAGATGCAGTTTGCATTGATGTCCTCTAGGTCTTCTAATTCATCCATAAGAGCAAAAAAGTCATGTTCCTCAGCACTCAACTGCATCCCTGCTTCAGACTTCTGTGCCAACAGTATTGCTTTTGAAGATACGCAGAATTCTTCTTGTTTGGCTTAGTGGGACAATTCCTTGCAATGTAACCTACACCTTGACAGTTGTAACACTTAACTTGATTACCCTGATTCACATTTCCATAATTCCCAACGACTGGAGCTGCAACATTCCCATTCGGATTACCCACTGTTCTATTCCCAATATTCCGACCCATCTGATTTCCAACATTCTGACCCATCTGATTTCCAACATTCTGACCCATCTGATTACCCTGATATGAAACTGCCTGATTACCTATATGAAATCCAGTAGCATATCCCTGTTGGTTCCCAATAACTCCAACCATTTGTCCTTGATGACCCATATTCAAACCCGGCTGTGCAATTTGCCTGTTGTGAGTGTTTGATGAAATCCTTTGGTTGTTGTTAGTTGGTGTGGAATAGCGACCTTTGAATACTTTTGTCAAATAAGCAAATGCATTTGACAAAGCCTTGTCTCGTTCAGTTTCAAGATAAGGGATTCCTTGTTCCTGGTATTGTGGATATTGTTGTTGTTGAATGACTTGTTGTTCTGGTAAGTAGAACTGTTTTTGAGGGAAAACAACTTGTAGTTGTGGAATGTATTACTGCAAGTTGTTGTTAGTGGAAGATGATGAAGCTTGTTTTTGTGTAGTCACTGGACTTTGAGTCTTTGCAATTTGTGCCAAGGGATCATGATTCTTTGCCAATCTTTCTTTCCTAATGTCATTGACCTCATCTTGGTTTTGTTTCAGAAAATCGTTGAGTTGATCAAAGTTCACATATTGTAAGTCCTTTGTTTGGTTGACAATAGTGACATATCGTCCCCATTATTCTGGAAGATTATTGAGAAATTTGATGTTACTCACGATAGTTTTGGGTGCCAACTTGTTTCTGATAAGCTCATTCATCACAGTGCAAAACCTTCCATAGTAGGATTCAAAGGATTCTCCTGGACTTGATGTAAACCTCTCCCATTCAGTTAGCAGCTTGTTCTCCATGTCTTGTTCACCAATTTTTGTTCCATAACATAGCCGTCTAACACGTTCCCACATATCGTAAGCAGTTTCACAGTTGTCTACAGCAGCAGAGATGTCTCTTGGTAAACCCAGTTGGACAATGTGTATTGCCATGTCATCTGCTTCAACCTGTTTGTTATCCTCTTCAGTGTATTCTGATTCATATTGAACACGAAAGGATGGTGGGACGGGAGGTGTTGCATCAGGATTTCCAGGGTTTTGGACTTGTCGAGGCTTGAAGGGTCCATTCTTAATTGGTTGAATCATGAGTTTTCCATTAGGTTTGGTCTTGATGTAGCGAAGCATACGACTTGTCCATTGAAGATATCCACCTTTTTCCAGCATAGGAGGACGGTTTTCAACACCGGCTGCATGAATGTCTTGTTGAGTAGCCATTGATGAAGGTAATTGATGATAAAGTTGATGTAGGATCGATTCGATGATAAAGGAGTTGTGTTTTGAAGAAGATTAAGCTCGGTTATTGTAGTGAAAATTGGGTCTAAAAACTTAAAAACCTCAATAACTTCTGTTCGGAGCATTTTTAGAACTTTAGTTGAGTCGGCATGCCAATCTCCTCGTTCTCACGGTCGTTTTGATGGTTAGAACGCTGAAAACGGAGTTACGGTTCAAAAGTTATGGCCGTTTGAAGTTTTGCTCAAAATCTTACTCGTAAACCTTGTTCTTAGGTGTAGGATTCAGTGCTTATGCGTAGACTACCTTATGCGTAGGATTCCTTATGCGTAGGATGAAGCTTATGCGTAAACTTTACCTTATGTGTAAACTTTAAGGCTAAACTTAAGCTTATGCGTAGACTAAAATCTTATAAGTAGAGTACCTTACGTGTAAGAATTAACTTATGCGTAGAAGTGCTTACTCGTAAGTTTTTAGGCTTATGCGTAAGTTTAGGTTTAAAACCAAAATCCTTTACACTCTTCCAAGCATAAAAGATATCCACAAGTCAAAGTATTCCACACACTTATCCAAGTGAGGCAAGTACTGAGTCACCGTTGTTGCACGAAGAAACGTCACAAAATGCTTAAGCGTAGGAATTACACTTCTTACGCGTAGAGCTTACGCATAGAATTCACTGCTTACGCGTAGAACTAGGGTTTTGACTTTTCCTTACGCGTAAAACTAGGGTTTTGACTTTCTGTACTTGGTTTTCTTACGCGTAGAATGCTCAAATTTTGTCAAAACACTAATTTCCACCCAAAAACACGTTTCCAATCGATTTCTTTTGCACAAACTTCTTCCAAAACACTTAATGATCAATTACAACTACAACTTTAAGCTAAAAAACACGTAAAAATCAAAACTTTATGCCAAAAGCTCACGTTTTTATATAAAAAACAAAACTTGGAGGAAAAGTTTTAACAAAAAACGAACACAAACACTCCTAAACCATTGTTAGGCGATTGATACCAATTGTAGGACCTTGTTTTTCTCAACCTTATCACGTTATACCACTTATCACATGAGTATAAGACGTAACAAACACAAAGCTTATGCGTATAAGAAGAAAGAAAGATAAGAAAGGTGGTGACTTGAAGATATGTTACTCGTGTATGGAGGAGAGAAAAAGATGAAACAAGAAACTTGTATTACTTCAAAGAAAACACACACATACACACTCAAGCACACCCCTCAAATGACCATTTGAGGGGTATTTATACTTCTTATTCTACACGCCCTAATGGGCTTTCCATGGGCTTAAATTGGGTTGGATTGGATTACAAGTGATAAAAGGCTAGCTTAACTTAACTAATAGCCATTTAGCTTTGCCCAATCCACGAGCCCATTGACTATTCTAGTACGATATCTAACACACATTACAAAGTTCCTAAACGTGAATGACCATCACTTCTATTAATTATTATCAAGGCTAATAGTTACCCCTGATTGGTCCCAACCATTCGAAATCATGTGCTATGCTAGTGATTATGCTGTAGGCGCCGTGCTTGGCCAAAGAAAGGAGAAGCATTTTCAACAAATTTACTATGCTAGCAAAACCATAAATGTAGCGCAAGAAAATTATACAACCACCGAGAAAGAGCTTTTAGCTGTGGTTTTTTCCTTCGATAAGTTCAGGCAATATCTCGTCCTTTCCAAAACTGTCGTCTTCACAGATCACTTCGCTTTACGATACTTGTTTTCGAAACGAGATGCAAAACCTCGACTTATTAGGTGGATTCTATTGCTTCAAGAATTCGACATTGGAATTCGAGATAAAAAGGGAGCTGAAAATCTTGCTGCTGATCATCTATCACGGTTAGAGAACCCAAACCTTGAGAAACTAGACCATACTGAAATTCATGACTCTTTTCCTGAGGAACGGTTAATGGCCATTAAGGAAATTGAGCCATGGTATGCGGATTATGCTAACTACTTGTCTAGTAGGGTTTTGCCAAATTACATGACTAGGCAATATGTTAGGAATTGGAAATTCCATGTTAAAGTGTCGGTCACCCCAATTATGGTCTAGCATATTTTAGCTCGTAAACTTGTAGTTATTTACGTTATTTAGTAGTTTATTAGTTAGTTTGTAGCGTAGAATAGTTTAGAGTAACACCGTGGAGTAAGGACGGGTCTTTACCCACTGTATGCCTGATCCACAGTCCGACAGGAGGACGTATAAGTTGTAAGTATAAATACCCCTTCCATCCATGGAAGGGGTGGTGCTTTTCAATCTAACATTCCATAACTTACAAAGCAACTCTCAAGCAAGAACACCCATCTCTCTACTTTCTCTCTCTAAAATGGCTATCATGTATTTCCATCATCCAAGACCACCCGAATCATCAAACACAATAATATTATCGATCCTACACTTGGTATCAAAGCCAAGGTTATGGTGTTTTGTTGATTTGTGTGGTTTTGTATCATGGTTATGGTGGTTTTTGATTCGTGTTTAAAACTCTTTTTTATCACCTTTTATGGTCGGAAATATGTTTATTGTTCATATTCTTGTTATAACTGTTTTGGTACTATGTTGTTGATAAGAATAATGTTTTCCGTTTACTATTTTGATATACAGTTTTTAACATGTTTGAGTTTCCTCTTTTGGTCAAAAACAAAGAAGTCATTGGGTATATTCCTGTTTTCAACATATGAGGTCAATATCTGCTTAGTCAAACTGCAGTCTAACATGGGTAAAAAATGAAGCTTTTCTGGGTTTATAAACTGGTCATATACATGGGTCTATAGAAGCAGTTTTTGTCACTTTTTCTGGGTAACTTTGAGTATGTACGAAAAAAACAGTTTGATATTCATGCTAGCGAGTTGGTCGTGTCCAGATTCTGTGTACCTTCTTTATAGCGAGTTGAGTTAGCGACTTGACATTTTTTAATGTCAAGCGAGTTGTTTACATATTTGAAGTAGCGACTTGTTTCAAGAAAAAAATGTAGCGACTTGACCTGGCGACTTGTTATTTAACAAGTAGCGATTTGGTTCACTACATGATGCTAGCGACTTGACTAAACTATCTAGCGACTTGTCTTGGACCTAGCGACTTGACAGAAAAACATGATAAGAAGAAGACTCAAACGTGACTCGACCACAAACCTTATACCTAATACCATTCATCACGACTTCAGTTGCAACACTATCATCAGTCCATGAGGAAAATATCAACAACAAATCCAACACAATGAACATCCAATAAAAACTACCCTAACCTAATACTCAACACTCAAACTTTCACCAAATACTCGGACCAAACGAAAATAAAATAAAATAAATAAATAAATAAATAATCTCATATCTTCTTTTTCGTGTTAGTAAATGAAACATCAAATCCATTGATCGGTTCACACGAAAAGTTATCATCACAGACTTTGTTTGAAGCTTATGCCTCATGTTAAATATTCGAAAATAAATAAGAAAAGACTTATAACAATCATGTTACAATCATTTTCTTGTTTCATTCTAAACCTCTCAAACAAATATCACAAAACAACCTATTAAAACCTACCCGAGACCCAATTACGGATCTTGAAGGCTTTTACTTGTTCTTGATTCGGATGAGCAGAAATTAAAGACAAAGTTAGGGTATGTTAGGCTTTTTGATTGATGTGACTGAGTTTTTGATTGATGATAGGAGATGAGATGAGTATTTTTTTAAGATCCGATCTACTTTTTTGGTGTCTGAGGGAATGTGCAGTTTTGGAGAGGCGGATTAAAATGTGTGAGTGATATTAAGGTTAGTTTAGGGTAAGAATGTGTTAAGTGATGTGCTTTATAGTCCGAATGATTAGGGTTGATAGATGTGGATCATTTGTGTTATCACATGGGCCGGACATTGGTTGAGTTGATTGGGTCGGATTTTTTTGTGTTGTTTCATGTGGGCTGGATACTGGATCTCGTAGTGGCAAGTATTGTGAATTGTGTCATCCTAAATGAATTTGGATTTACATTGAATTTGTTGTGATATAATGTTGATTGTTTGGTTATTCAAATTTCACGAGAGATACTTATTCACGTCTTGGGTGTGTAATTGATCTTTATTTGGTTCAAGGCTCTTATCCAGTATTATTGATGTGGTATGCATGTGACGGCTCAAATGCCTGTTAATTGGAGCCTGGTCAAACTCTTTGCAATTTGTTATATGTCAAAGATATCGGAAAGCATGAAATAATCATTGCAAGAATTTACATTGACCGGGTAAGATCGCATTGTTATTCGGATCGGGTTGGAAACTATTGGATGACATGATTTTTTATTTGTTTATGAGATCTGTTGTTGATGCAATTCTTAATGGTGAGATTCGGGATGATGTTGAGATTCGTTATGTTGTGAGGCTTGGTACTCTGGTGTATACATTTTCATGAAAAACATTATGCCACGGCTTGTACTGATATTGGAACTAGGTTGACTACGGGGTTTTCGTACGATATTTCTTATTTGGCTTTGAAGTGAAGTTTTCCGAGTGTGTCTACTTATTTCGTCTTCTTTCTTTCTACCATTCTGCGAAGATGACTTGTTTGGGTGTTTATTGAGTGTGATAAAGACTTGGCTATTTAGTTACGGTTGTGATTCTTTCTCGCTTAACCCACAACGTAACTATCACTTTGGTGTCTCACACAGTTTAGGATACGTCAAGAGGTTTTGTACATTGGGTACACCGTTTCTTCTTCACAAGGATAGTACAAGTTTAAGTAACAAATCTGGGGAATTTCACTTCATGATCAAGTTTGGCATATCAGGCTTACTTCACCAAGTTGTCACTGCAATAGCCGACAGAATGCGTGAATGATGTGTTTACCAAAGTGATTGATGGATGGTTGATGATAATGTTGATGTTGGATGATGAACCGCTGATGAACCGCCGCATGTTCCCCTAAAAACAGATATTCACCGAAACCAAAATTGTCATAACACATTCAAGTTGACATTGTTTACGGTTTTGTCTTGATTTTGTAAAATCCCGCGAAAGAATCTATTTCTCGGTTTAAATCATAGACTTGTAAAATCCCTTGACAATGGAAATATCCTGGTAAGTAAAGTACATTTCCGGCTCTATCTCTCGGTTTATTCTTGGTTTTGTAAAATCCCGAGAAAGAAACTATTTCTCGGTTTAAACCATAGAATTGTAAAATCCCGTGATCATAGATTCATCCTGGAGAAAGGGAAAGTGTATTTCTGGATCTCATCTGATGCTGGTACTACGGTTTCTACTTCGAAGAAGGGATAAAAGGGTGTACTTCATGAATTGGATGTGTGTTTGGATATTCATCATGGCAGTTTGGTTATTACATGGTTTTACGGGGAACCATGGTCGGGATGAAAACCATTATCATAGTTCACTTAAAACGACAAAGGAGGCTAGATGTGAGCTTTTAATCAGAAGATGTGACAACGGCGTTATATCAATATTATTTATTTGAGGTTGAAGTGAAATATCACGGGCGAGTGTACTTAGTATCTGAAGGTATCGGGGATGGTTGGATGAAGATTCTTCAAGATCCTTGTTCGTGATTTTCCCAAAAATGAAGACATGGAAATCTAGTTATTTTTGGGTGACTTTTTTCCTTTTCTTTTACCACTTGGGGGAATTGGGCTCGTACCACCACAAAATAACTATCACTTTAAGGAGTTACGTTGTAGTGCTCAGTGTCACATTCAATTGTGGATTTTCAAGAGGTGATATACGTCTTATACTTGATGGTTAGTTGGTTGAAGAGTATAGAGTAATTAGAGATTCAATGGAGCATGAATTCTCGGAACCGCTCTTTGTTACATATGTGCAAGTTTAAGTCACGAGTTCGGGTTGTTTTACTTCATGGTCAAATTCATCATACTGGGTTTTCTCCATCAGCTGTCACTACAAAGAGCCTACTGAATCATAATGGGGTGAATACATGTTTTGCCAAAAGAGATTGAAAAGAGAGAGATAATGACGTTTTAGCACAACAGTTCAACCCTTGTTCCTCAAAGAAAATAAATGTGTACGCTTCAGTGCGCATTATCTTCGGAAGAAGAGAAATCTTCTTATTATGACCATTCTCATCAACATGCTTCATGCTTTTTCCATGCGCTTTCAATTATCAAGTGAACCGGGCTACCATTGATTGTTTTCTTATTCCACTTGCTTAACTATAATGACGATGGCGACATCATGTGCTAATTTTTTGGGGGAGAAGTGTGAATAGAATACTTTTGGATGATTTCACTTATTTAGTCAAGAATGGCAACTTCGTCTACAATTCTTGAGGGGGAGAAGAAGTGTGATAATACTGCATGGTTGATTAATATATGAGAATAAATGGTCAAACGGCTCCAAACTCATGTAAGAACCGAGCTTCTACTTATCGGATCTTCTTTACATGGAGTTTCTTCTTAGATCCGTTGGTTGACATCTTCATACGGACTGGTGAGTTTATTTCCGGTTAATGCTTCACGTACACATCAACATGATGATTCCGAACGATCTCTCTATTCTTGTTTGATGTGATTGGTAGTTTGGTGTTACCATTTAGTATGTTCGGTGCTGGCTGATTGCTGATTTCCTTGATGAACATTTTATGTTCTTGTTTGATTGGGAGGGATTTTAGTTTAGGGGATCTGCAAGAGGTAAGTTAATTGGGATGCTTTTTGGTGAGATGAAGATGTTAACTATCTATTCCCCAACTGGAAAATCTTAAAGAAGGTCGAGTCTGCAGTCGGTTCTACATTTTCTGATACATGTTAGAAGACTAAAAGACGAGTTGCATTTGATTATCTAAAGACTTCTTCTTTATCTGGGCATTTATCAAACAGATTGTCGGTTTAGGGGAGAGTGAAATGTCTGATTTAATCCCCAATTAGACTTGCTCACACTCTTCAGCAAGTTAATTCTCACAGATACATCTGAGCTTATGTTGGTCTTCTCAAAAAGATTTCAAGTATTTGGGCTGATAAGATGTTGCTGATTCTGAAGTGTCAAAACCAGCAAGGGGGAAGGAGACAAGCATCTAAATGCGAGTAAACTTGATGAACTTAATACTTCTAAGTGATTGAAGATATCCCGGGAAGACGAAGGTCATTACCGCAGAGAAACTCAATGTTTGACTCATGGCGTTTAGTGTTCTTATTCCAACTATGTGGGGGAAGAGATGGAAGAGTTAGTTTCTGAAGATGAAAGAGGTATACAAGTGTGTGATGATTTTGATGTTATCATAATCATCAGGGGAGAGATATTGTGTACATTGGGGATGCTCAGTTGTTTTACTTGAGGTCTTAATCAGTGATTCTGAGATATAATCACTTGTTCCGGAGTTGAAATCCGCAGAGATAGTCCTCTGCTGAGATAGTCAGTGATTCGGCCTGCTTCTTCAATCTTATCGGTTATTCTCTCTTTAGGCATTCGGGTACTTCGGGTTCTTGAGCTTCATACACTTTCTTCAGGGGGAGAGAAAAGTATACATCGGGGTTATTCTTTGGCTATTGGACTTAATCTGCTACTTCGATGGTATAAGTTTCTTTGTCTTCGGGGTATGTGTATTCAGGTTCGTGAGCTCTAGTCCAAGAGACTAACTGCATCAATTCATCTACTTGGGGGAATTGGTCTCTTGACAACTCGTTGGGGATGCATATCTTCAGACTTCAGTGGTAATGAAATATGAGAAGAAATTTAAAGACTGGAATGATACTTTGCTGTTCTTGTTGATGATATAACCCCGAACGAAGAATCTCGATTTTCGTTCTTAAAAGGAGCAGCGGGATTTATGATAATGGCGTGCTTCTTTGTGCACCTGGCTAAGGCAAGCTTGAAATACAGCTTCGAATCTGCTCATCTAATGGATTTTCGGTTTGGGGGGAAGCTGCCAAAGTCTCACTTTCAGACGGTTCAATTTCTCTCAATTCAGGAGCCTCGAAAGCTTTGGTGGTGAATGTTTAAGAGATGATGACTTCTATCTTCTACAACGGGGCTGCTCGATATCCTTATCCCGGTACTCGTATCATCATCCTCTTTAACTATATCATCTTCTCTATCATTGTAAATATTTTTTTAAAAACAAAATACAAAAATATAAAACCAACAAAAACAAAATAGAAAAATATAAAACCTTCAAAAACCCATAAAAATCAGAAAAGTTGTAAAATACCAAAAATATGTTTTCCAAGATATATCTTCTGGTATCGATAACATCTGTCGTCTTAGAAATGTCATTCAATAATGGCACAGGACAATAGATGAAGTTCGAGCAGGAGGTGTAAATATTCTTTTCCAAAACATGTCAAAAATTATGGCTTACAGTTATCTCAGACTGGAACCCGCACTTAAATAATGGCTTGCTATTATTTCAGATAGCAACCCGTTCTTTTAAAGGAAGGAAAGTGCTGCGCTAAACCATTTTTCAAATATTTCGTGCACTTATCCTAAAACTATTTGAGGAAAGTATGCCGAAGGACTACTGTTCGTACACAAATGTTTTTTCGTCTAAAATTCTTCAGAAAAATATTTGTTGTTTTCTAAAAGTGGTGGTTAATGAGTCGCAAAATCAATCAGTTTCAGAATTTTTATTAATTTGCAAAACTCAATCAATGACTTCAGAGCTTTTAATCTTTTCATAAAATGAGTCATTGATTGAGAGGGAGAATGTTTTCAAATTTATATCATCTAACGGACTTTCTTAATTATCCTACGTGCTTAATTAAAAATGATATTTGCCTATGTCGAAGGACTAGGAATTTAGGATATGATCATTAGGATTAGATGATTAGAGTTTGATGAACACATAATTCCCATGCCTTTATATGATCTGATTGATATGTTGGATTGACTTATATTAGTCGATTGCTGTTTGGGTGATGTCGACCACCATATATCTGTATGTTTGTTCACTAACGTATGCAGGTATATTGGTATAAAAGAATGTTCCCGATCCGGATCCCACAAATGAAGTTGATTGGATGCCAAAAGGAAAGGGTAACTATATCTTGGGTTGACAATTGAAGAAACGGAGCTTAATTGGACTTCTATGGAGAGTTGGCATAATGCAACGTAAGAGGTCTCACTGCATCAGCAGTTGGTTTTCTTCATCAGCAAATGAAGAAACGGAGCTTAATTTGACCTCAGTTGGTATAAAAAATGCAACGTAAGAAGTCTCACTGCATCAGCAGATGGTTTTTCTTCCAAGCCTTACAGCAACAACAGAAGCAACTCCACCACTTAACATATCTTTGTGCAGGAAAAAGTAGTGGATGATACCATTTTTCTTAAAACAATTGAAAATGTTATTTTGAAAATGGAAAATTATTGTTTTGAAAATAAATTGGACTTAATTTTGGAAATCACCGGACTTCATTTTATCAAAACTTAAGTCACTCAATCATCGACTACGGTCATCGATTGTGGGGAGAGTGATTTTAAATAAATTATTTCCAAACGATATTTCATCTATAAAGTCCGGATTGTACAAAATAAGTGGTGATCTAAAGATTTAATGTTATGTCATGGTATGATTTTTCTTTAAAAATCAAGATCTTTTAAAATGAAATTTTTTCTGTTCTTGTTTGATTGTGAAATTGTTTTATTTTACATAAAGATCTCTTAAAAAAAACTATCATACCTGACACTAACAATATTTAATTTCCAAAATTGTTCCTTATTAATCATTTTTCAAAATTAAATTTTGCCACGTCTTTCCCTAAAATTTTCTAAATGATTTAAATCAATCGGGATCCAAAATCTCAATTGGTTTGAAATTTTTGATCGGGGGATAATTTGTGATTTAATAATGAAATTTGATAAAGGGTGATCGTTTTGATTCAATTGTGCAGACTGCTCTCTCATATGTGTTAAACGCTTTCGAATCTTGAAGCACATATTGAGGGGGAGCATTTCAAAAGAAAATAAACTTTCAAGGTACAAAGATTTCTATGTTTTAACATACGTACCTTGATTGATTTTTTAAATGGTTTCTTAATGGAATTTGTGATCGTGGATGTACTTCAAATAAACTCTTTCCTCTATGTGATAAAATAATTTCAAATATCCTACGCACATATTGAGGGGGAGAATTTACCAAGAAAATCAAATGGCTTTTTCTATGAAAATTCTGATCAAAGAAAATATTTCAAAGTCCTCTTGTCTCCATGTGCTAAACTATTTCTAAATCATATGCACATGTCGAGGGGGAGGTTTTCTAAATGATCAAAACTATTAAGGTACAAAATGCTTTGATCTCGTATCACAAGTACCTTGATTGTTTTTCCAAATGATTTTTCAATTGGTTTCAAGGAAGAATGAACTGTACCAAAAGACCGACCATTTTACTTTATGTATGGAGTTATAAGGATGGTGAGGTTAGGTATTAGTTCCCACGATCCGCCAGAACTGGAGGGATCATCCCAGGGACAATCCACTAGATAGTGTAGAGTCCTTAGGAATATTAAAAAAATGAGAATATGGGAAGAGTGCGGACTGAGACAGAGCTAGTACTGGAATAAACCCAACAAGGTTCTAGTTATGAAGTCTCGATAAGCACTGAAGGGGTTGAAGAATGAAAATGAAATGAATATGAAAAGGGTGAAAAGAAATAGCCCTCCAATAATTCAACCTTAGGGCAGAAACCGGGTTCAATACATATGCTACTGGTGTTTACTAAGGTAACACTGGTATTGAAGACAAGACATCATGGACCCAGTGATGCACTGCACTAAACTTCCCAAGCCACTCAAGTTCATCTTAAAAGGGCTTGTTTCATTCTCACGGGGAACCTACATTATCTATCGACTTTCTCCTAGAGATTGTTGATATTGAAGAAGGAGACCCTCTCCCTAGTCTCCGGCATAAGAACCAAATGTGCACTATTGAGTCTAGAGCCAAGAAATCATCCACAATATCTCATTAGGACACAAAATTAATGAAGACTTGCTGTTTCACACAATGTGGAAAGTAAGAATATATTAAAAGTCCTACGCATTATCCTTGTGGTATTGCCAGAACATCCGAGTGATATGTAAAAATATTCACAATGAAGATGGAAATCCTTCTAGAGCCAACATCAAACAAGCTCTTGGTGGGTGACATGTGAGATCTTCTCGTAAGATCAAACTTGTGACAACTCGATAGAAACGATGGGGAGATTCAATCTTGAATCAACCTTGGTCAAGGAATGGATTTGACGAATACTTTTGGAAAAACCGTTCGATGTGCAAATCTTCTTTTCTCTAGCAAATCGAATGTGTATTTATGTTTTCAAACACAAAAAGTATCTCTGATTGAAAAAATACTTTTGGAAAAACCGTTCGATGTGCGAATCTCTTCTTTTATCTAGCACATCGAATGTGTACTCTTTTCAAATATAAAAAGTATTTATGATTGAAAATTGATCTTTCTCATAAAACCTTCGTCGTATTGCAAAACTCTTTCTTCTAAGCAATACGCGATTGTTTTTCAAATCATTTTTCATCAATCAGTGGATCTCAATTCGCTGGTTCACTCACTCCATGTTGTCTTCTTTGAGACGTTCCGGTTTGAGAACAGCTAGAACAGCTGCAAAACCCTGTCAAGGAGATTCTTAGGAATCCTACCTGATCACAGGCAGTACTTGTACTGATCAACAGGGAACCGTGGGTCGTGTACCTCAATTCAACGAAAGTGATCAAAGACACTTTCGTGTGTTTTATTGCTAACTGTTGTTTGCAGGTACATTTGGACGGTTGCAGCTGATCAGAATTGAGAAGTCAATCCAAAGCCGCATGCTCACAACATCCACACTTAATTTGAAGAAATCATGACTGGTGCATATCTACATAACCTGGTTCTGATATTTTTATACTATGCTTCTGCTACGCTGCTGCAAATATCATGAACCAGTAAAGCTTCCGCTACTCTGTTGGAAAGATGCATGATTCAAAAGTGTGAGCATGTCTGTCCAAAAGTCACAACATCACATGAAGGCATCACAACAAAGGGTGATCCAGAGATTTACTGTGGCTGATGATCTCAATGAAAGCTCGAAGATCATCAAAGATGTGGATCAGTTAAAGGCCTCCACTAAAAGTACAAATGAATGCGGACTTTGAAGAATCGCTACACAAGCACAAAGAATGCGGAATTTGAAGAATTGAAGTCTATGAGCTTGGAACTAAAGAAAAAGAAAGAATGCTAGGATGCAAAATGTATTTCATGGGGTGACCTCCCTTAGGGGGAGATTGTCAGGAATTGGAAATTCCATGTTAAAGTTTCGGTCACCCCAATTATGGTCTAGCATATTTTAGCTCGTAGACTTGTAGTTATTTACGTTATTTAGTAGTTTATTAGTTAGTTTCTAGCGTAGAATAGTTTAGTGTTTCACCGTGGAGGAAAGACGGGTCTTTACCCACTGTATGCCTGATCCACAGTCGGACAGGAGGACGTATAAGTTGTAAGTATATATACCCCTTTCATCCATGGAAGGGGTGGTGCTTTTCAATCTAACATTCCATAACTTACAAATCAACTCTCTAGCAAGAACACCCATCTCTCTACTTTCTCTCTCTAAAATGGCTATCATGTATTTCCATCATCCTAGACCACCCGAATCATCAAACACAATAATATTATTGATCCTACACAAGATAAAAAGAAATTCTTCACCGCGCTAAAATACTATTTCTGCAATGAGCCCTTCCTATTCCGTATATGCCCCGATCAAATAATTCGACGTTGTATTGCTGGAAGAGAGATTGATCGAATTATGAGAGAATGTCATGCGGGACCATCTTGGGGCATCACGGTGTAAATGTCACGGCACGAAAAATTTTCGATGCCGGATTCTACTGGCCTACTGTTTTCCGCGACGTTAAGAGATTAGTTCAAACGTGCGATGCATGCCAACGATCGGGAAACATCTCGCGGAGGGATGAATCACCTCAGAACTATATCCAAGTCTGCGAAATATTCGATGTTTGGGGTATAGATTTCATGGGACCTTTTCCATCATCTGGGGAAATGAATACATTCTAGTGGCTATCGACTATGTATCCAAATGGGTGGAGGCCTAAGCCCTTAGGACTAACGATGAAAGAGTAGTCATTCATTTTCTTAAAAATCTCTTCGCACGATTCAGGATTCCCAAAACATTGATCAGTGATAGAGGAACCCACTTTTGCAATGCTCAAATGGAGAAGGTGATAAAGAAGTATGGGGTTCCGCATAGATTTTCTACAGAATATCACCCCCAAACGAATGGGCAAGTAGAGAACACAAATAGAGCATTAAAGCGGATACTTGAAAAAACGGTCCACCAGAATAGAAAAGATTGGGCATTCAAACTGGATGAGGCACTCTGGGCATTCAGAATTGCTTATAAAACGCCTATTGGAACAACCCCTTTCGCTTGGTATACGGGAAAGCATGCCACCTCCCTATTGAACTTGAGCAAAAGGCATACTGAGCATTTAAGGCCTGTAATATGGATTATTCTGAGGCAGGATCAAATAGGTTCCTACAACTTCAAGAACTGGATGAACTAAGACTTGAAGCTTATGAATCGTCGATCACATATAAAGAAAGGGCGAAAAAATGGCATGATCAACGAATAAAGAATCCTAAAGAGTTTGTAGAAGGAGATAAGGTGCTCTTGTATAATTCAAGATTGAGATTATTTCCAGGAAAAATCAAATCAAGATGGTATGGACCTTTTTCGGTGAAGATGAAAATGGACAATGGGGTTGTGATACTACTAGACAATGATGGAAGGGAATTTACCATGAATGGACAACGTGTGAAACATTATCAGTTGGACAATAATGAAATGGTCAACAATGAGGATATTGTTTTGGAAGAAGGTGACGGTAATGAAGTAACGCAGGGGCACGACTTCGAGTCTAGCTACAAGAATCATAAATAAAGAAAAAAGCTTCGTGGGAGGAAACCCATGCTTAATTGTTTGCTTATTTGTGTGTCGTATATCATTTATTGATTGTTTATTCTTATGTTTAAATTTGTAAAAATGCTTTATTTTGTCTTTAACCTCGTCTTAATTACATATAGAGGTATTTTACAAAAGGGATAAGTGTAGGGAGGATTACACACGTTTTCAAAAAGAACGAGAACATGAGAATTACTATTGGAATCTCTCCTAAACCTTAATTCAAGTGTTAGTAATTCATATGTAATAGTTAGCTTAATATGGCCTTTATGTTAGTAATTAGCCTTAGGCTTATGTAGAAGACCCATAAGCCTAGGCCCAAGCCCATATAGGAAAGGATAGGAACTTGGATGTTTCCCTAGTTCCTTCCCCTATATAAACACATGTAAACCTTCCTTAGAAGGTTGGTTGTTCAATTCATTTCACTTTCATACTCTTACGCATAACCTTTCCATATCATACGTGTGTGTTTGTGTGTGTTATTGTTCATCCGCCTTCATCTCTTTCTTATTTCTACATATTGATGCTTGTGTTACATATATGGTGACCTAACAGTGGTATCAATCGCCAAATAGTTGGGTGAACGTATTGTTTTTTAAAGTAGGTTTTGGTCCTACGCGTAAAGCATACGGGTGATACTTTAGTTCGCTTAAAAACGCATTTTTTACACTTTTTAATCCAAGATTCTTGTACTTTCAACGTTTTAAGGTGTTAAAACAACTGTTTTTGGCAAAAAGTTTCAACCTTTATGTGTGGATCATTGTTTTTGAGCTTGGTTTTATACGTGGTTCATCTTCTACGTATAACTGTTTTAGACACTTTGGATCATCAAGTTTCACACTTTTGTGTTATTTTGGTGATACTGAAGCTATTTCATCACAAAAATCTGGTTTAGAAACATCTTTGGGCAAAAGTCATTTCACGAGTAGTTCTACGCGTATCAAAACCCTAAAACTACGCGTAACTATTCCTTGGTTTGATCTTCAGTTTTCGTGGTTTACTCCGTGTTTTCTTTCTTGGATAAGCCTGAAAATACGTCGACTTTGGATATCTTTTGCACTGTGATAGTGTACAAGATCACTTGGGCAAAAACCCTAAACTTATGCATAAGCTTAAGCTTACGCGTAGAACCCATTACGCATAAGATTCAGCTTACCCCTAAGCTTTGTCTTATGCATAAGGTAATCCTACGCCTAAGTTTTCTACGCCTAACTTAATGTTTACGCATAACTTTAGTGCTTTTCTCCTTACTTACGCGTAAGCTAAATCTACGCGTAACTTTTGCTGTTACGCGTAACTTTGGTGTTTTTACGCATAAGTGTTACTTGGCTTTTCCATGATTTCTACGCCTAAGGACTCTTCATCAACAAGGGTTCATTCGACTACAAAGATCCATTTAACAACACAAGTTCTAAACATGTCACAACCACCATACTCTAACTATTTTCCTTACACTTATCATCAACAACAACAACAACAACTAAGTCCACAACATCAACAATTTAATCATCAACAAGCAATTTATCAACAACAATTTAATCAACAACATACTCCACAAATTGGAGCAATTCCACCACCACAAATGGTTCAACCACCACCAAGTCTTCAAGTACAACTTTACACAAACTTCTACAATCAACATCCATCCAGGAATACTATGAAGGAACCGACATGGTTTGGCAAGATGTGTGAAGCCTTAAGCAGCCAACAATCAATTCATGAAGCTGGCTCACTTGATAGACCTCCAATGCTCACTCCCAGGAACTATGATCAATGGGTGATTCGGTTCTTTAGGTTTTGTGATCTAAAGAAACCACATGGAAAATTCTTAAAGAAGGTCATTATGAAAGGTCCATTTCAGATGCCTATTATTGTCACACCCGCAGATCCAGATGCTAATCCACTAAGAGATGCTGTCACCAACATTGCTACTGTTTCAGACCTCACTGGTGATCAACTTCTACACTAAGAAGCCGATGAACTTGCAATGCAATACATCCTTTTAGGACTACCAAATCCAATCCTTCGAAGTGTTGATGCTCAAAAGACTGCAAAAGAAATGTGGGAACATATTCATCTTCTTATGGAAGGCACAACACTCAATCAGGAAGACATGGAATCCAAAATTTACTTGGCTTATGAACACTTCATGATTGAACCAGGAGAGACATTAGAGTCATATCATCATCGCTTTTTAGACATCATTAATGATTTGGACAAACACAACATCATCATGCCTCGAATTGCTGTCAACACTAAGTTCCTAAGTAGTCTTGGTCCGGAATGGGAGAAGTATGTCATTTTTCTCCGTCAAGCTAAGAACCTTCATCATGCTACATACGGATTGTTGAACGACTATTTGAAGCCTCACCAAAAAGAAGTTGACAAAGAAACGACTATCCGTGGACTACCGACTTCACAGACAATTCCTGATAATCAACAACTTGCTTTGTGGGCTCAAACTAATCTTCCTCCTCAAACAACTCAGCAACCAGCTCCTCAACCAACTACAACCATCACACCATATGATCAGTCACAGCAACAACCTCAACAAACTCAATTGGTTCCATACAACAACAACAATGCTCAAGCACTTTACAGTGAAGCTGATGAGGACTCTGCTGCTTTCGATGAATTGCAACAAGGATTTGTTATGATTGCTAAAGCCTTCGGTCGGTATACAAACAAATCCAACAATCGCATTCGTTCCTCATCCAACACAAGGAATCAAGCTGTTGTGAACAATGGACGTGTTGAAGTTCAGAATCGTGGTTATGGTCGTCAGATGGGAGGTGGTCAAGGGTTTAATGTTATTGGAAGGAATAACCAGGGTGCTCCACAACAACAGAGAGCTCAAGTGGTTGAACAGGGGAATGCTCAGAATATGGTTAATGGTCTTCGATGCTATAACTGTAATGAGAAGGGTCATCTGGCTAATGCATGTCCTAAGCCGAGAACAAGAGGCAGTGCTTATTTCAAAGAGGCTTTGCTTTTGGATCTTAAGGATGAAGCTGGTGGTACCCTATCCAACAAGGAACAGAGCTTTATGGCAGATGCAGACTCAGATGATGATATGGAGGACTTGCAGGCTAATGCAGCAGTGATGTTGATGGCACAAATGCAAGCTCTACACATGAGTGATACAAGCCCAGTGTATGACACTGACGGCTTATCTCAGGTACCTGAACAAACAATTATCATCAACGATCTGATATCTCCGCCACTTTCTCCATCTGACAGGGATCAGAGTGTTCAACATAAGTCTTCCACATCTCATTCCGATGATTATCAAATAGATCCCGTAGTTATATTTGATGATCAAGATGACCTTATGGTTAATATTGATAATCAAGTTGACTCCGTGGTTATATTTGAGGATCTAAATAATGATCATGTTGAGACTTATGTTGAACAACATGAGCTTTTGTCTGACAGAGAAATTGAGCTCCTGACCTCAATTAAAGACCAAAATTCTCGATTGGAAATTTGCACGAAATTAAAAGCTCAAAATGCACTGTTAACCAGGGATAACGATTGCTTAATTCGACAAATCGAAGTTTTTAAAACTCAAGAAAAACGTGAAAAAGGTTTTGAAGTCGCTTTTGCTAAATCTTATCAAAACGAAAAATCTTTAGAACGAGAGATACGTGATCTAGCCGCATCGAAGAATGCTTTGTTGTCTCAAATAGAACAAATGACACATGAACATAAACAACAACTTAACGCTCTTACTTTGGAAACTCAAAAAGCCAAGGCTGAGTTCTTAACTTGTCATACAAAGTTCTCCGAGTACAAAAAGCATTCCACGAAACGAATAGATAACTATCTTGAAGAAATTGTCGACTTACAACACAAAATCAAAGAGTTTCGAAATGTCATTTATAAACATGGTGAGTCAATCACAAATATTCAAAAGTTTACTTTTAAACCAAATCCAAATGGATACGGTCCGATTCTTGCTGATTACAAACCTAAGTTTTCAAACAGAGCATTCAAACCAAATCCTGAAGTTTACAGTGCAGAACATAGAATTGATGATTCAATTATGACTGTTGTGGAATATAATCGCATGGAAGAATTAGATGCAGATGATGAGAGTCGGTCAAAAATGGAAAATGTCGTTTATAACAAACCATTTAACTATTCAAAAGCCGTAAGTTTTGTCACACAACAAGATACTTCAAACACACCTTTGGTTGTCACACCAGTTTCTGAAGTCAGTCCTCAACACAATGGTGCACAAATTCATGGTCCTTTACCGTCACTTAGTGAAGTAAAAACTAAAGCCGAAAGTTGTCGTGTTATCAAATATTTTGACACTTTCTTATCTGACATCAAACTTTTGGAACGTGAGATTGAATTTCAGTCTGAAATAAAAGTTGAACATTTTCACTCGCCATTGGCACGAGAACAAAGAGACATTTTTCAGAAAAGAATTTTACCCCATGTCAAAAATTTGAAAAATTGTGCACTATATTGGAAAGGGATTTTCACAAGGAAATTGGTCTCATGAAAACAATTTTCGAGAAAACATAAACATCAATTTCTAATACTAAACGTAAAAAGAAATTGTTGCAAAAAGATGTTGATCGACTCTTGGAGAATGTTATCTGTGCTGATATCAATAATCTTGTGTTATTACAATCTGTTGCATATGCATCTGATCATATCTATGCTGATTCTGTTGATACAGTTGATATTGTTGTGAATACTGATAATGTGCTTCAGAACGACTCTTTAAAAGTTGAAAATGAACGATTGTCAAACGAGCTTTCTAATTCAAAACGTCGTCTTAATTGGTGTCAAAAAGATATTCACGATCAACAACTTGTTTTTCAAAACAAAATCGCCCAGTTGCGTGCTAAATCTTCTGATCCTAAAATTGAGCAACTGGATGATCAAAACGTGTCTTTTAAGTGTCAAATCTCAAAATATGAACAAGAACTTGCAAAAGTTAAAAATGAATATGGTGTCATATTTGATTTACTCAAACAGACTCGTGATGAAGCATCAAACGAACTTGATCATTATCTTGCATACACTAAAGAAGTCATGAATTTTTCTGGAAATCTTCGTTCTGAAAATCAAGAACTGGTGCACACTATCTTTAAGTTAAAGCAAATGTTAGGAAAGTATGAAAAAGTTCAGCCTAGCATCATTAAGAGAGTTGCACCTGTAACACTTAGCAATCATGTCCCCAGAATACCTGCTGACAAAACACAAGTTACTAATGTGCTTCCCTCTACTGAAACAGGAATAGTTTCCTCTTTTCCAAACGTCCTCACTTCACAGTCTAGGAGCAATACAAGGAAGAATAGGAAGTTGCGACCTAAAAAAAGACAAATAATGAATGCTGAAGTAGAAGAACACCGTAGGACTTTGAATAAGACTCCAGTTGCACCCACTTTAGATATTGCGTCTAGCAAATGTAATGGAAAAAGTGTTGTAACTAATGCTGAACCTTTAAGTACTTTTGATATTCAATCCGATGCTTCTTGTGTTATTTGTCGTAAAAGTATGCGTTCTGACTGTCATGATAAGTTTGTTGCTAAGGCTATTTTGTCTCGTTTAAGGAATCCTAAGATTCGGAATACCTCTAGGCCCACTACTGCTTCTAAGTCTGTGCTTGGTAAACCGCCCTCTTTAGATTCTAAAAAACACATTGATGTCCCTGTAGCTCCAGTATCACCTCCAAGAAATGTAGTACCACCTAGTGCATTCACTAAGAATAAAGCTAAGACTAGTTGGAGATGGCAGAAATGGATACATAATACACTAGGATTTAAATGGATGCCTAAAATCATTGATGTGTGTATTTCAACTATAACTGCTTCGGAACCCTCTAACTCATCGGGGTTCCACATCTACTTCTATTCCATCTGTGTCGTCTGTGTGTAATGCAGGTGATACAGATCATCCTTTGGATTGTTGATAGCGGATGTTCCCGACACATGACAGGCAACCTTAAACTGTTATCAAACTTTGTTGCAAAGTTTATTGGCACTGTCAGATTCGGGAATGATCACTTCGTAGCTATCATGGGCTACGGAGATTACATAAATGGCAACATCGAAATTAGCATGGTTTATTATGTGGAAGGCCTTAGTCACAATCTCTTTTCTGTTGGTAAATTCTGTGATGGAGATTTGGAAGTTGCTTTTAGGGAGAAAACTTGTTTCATTCGTGATCTACAAGGAAATGATCTTATGTCTGGCCAACGCTCATCCAGTCTCTACACTATCTCCATGCATGACATGATCGCTTCATCTCCCATCTGTCTTCTCTCAAAGGCTACATCTACAAAATCTTGTCTATGGCACTGTCGTCTTTCACATCTAAACTTTCAAACCATAACCAACCATGCTCGACACAAACTAGTTGAAGGTCTCCTGAGATTCCGGTACTCTAAAGATCACCTATGTTCAACTTGTGAACAAGGGAAAAGCACTCGTGCTCATTTTCCTTCAAAGATGGAACACAGCTCTCAGCATGTGCTTCATCTTCTTCACATTGATTTGTGTGGCCCAATGCGCGTGCAGACAATTAATGGCAAACGCTACATCTTAGTAATTGTGGATGACAACTCACGATGGACTTGGGTCTACTTTCTTTGAAGCAAAGACCAAGCTCCACAAATGATCATCACCTTTCTCACGAAAATTCAAGTTCAGCTCCGGAACACCGTCCGCCAAATCAGAACAGACAAAGGAACTGAATTTGTTAACCAAACTCTTCGGGAATATTATGAGAAAGTGGGAATTGAGCATCAAACATCTATTGCCCGCACACCAGAACAAAACAGAGTTGTTGAAAGACGAAACAATACGTTAGTGGAAGCTGCCAGAACGATGTTAATCAATGCTAAACTTCTAAATTACTTGTGGACTGAAGCTGTTTCAACTGCATGCTACACTCAGAATCGCTCAATGATTACAAAATGCCACAACAAAACACCATTTGAACTTCTCCACAACCGAAAACCGAATCTTAAACACCATCATGTATTTGGATCCCTTTGCTATCCGAATAATGATCGTGATGACTTTGGAAAGCTCAAAGCCAAAGCTGACATTGGAGTCTTTATTGGATATTGTGAGAATTCTAAAGGTTATCGGATCTGGAATCGTCGTACAAAGCAAGTTATGGAAACAATTCATGCTCATTTTGATGAACTCACTGAAATGGCTTCTAGATATAACAACTTGGAACCCGGTCATAACCGTTTAAACTTCCCTCAAACCCCATCATCAGCTGAACAAAGCCCCCAGCACGTCAACAAATGGAAAGACTGTTTGCTCCTCTGTTCAGTGACGATATTGATGAACGTGCTCCAGGTGTATCCGCTGTTTCCGCTGCTCAACCTGATAATACTCTTATACCTGATACACCTACTACAACAACTACTATTGAAGAAGCACCACCAGTTGACTCTACAACAACAGTTGAACAAACTGATTCCAACGACGCTGAACCAGCTGCTGATGCTCTTAATGAAGTACCCCCACCTGCAGATTTTGATCCAAATGCGTTCTTTAACCCGTTTGCCAATGAAACTGCTGCACCTGATGTCAATTCAGTGACCTTTAGTTGGGTCTCTCATGTATCTAATAGCTAGCAGGCCTGATATTGTCTTTGCCGTATATCTTTGCTCCCGTTATCAGTCGCGACCAACTGAAACCCACCTCTCTGAGGCTAAAAGAATCCTCGGATACATCAAGGGAACCATTAATTTGGGGATCTGGTATCCGAAGGATTCTGGTTTTGAACTAATAGTTTTTTCAGACGCTGACCACGCCGGCTGCTTAGACTCTCGGAAAAGTACTTCAGGAGCACTACAATTTCTTGGTGACAAACTAGTGTCTTGGCAATCGAAGAAGCAGGATTGTACATCGCTGTCCTCAACCGAAGCAGAATATGTAGCCATGTCAGCGTGTTGTGCTCAAGTCATTTGGATTAGAACACAACTCAAAGACTATGGTTACGTATTTGACAGCATCCCGATGTACTGCGACAATCGGAGTGCCATTGCGATCTCATGCAGCTCAGTTCAGCATTCGAAATCTAAGCACATCGATCTATGATATCACTTCATCAAGGACCACGTGGACCAGGGTACAGTTGAACTATACTTCGTGGGTACAAAATACCAATTGGCAGATCTACTCACCAAAGCCTTAGCTCCTGCTAAGTTTAATGAGTTGGTCCACCGGATTGGTATGCGGTGTTTGACTCAAGAGGAATTGGATGAACTCTTAAAACAGTCTTAAAAACCAGTCAAACACCAAAATCTCTTTTGTAAATATTTTTTCAAAAACAAAATACAAAAATATAAAATCAGATAAAACAACAAAAACATTCTTCTATCTATTTTTCTTCAAACATGGCCAGTACATCTCTTTCGTCAACACTCAAATCTTTCAAAATTCAGTATTTTTTCGATCAAGTGTTGAAGGGGAGAAAATAAACACTTAACTGTTTCATAAAATCATTGTACTTGCATGTTACCTTATCCCGGTTAATTCTTTAAAATAATGGTAGTCACATTTCTGGTTTACTGACACTCCTCGGACTAAAATTTATAACCTTTCATTATTTTCTTAAGCCGAGGGGGAGTGTCGTCAAGTTTCTTTCTTAAAATCTTTCGTTTGGTAACCAAAATGGAAGTTAAAAGGCATTGGATGAAAATGGAAAAGGTGGAGGGACTAAAACTGTCAAAATCTTAAAGTTAATTTTAATAAAACTAACCCACCTAACTCATTTATTTCATCACATTAATTATATCACCAAATTCATCCTACGCTTAAAAATTGTTCAACAAATCCGTGTTTTGGATCTTCAATTTGTAAGTTGTTTCATAATCTTAACGTGTTTACAAACAATGGTTTTGAATCGTTTACAAATCCAACGGTTAAAACGTGAGATATGAGTGATTGTGTGTTCTACGCATAAGCGTATGAACACATAATCTTGTTTATGTGTTTATGGTTAAAAAGATAGTGTCAAAACGTTTCTAAAACATCAATGATACCATTTTTATCCTCAAAACTTACCCAGAAACACGAATTGATTGAATCTGGAAAACTAGGGTTTATGCGTGAATTGGGTGTTTTCTTGTGTGAACGTTTTTGGACAATTAGTTGCTTATAATATGTTGTTTATGTGATGAATTGACTATATCCATGCTTAGAACTTGCCCAGAAACATCAAAAATGAAAGAATTGAAATTTAGGGTTCTAGTTCATACAAATTGGGTATTTTTTATTCATGTTGAGTTTCATGTTAAAACTTGGATAAACATACTTATTAGGCTTCTAAGACTTCGCAGAAAAAGTTTGGTGCAATTTCCATGGCTAGATTTCTTACGCATAATTCTTGAAACTAGGGTTTAAGTTCTACGCATAAGGTTTTTTACGCATAAACTGTTTGACAAGTATTCATGCCATGATCTATTATAGAATGAATGTATGTGCTAAAATTGATGATATGATGATTTTATTTCAGGTTTGCAACACGTAAAAATAAGAATCAATGTTGTTAGACATCTACGCATAAGGATCACCTTACGCGTAGCATGTTATGCGTAAGAGAAATCTTACGCGTAGCGTTTACGCGTAAGGTTCAACATATGAGACTACGCGTATCCTGTGAAGGATATGCGTAAACAGTGACCTCTACACATAAGATCTACTCTTACGAGTAAGCCTTACGCGTAAGGTTTTATACGCGCTTACGCGTAAGCTCTACGCATAAGGTCCCCTTTTCCTACGTGTAATATTTCTTACGCGTAAGTCAGGGTCCTACGCATAAGCTTGTGTCTACGCGTATAACTCCTGTTTACGCATAAGCTACCATTTCTACGCCTAAGCCTTGATCAAACCTTCATTATGAATTGTTACGCGTGCAAACTTGTAAATAAATAAATCATAACGTCACGAAACCAATAATGTCACTAATAAGCTTAAACGTTTAATATGTTGTGAAAAATATGAGATAACTTAAACTTTAAAACCTAAAGTTAACTAACTCTCAAAACTTATCACGACGTCATTGGACTATTGAACAAACAAGTGATTTTGCACTCGTAACAATCATTGACATATCTCATTCAATTATTAGATAATAAAACCATCTGTTGACTAACATAATGTCTTTCGATATGTTGGTTCTTTTGGCTAAATGTATTTCAGATCACGACATGGACGCTCAAATGAATGTCGATGCACCAAATGTACTCACCATGGCTGATATCTTCCCTCATGGCTATCCAATGAAGAATGGAAAGAACAACCTTCGTGTTGACTTTGAAACCCTCACCTGCTCAGAATCTTCTTGTCTCATTGCTTTTGACATTCTGAAGAACCATCCTTATCAGAACATGCTCACCAATTCTGCCACAGTACCGGAGATCTACATTCAGCAGTACTGGAATACAATGCAACAGATCAAATGTTAATATGCTATGATGGTGAAACTCAATCACAAGCAAATCACCATCACTCTTGCAGATTTAAGAGCCGTTCTCCTCATTCCTGACATCATACCAACTGAATACTCTGCTGCACCTACTGAAGAGACTGTTCTACAATTTTTGATTGATATTGGGTATGATGAAGCTTCAGGGGTTATTACTAAGAATTCTTACGTGGATCTAAAGCACATTCCTCAGCCTTGGAGAACCCTTTATATCATCATCACAAAATCCGTTTCTGGTCGTGACAGCGGCTATGAGCATCCCAAGCTCGTGGAACTGCAAATCTTTTGGGCTCTGATCAACATGAAACACATCGAAATTGAAGCTCTGATATGGGATGACAGGATGACATTCCTCAAAAAGCTTGGCTCAAAGATTCCTTATATCAGATATACAAAACTGTTGATCCAAAGAGCACTTGGATATAACCCTAATATCCCCAAGAGAATCAATGATCCCGATAATCTCGACATGTTGTCTGAACCCATTCTAATAGTCAGATTTAAGGAGTCAACTACCAAGAAACAAGGTGCTGTGTTGCCAGACCACCTTCTCTCAGATGAACTCAAAAAGCTCAACTCTTACAAAAGGTATTTGAAAGCTGTGCAAGAGAACAAAGTTGGTTTTCTAGATGAAAAATCTTCTGGCAAACCTACCAGGAAAATAAGACGAGGGAGTGCAGGCAGTGCCGCAAGCACTGAGAGTCAACGAAAGTTCCCAAAGAGGAAACCTCCAAGCAAAAGGAGAGTTCCTTCTCAAGAAGTTGTTCCTATTCCTATTCCGAAGCCTGAACCACAAAGAAAGCTAACGGACGAGGACTCTGAGGGTACTGAATCAGATGAAGATATTACCTACTCTGAAACTGCAATGGATGACACTCCATCAGTACCCAAACCTCCTAGTCCACCGGCAGATACAGGCAAAGGGAAGACTTCAGTGATTGAGCACGAAGAGGAAAGTTCAGATGAAGAGCCACTGGACACTTATTACAGGAAAAAGTTCAAATTCATTAGACTCCAACACGTCGCAAAAGAATTTGCTAAGGATCAAATGGGTGGCCCCGGAGGGTAAAGTGGTCGAGTTCAACCTAAACCAAGTCCTGATGCGGTTAATCAACCCGATAAGGGATCTGGCACCACCACCTTGGAGCAACAACAAAAGCGTGTGGAAGATTCTATTGATTATGAATTTGAGGAACCAGAAACGGAAAAGACTGAGAAAACAACTGCTGATGATACAAAGATTGATGAAACGGACGATTATGATCATTTTCTTCTAGACAGAACCGTCCGTTCCAAGGAAAAAACTTCTGAGCCACCAAAGGACCCAGAGTCTCCCCACATCTCATCATCATCAGATTCATCTTCTCACTCTTCACCACCACCATCAAAAGGATCAACCAGATCAACATCCAAATCAGTGAAGAAGCCAACAGCATCTTGGATCTCTCAAGCAAAGACCAGAATCGTTAAAGCTGTCAAGCAGGTCAGAGAGAAAGATATTACAAAGAAGAAGTTAGATTTTCTTGCTGACCAAATACAATATCTTCATGATGAGAAAGACAAGAAGCAAGTTGAAAGAGAGTATGTCCAAAAGCTCATGAAAGATGATCTTCAAGGGAAAATGGACGAGATGATCAAAGGATACACTCACAAGTTCCTTCTTGACATCGTTCCTGGAATTACAAAGGAGATGTTCACCAAACAACTCTATCCGAATCTCTTACATCTGGCCAAGCAAACCATGAAATCAACTCCAATGCATGTAAACATCAATCCCGTTGATCCCATAATCTTCTCAGATGCTGAATTGGTTAACCGGCTGGTGGCTCAAATTTCGAAACGCTCTGCAACATTTGTCTCCTACGAAGGTAAATTGTTTGAAGCATTGCTGGAATACCAACTCAAGTCAGCATGCAGAGAAGAAGCTGAAAGGCCTAAACGTCCGAGAGACGATGAAGACAAAGACAAGGATAAGGATAACGAGCCCAAACATCTAAAGAAGTCTGGTGAATCATCTTCAATTCAAACTCCACCCCAACGGACTCCAGCTCAACAAAGATCTCCTCCTCATTCTTCTACAGATAAACCTCAGGATTCTGAGTTACCACCCCAGACTCAAAAAACCGGTGATTACTTTGAGTATACGGGTGGTGACGATGAGGAAGTCTCTGAGCCCCAACAACAACCCATCTCTCCTGACACAGCCAAGAAACCAGAATCCTCCTCTAGGCCAAAGAAAAAGAAGAAGAAGGCGCTATGACTGACGTCTTATCATGGCTGGACGAGGATAACACTGAATTCGACTGGTTCTCGAAGCTTGTTGATTCTACACCCTACCCACCTGAAGGTCAAGATGCGGTAGAAGGTCGTACATTGGAGCATGCTAAGTTCTTGCAAGAAAAATTCCGTGTGAAAAAGATGACAAAATCCAAATTAAAGCGAATCAAGAATGAAGCATTTCAACTGCTCAAAGACAACTCGGAAAGTGCTATTGAAGTTGAGTATCACCTTGATAATATAGCACGAGCTATGTGTAACAACATGGATTGGCTCAACCCCGAAGCAAACATCGACTTCACCAAACGGGATAACCCTCCATATTACACCGACTGGTCTAAACCTCTACCAACAATTGGCCAACCAGATCAGCCTAGGATTCCATTCCGATATTTCTTCAACAAAGACTTGGAATTTCTTCTTCACGGTGGCGATGGTTCAAGGAAATATGCTACATCACTGACACTTCCGTTCCCGGTAGCCATATACTCTAACTACATAGCCATCGAGGAAAGAGCTAACCACATGTTCTCCAACAATGTGGAAGAGTATGATCGTGATGCAATGTATGGGATTCACCATTGGCCGGAACACCGACGAATCTACTACAGAAGCTGCCAGGTTCAGAAGTCTCAACGTGAAGTGTTCAGTACTAAAGCAATCTTGGCTATTAAACATGTTGATATTTCGTCTAAATAGGACTACACTTTCCTCAAGAATATCGTGGTCAAAAGGCAAGACGAAAGGGATTATGCATTCTCTGAAGCAGTCTTTGAGAATTTGTCTATCAAAGACATTGAAGACATGTACCTTGCCAAAGTACAGGGTCGCATGAGATAACTCTCGACTGAAGTGCAACGTGAATACATCAAGTCCTTGCTTATCTTCATCAGAAGAATAGTAATCAAAGAACGTGTAGAAGATCTCCAGCTTGCAGTTGAATCATATCAGACCCGTGTTAACTTCACTCCACCTCAGCTAGATCTTCCCGACATCAACCAGCTTCCACAATACACTCTCATCAGCCAACCATTCGGAGTAGTTTACCTTAGTGAACTACAACGCAACTGCTTGATGGCGTGTAGAGATCTTCACAAGTTTGGGGATCACACACTGAAGAAGGTTAGGGACGGATTGGCTTATAGGTTGAAGGACATACATGAAGGAATTGGGTCACAAAAGCGATGGAATTCTAAGAAAAGACGGGATGTGAAGAGAATCATCACCAGGATTGATGAAAGGTTGTATCGACGGGACCAGTTCAGAACTCTGGAGAGCTTTGTAGGTGGTCGTCCCAGGATTGCTCTCACCAGCTATCAACGCCCTGTTCGCATTCCTGGCAAGATTGATGGACTTCCTGGTACCCCTTAAACTGCTTCTATTTCAAAATATTTTGGATGTGTGATTTAATTATGCCAATGGCTTGTGCACACATATCAGTGTACAACCCGTTCTTTTAATGAAAGGACCTTGTGGTACGCTTCAGTGCCACAATCCTTGTAGCATATTGGATTTCACAAACACACTAAACCATAAGATCAAATAGGCGTATAATGAGTTCTACAGAGAGAAAGTTAGAGGTTTAGGGAACTTTAGTGAGAGAAAGAAAAATCTTATTATGAGCTCCAACTCTCTACCTTGGGAGGTAGAGAGTATTTATAGTCATTACATAAATTGCCACCTATCGGGCTGTGGATCAGGCATACAGTGGGTAAAGACCTGTCCGTCCTCCACGGTGTTACTTAAACTAAATACTACTTAACTTATAATAATCTACGACTACGAGCTTTCTAACGATTACATATACTTGAGGTGACCGACTCTTTAATAACTGGATTTACTAAATCCTAACAATCTCCCCCTAAGGGAGGTCACCTGAAACACACATTAAACATACATTGAATACAAACAGATATTATATTAAAGGATTGTTCTTGCATTCTTGATGTAGTACTTTGCTTCGAAGCTCGTAGTCATTGATTCTTCTTATTGCATGTTTGGTTAATCCAAGTGGAGGTCTTTTACTGATCCACGTGATAATAATTTTGAGTCTGCTTTAGAGATCATCAGCTAACAAAAAATCTCTGAGACATCCATTGTGGTGTTGGTATTATGTGATGTTGTGACAAACGGACCGACATGCTCACATTCTTGATCATGATATATTCTCATCAGAGTAGCGGAAGCTTTCGTTGATTCATGATATTGGCAGCAGCGTAGCAAAAACATGGAGTGAAAATATCAGAGTCATTGATGCACTAATCATGATTTCTTTTGAGATGAATGTGTTGAGTAAGCATGCGGCTATGGATTGACCGCATCGTTCTGATCAGCTGCAAACGTAGGGCGTACCTGCATAAAACATTTAGCAATAAAGCGCACGAAAGTGTCTTTGATCACTTTCGTTGAATTGAGGTACACGGACCACGGTTCCCCGTTGATCAGTACAAGTACTGCCTGTGATCAGGTATAATTCCGAAGAATTTCCTTGACAGGGTTTCGCAGCTGCTCTAGCTGTTCTCAAACTGGAACGTCTCAAAGAAGACAACACGGAGTGAGTGAACCAACGAATAGAGATTCACTGATTGATGAAAAGAGATTTGAAAAACAATCGTGTATTGCTCAATATAAATTGTTTTGCAATACAATGAAGGTTTTAATAAAAATCAATTATCAATCATAAAACACCTTTTGATTTGAAATATTCGTACACGGTCGATGTGCTAAAGAAAAGAGTTTTAAGCACAATGACCGGTTTTTCAAAGGTATCCGTCAATCCATAACCTGAACCAGGATTGATTCAAAAGATTGAATCGCCCCATTGCTTCTATTCAGTTGTCACATGGTTGATCTATTGAATAGATCTCACATGCCACCCACCAGGAGCTTGTTTGATGTTGGCTCCAGAAGGATTTCCATCTTCATTGTGAATATGTTTGCATATCACTCAGATGTTCTGGCAATACCACAAGGATAATGCGAAGGACTCAAGATATAATCTCTCTTTCCACATTGTGTGAAACAGAGAGTCTTCATTGAAAGTGTCCTAATGAGATTTATTGAAGATCTCGTGGCTCTAGACTCAATTTTTGCATATTTGGTTCCTGTGCCGGAGACTAGGGAGAGGGTCTCCTTCTTCAATATCAACAATCTCTAAGAGAAAGTCGATAGATAATGTTGGTTCCCCGTGAGAATGAAACAAGCCCTTTTAAGAGGAACTTGAGTGGTTTGGGAAATTGAAGTGCAGTGCGTCACTGGGTCCATGACGTCTTGTCTTCAATACCGATGTTACTTTGGTAACCACCAGTAGCATATGAATTGAACCCGGTATCTGCCCTAAGGTTGAATAATTGGAGGGCTATTTTTTTTTACCCTGTTCTCATTCAATTCTTATTTATTCTTCAACCCCTTCAGTGCTTACCGAGACTTCATAGCTAGAACCTTGTTCCAGTACTAGCTCAGTCTCAGTCCGCACTCTTCCCATATCTCATTTTTCTCCTTTTTTTTCAATATACCTAAAGACTTCTACACTATCTTGTGTATTGTCCCTGGGTAGATCACTCTAGTTCTAGCGGATCATGGGAACAAATACCTAACCTTATCATCCTTATATCACCATACATAATGTAAAGTTGGTCGGTCTATTTGGTATTGTTCATCTGCCATTGGAACCAATTGAAAACCATTTGAAAATCAATCTAGATACTTATGATATATTATCAAAGCATTTTGTACCTGAATTGTTTTTGATATTTTTAGAACAAGATCTCCCCCTCAACATGTGCATCAAGTGTTTGAAATCGTTTTGCACACGGAGGCAAGAAAAAGAATTAACTTCTTTGATTACCATTTTCTAAAAAATATCAACATCACTTCCCTAATCAAATCAAGTAAATAAAGCATTTTGGGGAAGGATGAGGTTTTCATAAGCTTGCTCCCCCTCAATATGTGCATAGATATTTGAAAATGTTTTGCACATATTAGGAAAAGACTGCACATTGAGATAAATTGATCACGTTTCAAATATTTTTGGTTTAAGATAGATGCTCTTCCTCAACATGTGCATGGAAAATTTGAAATCGTTTGGCACATGTGGGAAGGAGAGCTTGTACATCCTTATAAAACCATTTACCGAATTATCAGTTTAAGTCCAATTTAAATCACAAATTCTCCCCTGATCACAATTATCAAATCATTTGAGATTTGTGATCTCTGTAGATTTAAATTGAATTTGAAAGCTTTTAAGGAGAATTGTGACTTGATTATGAAAACGTTTTAGCTGATAAGGATCGGATTTTGAGACTTTAAACTCCATTGAATAAACATGCATGATTATCTTTTGAAAATAATTGTATGACAAATAACTTTTTGATTTAATTGAAATCATTCTCCCCCTCAATCAATGACATAAGTTGTTGATTGAGAGATAGATATTTTCAAAAACTTTTAAGTCTAGATGATTATCAAAAATAGAGTCCGAGTTATTTTTCAAAACTAGTTTTCATTAGATAGTAAGGATATGTTTAAAGAATCAGAGCAAGAAATTTGAAAACCAAGATAAAGAATGGCTCTGTTCTATCTTTGAAAAGCGGTTTACTGCCTGAAATGACAATAAACCATTGTTTCACTTTCTCTCAAAATATTATTATTTTTTTATTTTTATTTTTTTTGGTGAAAATTCGAACAATATCTAAAGTCCCGTGTCATTCTTTGAATGACAGCACAGAGACCGTAGATATAATCGAAATGACAAAATGACAATATTTTTTTTTTGAAGATTTTTCGAATTTTTCAAATTTTTATGGATTTTGAAAGTTTTATATTTTTCTATTTGATTTTTGAAGGTTTTATAATTTTGTATTTTGTTTTTGAATAGATATTTACAAGAGATAGATGAAGTAAACCTTTTACTCCTCTTCTTCCTCTTGAAGACATTTGAGTGTTTCTGGTTGTAGGCACTTAAGACCCAGTCGTGGAAGAATAAACTCAAAACGTTCTCTAAGAAAAGCTTTGGTGAAGATGTCTGCTAACTGGTATTCAGTCCACACAAAGTAAAGTTCCACCACACCGTTTTCAAATTGCTCACTGATGAAATGATGTCGAATGTCGATGTGCTTTGCTCTTAAGTGTTGTACGTTGTTGCATGAGAGAGCAATAGCACTTTTATTATCACAGTACTGAAGGGATTTTGTTGAATTCAAAGTCATAGTCAGATAATTGGGATCTCATCCATAGGATTTGAGCACAACAAGATGATGTATGAACACAACAGTTCATGCCTCGTACTCTAAAGAAAAGAAAAGTGTACGTTTCAGTGCACTTTATCTTCCGAAGAAGAGAAATCTTCTTATGACGTATGAACACAACAGTTCATGCCTCGTACCTCTAAGAAAAGAAAAGTGTACGTGTCAGTGCGCTTTATCTTCTAAAGAAGAGAAATCTTCTCTATTATGACCATTCTCATCAACATGCTTCATACTTTTTCCATTCGCTTCAGTCATCAAGTGAACCGGGCTACTGTTGATTGTTTTCTTATTCCACTTGCTCAACTATAATGAAGATGGGGACATCATGTGCTTATTTTGCGGGAGAGAAGTGTGAATAGAACATTCGGATCCTTTTCACTTATTTAATCAAGAATTGCAACTCCGTATGCAATTCTTGAGGGGGAGAAGAAATGTGAGTTTACTGCATGGTTGATTGATTTCTGAGAATAAATGGTCAAACGGCTCCTAACTCATGTAAGAACCGATCTTCTTCTTATCGGGTCTTCGTTACATGGAGTTTCTTCTAAGAGCCGTTGGTTGACATCTTCACTCAGATTGATGAGTTTATCGACAAAGTTCTTCCGGTTAATGCTTCACGTATACATCAACATGATGATTCCGAACAATCTCTCTGTTGTTGTTTGATGTGATTGGTAGTTTGGTGTTACCATCTTGTGTGTTTGTTGAGGCCTGATTGCTGATTTCCTTGATGAACATCTTTCTGTTCTTGTTTGATTGGGAGGGATTTTAGTTAAGGGGATTTTAAAGATGTAAGTTAATTGGGATGCTTTTTTGTGGGATGCTTTTTGGTGTGAGTTGAAGATGTTAACATTCTATTCCCCAACTGGACAATCTTGAAGAAGGTCGAGTCTACAGTCTGTTCTACATTTCCTGCTATATGTTAGAAGACCAAAGACGAGTTGAATTTAATGATCTAAAGACTTCTTCTTAATCCGGGCATTTATCAAAAGATTGTCGGTTCAGGGGAGAGCACTAATTGGGGGAGAGTGAAATGTCTGATTTAATCCCCAATTAGACTTGCTCACATTCTGCTTCAGCAAATTGATTCTCACTAGAGTTCAAGTGTTCTTCTCATATAGATTTCAAGTATTTGGGCTGATAAAATGTTGCTGATTATGAAGTGTCAAAACCAGCAAGGGGGAAGGAGACTCACATCTAAACACAAAGCGCGAGTAAACTTGATGAGCTTAATACTTCTAAGTAATTGAAGATATCCCGGGAAGACAAATGTTATTACCGCAGAGAAACTCAAGGTTTCACTCATGGCGAGTAAACTCGATGAACTTAACTCTTCTAAGTGATTGAAGATATCCCGGGAAAACAAATGTCATGACCGCAGAGAAACTCAAGGTTTTACTCATCAAAGCGTTTAGTGTTCTTATTCCAACGTCGTGGGGGAAGTGATGTAAATGAACGTTTCTGAAGATAAAAGAGGTACACTGGTGTGTGATGATCTCGATGTTATCGCAATCATCAGGGGAGAGAGAATTGTGTACATTGGGGGCACTCAGCTGTCTCACTTGAGGGCTTAGTCAGTGATTCAAAGATATAATCACTTATTCCAGAGTTGACATCCGCAGAGATTTTCATCCGCAGAGATAATCAGTGATTCAGAGATATAATCGCTTATTCCGGAGTTGACATCCGCAGAGATTGTCATCCACAGAGAGAATCAGTGATTCGGCCTGCTTCTTCAATGTTATCGGTTGTTCTCTCTTTGGGGAATGTGTGTACTTCGGGTCCTTGAGCTTCATACACGATCATCAGGCAAGAAAGCCATTGTTTACCACAAACATTGGGGAGGTGTTTTCTCTCCGGGCATGATGTGTATTCGGGAGAGTTCTTGGATATTGGTGTACTTCGGGTTTTTGAGCTTCATACACGTTCATCAGGGAAGAAAAATGTGAACATGGGAAGGTGTTCTTCATTTCCCTCATGAAGTGTATTCGGGAGAGTTCTTGAGCATTATACTAAGAGACAGACTGCATCATTTCAACTACACGGGGGAAGTGTTCTCTTGACACCTTTTGGAATGGATCGTTTCAGACTTCAGTGGAAAGGAAATTTGAGAAGATTATTTAAATGTGGGATTATACGTTGCTGTTGTTCTATTGGATGATATAGCCTCGAACGAAGAATCACGGTGATTATTCTTAAAAGGAGCAGCTGGGTTTATGATAATGGTGTGCTTCTTTGTGCACCTGGCTAAAGCAAGCTTGAAATAGAGCTTCGAATCTGCTCAACATAAGGATTTTCGGTTTGGGGGGAAGCTGCCAAAGTCTCACTTTCAGATGGTTCAATTTCTCTCATTCAGGAGCCTCGAAAGCTTTGGTGGTGGAAGTTTAAGAGATGACGAATTCTATCTTCTACGACGTGCTGCTTGATATCCTTATCTCGGTACTCGTATCATCATCCTCTTTAACTATATCTTCTTCTCTATCTTTGTATATATTTATTAAAAACCAAATACAAAATTATAAAACCATCAAAACAAAATAGAAAATTATAAAACCTTCAAAAAAAAAAAAAAAAAAAAAAAAAAAAAACCATAAAATTTTGAAAATTTTGAAAAAGACCAAAAATATGTTTTCTCAAAACATGTCTTCTGGTATCGATAACATCTGCGGTCTTAGAAATGTCATTCAATAATGACACGGGACCATAGATGAAGTTCGAACAGGAGGTGTAAATATTCTTTTCCAAAACATGTCTTCAAAAAATGGTTTACAGTTATTTCAGACTGTAACCCGGCCTTCAAAACTATGGCTTACAGTTATTTCAGACTGTAACCCGTGCTTAAACTATGGCTTGCTATCATTTCAGATAGCAACCCACTCTTAAAAGGAAGGAAAGTGCTACGCTTAAACGTTTTTCACAAATTTCGTGCACTTATCCTAAAACAAAATGAGGAAAGTATGTCGAAGGACTGCTGTTCCTACACAAATGTTTTTCCGTCTATAATTCATTAGAAAAATATTTGTTGTGTTAAAAATGGTGGTAAATGAGTTGCTTGAAAAATAAATCAGAATCAGAGTTTTCGTATTAATTTGCAAACTCATTCAATGACTTCTGCGCTTTTAAATTTTTTCAAAAAATGAGTCATTGATTGAGGGGGAAAATGTTTTCAAATCTATATCATCTAACGAGATTATCTAGTTATCCTATATGCTTAATTGAAGATGATGTTAACCTACGTTGAAGGACTAGGTGCCTAGGATATGATTGTTAGGATTAGATGATTAGAGTTTGATTAACACATTATTCCCATGCCATATATGAATTGATTGATTTGTTGATTTGACTTTTATTAGTCGATTGTTGTTTGGGTGATGTCAACCACCATATGTCTGTATGTGTGTTCACTAACGTATACAGGTATATTAGTTATAAGAATGTTCCCGATCCGGATCCCACAATTGAAGATGATTGGATGCCGAAAGGAAAGGGTAAATATTTCTTGGGTTGACAAATGAAGAAACGGAGCTTAATTGGACTTCAATGAAGAGTTGGCATAAATGCAACGTAAGAGGTCTCACTGCATCAGCAGATGGTTTTCTTCTAAGTGATTGAAGAAACGGAACTTAATTTGACCTCAGTTGGCATTCAAAATGCAACGTAAGAAGAAGTCTCACTGCATCTGCAGACGGTTTTCTTCCAAGCCCTACAGCAACAACGGAAGCTTCTCAACCACCTAACGTATCTTTGTGCAGGATATCATTTTTAAACAATTTTGAATAATTTGATTAAATTGTTTTGAAAAGGGAAAATATTGTTTTGAAAATTAATTGGACTTAATTTTGAAAATCACCGGACTTCATTTTATCAAAACTTGAGTCACTCAATCATCGACTACTGTCAACGATTGAGGGGGAGAGTGATTTAAAATAAATTATTTTCAAACAATATTACTTCATAAAAGTCCGGATTGTACAAAAAGTGGTGATCTAAAGATTTAATGTTATGTCATGGTATGATTTTTCTTTGAATCAAGATCTTTCAAAATGAAATTTTTTCTGTTCTTGTTTGATTGTGAAATTGTTTTATTTTACTTAAAGATCTCTTAAAACAATCATACCTGACACTAACAATCTTTAATGTCTTAAATTGGTCCTTATCTGTCATTTTTCAAAATTAAATCTTGCCACGTCTTTCCCCTAAAATTTTCTAAATGATTTAAATCTTTTGGGATCACAAATCTCAATTGGTTTGAAAATTTTGATCGGGGGAGAGATAGTGATTTAAATCTCTTATCTGTTTAAATGGAATTGGTTTTAGTCCTTTATAGGCACTCCTGCCTCCATGTGCCAAACGATTTCATATATACAATGCACATGTTGAGGAGGAGGATTTATCCAAAAACATGATGTGTATTTAAACCTGGCCACATATTCTCCCATGTTTTTCAAACCTGATTAAATCACTTGAGATCCAAAATCTCAAAGGGTTTGATATTTTTGATCGGGGGAAAGATAGTGATTTAATAATGAAACTTGATATATGATGATCGATTTGATGAAAATGTGCAGGCTGCTCTCTTATATGTGCTAAACGCTTTCAAATCTCGCAGCACATATTGAGGGGGAGCGAATGGTTTCTTAATGGCTTGTGTGATCTTAAATGTGCTTCAAAAGAACTCTTGCCTCTATGTGATAAAATGATTTCAAATATCTTACGCACATATTGAGGGGGAGAATTTACCAAAGAAAATCAAATGGCTTTTTCTAGAAGAAAATCAAATGGCTTTTTCTATGAAAATTGTGATCAGAGAAAATATTTCAAAGTCCTCTTGCCTCCATGTGCTAAACATTTTCTAAATCATATGCACATGTTGAGGGGGAGGTTTTCTAAATGATCAAAACTATTAAGGTACAAAATGCTTTGATCTCGTATCACAAGTACCTTGATTGTTTTTCCAAATGATTTTTCAATTGGTTTCAAGAAGAAAAGAACAATACCAAAAGACCGACTAATTTACTTTATGCATGGTGTTATAAGGATGGTTAGGTTAGGTATTAGTTCCCACGATCCCACCAGAGCCGGAGGGATCTACCCAGGGAAAATTCACTAGATAGTGTAGAAGTCCTTAGGTATGATGAAAAAAGGAGAAAAATGAGAAATGGGAAGAGTGCGGACTGAGACAGAGCTAGTACTGGAATAAACCCAACAAGGTTCTAGTTATGAAGTCTCGGTAAGCACTGAAGGGGTTGAAGAATGAAAAAGAACTGAATGTGAAAAAGGGTGAAAAAAATAGCCCTCCATCAATTCAACCTTAGGGCAGAAACCGGGTTCAATACATATGCTACTGGTGGTTACTAAGGTAACACTGGTATTGAAGACAAGACATCATGGACCCAGTGATGCACTACACTAAACTTCCCAAGCCACTCAAGTTCCTCTTAAAAGGGATTGTTTCATTCTCACGGGGAACCTGCATAATCTATCGACTTTCTCTTATAGATTGTTGATATTGAAGAAGGAGACCCTCTCCCTAGTCTCCGGCATAGGAACCAAATATGCACTATTGAGTCTAGAGCCAAGAGATCATCCACAATATCTCATTAGGACACTAAATTAATGAAGACTTGCTATTTAACACAATGTGGAAAGTAAGAATATATTAAGAGTCCTACGTATTATCCTTGTGGTATTGCCAGAACATCCGAGTGATATGTAAATATTCACGATGAAGATGGAAATCCTTCTAGAGCCAACATCAAACAAGCTCTTGGTGGGTAACATGTGAGATCTTGCAAAAGATCAAACTTGTGACAACTGGATAGAAACGATGGGGCGATTCACACGTGAATCAACCTTGGTCCAGGAATGGAATTGACGAATACTTTTGGAAAAACCGTTCGATGTGCAAATCTTCTTTTCTCTAGCACGTCGAATGTGTATTCATGTTTTCAAACTCAAAAAGTATCTCTGATTGAAAAAAATACTTTTGGAAAAACCGTTCGATGTGCGAATCTCTTCTTTTCGCTAGCACGTCGAATGTGTACTCTTTTCAAATACAAAAAGTAAGTTTGATTGAAAATTTGATCTTTCTCATAAACCTTCGTCATTTTGCAAAACTCTTTCTTCAAGCAATACACGATTGTGTTTCAAATCATTTTTCATCAATCAGTGAATCTCAATTCACTGGTTCACTCACTCCGTGTTGTCTTCTTTGAGACATTCCGGTTTGAGAACAGCTAGAACAGTTGGGAAACCCTGTCAAGGAGATTCTTAGGAATCCTACCTGATCACAGGCAGTACTTGTACTGATCAACGGGGAACCATGGGCCGTGTACCTCAATTCAACGAAAGTGATCAAAGACACTTTCATGTGTTTTATTGCTAATTGTTGTTTGCAGGTACATTTGGACGGTTGCAGCTGATCAGAATTGAGGAGTCAATCAAAAGCCGCATGCTTACAGCATCCACACTTAATTAAAGAAATCATGACTTGTGCATATCTACAGAACCTGGCTCTGATACCATTTGTAGCATATTGGATTTCACAAACACACTAAACCATAAGATCGAATAGGCATATAATGAGTTCTAGAGAGAGAAAGTTAGAGGTTTAGGGAACTTTAGTAAGAGAAAGAAAAATCTTATTATGAGCTCCAACTCTCTACCTTGGGAGGTAGAGAGTATCTATAGTCATTACATAAATCGCCACCTATCAGGCTGTGGATCAGGCATACAGTGGGTAAAGATCTGTCCGTCCTCCACGGTGTTACTTAAACTAAATACTACTTAACTTATAATAATCTACGACTACGAGCTTTCTAATGATTACATATACTTGAGGTGACCGACTCTTTAATAACTGGATTTACTAAATCCTAACAATCCTATAAAAGGAGCGAAAGCTTCTTACTTTTGAGTAAAACCTATCAAACCTTTCATTTTTCAAAGGTTTTGCTCAAAAGGATAAGTACTTCTCCTTATGATTTTCAAAACCTCAATCGTTTATATCACTTGTTGAGGGGGAGTATTTGACTAAAATCTTTGTTCACAAATTTGTTCTCAGTGGTTCTTTTCCCACAAAACTCAAAATGTTCATATTTGATATCAACATTTCTTCAAAAATAACATTTATATGCCATTTTTGAGGGGGAGAAAAATACGTGATAAGAAATATGTTGTGTTTTGCTATATGAATTCTCGTGTGAAAAAGACTTCAACCCATGAATTGACGGGAACTGAAAAGATTCGTCTTCCAAGACTTATCCAAGTAAATTGTACACATTCGAGAAGCTCTTGATAGACATGAACTCTGACGGGTTTGACAACCTTTTGGGGTTGTCCACATCTTCAAGATAGTTATTAGAGCTAGTTGTCACCTAAAAGCTGACAATGTAACTCTCTAACTATGCAACGTAATCATGTCTCACAAGGAATTGTCTATCTTGAGTCGATCAATTCTAAAGTGCGCGCTCTTTCCTCACTGTGCAGATTTCTGTCAAAACTCTTAAAGCACATGTGGAGGGGGAGTATTTCTGCAAAAGATCAAACTCTTACAGTGGTACAAAATGTTTTTCATTCACAAACACTTTAAGAGATTTTCATGATTAAATGGTTTTATGGCAATGGAGTTATAAGGTGATTAAGGTTAGGGATAACCGTCCTATGATCCGCCAGAGCCGGAGGGATCTACCCAAGGACACCACAAATAGTTAGTATTTAGAAGTCCTTAAATACGATTATAAAAAGGAGAAAATGAGAATTGGAGAAAGAAGGAGTTGAAGAATTAAAAAATAAATGCAAAGAAAAGGGTGAAAAGAAATAGCCCTCCAAATTATTCAACTTAGGGCAGACACCGGGTTCAATTCATATGCTACTGGTTGTCACTTGATGACGCCGGTATTGAAGATTAAAAGTCGTCATGGACCCAGTGACGCATGCACTAAACCTTCTTAACCACTCAAGTTTCTCTCAAAAGAAGCTTGTTTCATTCTCACAGGGAACCCTACGTAAACTATCGGCCTTCTCTTAGAGATTGCTGGTATTGAAGAAGGAGACCCTCTCCCTAGTCTCCGCTCAGGAAAACCAAAACGCACTATTGAGTCTAGAGCCACGAGATTCATCAAAAGATCTCTTAGGTACACTTGACATTTCATCACTTGTTGTTCAACAATAAGAACATCAGTGGTAAGTTATCGAGTCCTACACAGATCTTAGCAATCTGTCGAGAACATTTATGAGGGGTTCACATCTGTGATCCTCAGTGATTGAATAGAAACTCCTGCCAGGGTCAACATCAAACAACCCTGACAGCAGGTCACTTCAGTAACTCCCCGTGGATTACGCTTAGTGGTCTCAAACGGTCTACAGTCGTGAGGTGATGCTTCGGTATACCTCAGCGACTCATCTGAATCGTAGGTGTACTTCGGTACATCGTGTTATCTCACTTGTGGGACTGACTGCGTGCCAAACAGTCAAGCTAAATCACTCAAGCCTGCCACTTGTGAATGGCAGACCGTAATCAGCTTAAAACTGCTCAAGCACGAATGCAATGAAGATCTGGGGAGTATAGTGTTTCCCCGGGTCGTTATGTCCCAGCGAGCTATGCAATGGATTATCAAACGTAAAGTGATCGAGAGATTTGAACGAAAAAAGGATCTGAATATGATTATAACTACAGAAAAAGCCAACAAATTACAACGGCTTAAATGCAAATTAAAGGAAAGTTAAAAAGATAAAAAAATATTAAATAAACGCTATCACTATATTTAAAATGATGTTTTTGTTTTATTGTTTTAATAAAACTTAATTTAAAAACTACGCGACGTACAAATAAAAATGTGAAACTTACACAATATAAATCCTAAAAATATGAAAAATACATTTTTACAATCCTAATGATAAAAGAAAATTTTTAGAAAAAGAAAATTATTTTTATAACTATTTAATTAATTATTATTAATTAAAAACTATTTTTAACTATTAAATAATTCCCTAAAATACAAGAAATTAGGAAATAAAGCTAGAAAAATAAAATTAAGACTTAGAAAAATCTAAAATATCAAAATAGAATTTTCAAAACTATTTTTGTAATTTTCTGATTATTTTTCTATTTTTTATGAATTTTAAACTATTAAAAACTAATTAAATTACTAAAAATTACAAAATAAACTATGAAAAATCTGGAAAATTACTTTTTTTACTTTTTATATTTATCTAAACCTAAGAAAAATGAAAACTTATTTTTTTAAACCTTTTCTGAATTTTTTGTATTAAAAGCTAAGTAAAAATGCTTAAAAATTAATTTAAATTAAGAAAAATAGCAAATCAACTTAGAAAAATCTGAAAATTTCAGGAAAACTCTAAAATAATATTAGGAAGCTAGGAAAATTGGAAAAACAGATGGTTGTGTGTAAGAAATAGCAACTGCTATTGCAAGTGCTTATATATAAGCACTTGAATAAGCCAAATGAAAACAACAAGCCACCAACTTCTTACAGAAGCCAAACTATGCTACAATAACTTAAATGCAACTAAAAACAACAGGCCATAGCTACTGAATTACAAGATTAATGGATTTGGATTATTTGAGCTTATAAGCTTAAGCAGTTTCTGGGCACCTACTTTGGACACAAGCACAGGCTACAAATGAAGCTAAAACTGAAAACTATAAATTGGATCCTATCCTAGACCTGGCTGAGATCAAGTGCACCAAAACTCAGACCTTGGGAAGCTCTTATGAGCCCTGTGCACAAGCTGCAAGAACTGAGAAAACTCAGCTTATGCTGAACATCTGTGAGTAGGGCATTTTATGCCTAAAAGAGAAGCTAGTTTTGAGCTTATAAAAAATTTATAAAATTATACTAAAATGGTGATAAGGAAGAACACCAACTGAAGTTTCTAAAACAACAAATCTCACTAAATTTGGCTTAAAAATGAAGCCAAGAAAATTCCTTCCATTTAGGCTTAAAACTGATTTTTGCCAAATTGACTTTTGAAGCAGTTGAGTATAGTTGACTTTTATGAAGTTTGAACTTGATTTGAGGACTGATATTGGTTATTTATGATGAAATGAAGTTAACACAAGCTTTGTCTATGGATTTTGAACATAAAACAAGAACTTGCTTTGCAAAAGATCCAACAGTAAACTGATTCAAGACAAAAGAAAAGGATTTTGACTTTTGACAGTATGCAGGCACAAAATAAGACAGGTATGAGCTTAAATGAGCTAAACAAACATGTTGCAACAAAGTTTAACCACTGCACAGTCCTTGAACACAGATAAAAGAGCAAAGCCAAACACACCTTTATCTTACTGTTTTGCCAATTTAATGAGACAAACACTGATTAAGCTAAGATTAATGATCAAACTAAGTCTATAAGTCCTAAATACAGCTAATGAAACAGATTAGATGCTTATTATAACTACAAATACAGATTTAGCAAAACAACTTAAAAACAACTTACAAAGTGTCCTTAGCCACTATGGCTTGAATCAATGAACCAAAGAACCACTACCCTAAATCTCAACCCATATGAATCTAAATCACCCCATTTCCATGCTGCATCACCCCATTACCAACTCCATTTCCATTTTGAGCTTATTTTGACTTTGGTTGACCAAAATTCAAAAGTGATTGAGACTTAAACTTAAGCATATAGCAAGCTATAAGGAGCTTGTATAAGCTCTTATGAACTTGAAAAGAAGCTGTATGAAGCTTGAATATAAGACTTAGAAAATAAAAATTGTAACAGTGAACTTCACAATATGAAAATGATAATATAACTGAAATTGAAGCTTGAAATTGATTTATATTGATACAACAACTTAGTAGAGTACAATTTAACAAAAGTTAACAGTGTTACAACTTAACTAAAACTTTTAAACTAAAAACGACATTGATGAGTGTGTAAATACTCATCATTTTTAGTCAAATCTGAACTGCAAAACGTTTAAAAATGCTCAGAAATGCATCAAAATACTGAAAATATCACAAAAATGCATTTTATATGTTTCAGATGCAAAATGTTCAAAATCAGATGAAAAACGAGCAAAGTTTGCATAATTGGCAGTTTCAGTCCCCCGACTTTCAGAAAATGGCAAAATCAGTCCCTAGGCATTTATTTTAAAAGAAAAGTCACCAAAGGTCCTTTTGTAATCATAAATTGTCATATTTAGTCCTTTGGTGGAAAACCTAAAAGTTTTGAGAAATTGCAGTCTAGTCCTTGGAAATTTCAAAAATGTCAAACTAGACCTTGGTCTATTAAAGGTTGGCAACACTAGTCCTTGGATTACATCTTCATAGTTTACATGATTGGTCCCTTGGTTTCAAAGAATTGCAAAAGAGGTCCTTGTGTTTAATAAACAAACCAAACGGATCCTATTATTACCCAAGCCCAAACAAACCCCCTTGGCCCAAATCCTTTTACCCGGTCCATTATCCACAACCCGACCAACCCAAACCCACGTTTTAAAATAAACAAACCCGCCCCCCTATGATCCTGTCTTCCCCGACAGGATTGTCTGCAACTCCCCCTCCTCAAGCTTCACCAGCCACCCCTACCTCACATATTGTCTCCCCCTCCTCACCTACCCCTCAAATCACATTTAATGCTTCCCCTTTCCCTGTCTCTGATATCAAAACAAAATTGGCGCCAAAACGAGATAAATGGCCAAGATTGATTCTAGGCATCCAACGGTTGATATTAATGCTGGGATCCACTCAGAAAGGTGAGAGAAAGAATATGGAGCATATAAAAAAGCAAGAAGAAGCAAGGAAAAAGTTAGTTAGTTTTAGTTTTTTAAAATTGTAAGTCGAATTTCAATTTCTTAGTCTAAATTAGCTTTGTACTTGTATTTTCAAGTTCCATTGTATTCAAGTTAATCACTTCAGTGTATCTCAACTTCAATTAAGCATCAATTTTAGTTCATGTTCAATTTCCATATTACATATCCACTGTTGAAATTTCCAATCTCAAAATCCTCTGTCAACACCCTTAGTCACTTGTGTTTAAGCTCATACATGCTCAAACAAGCTTGATAAAGCTTTCTCTAAGCTTACATTGCAGTTTTAAACAACTTTGGAGTTGGGTCAATAAAAGTCAAACATGGGTGATAATGAGGCAGAAATGGCAATGGGTGATGCAGGCATGAAAATGGGTTGAAATGGAAGCATTTGGGTTGATTTGTATAGGTTAGGGTACTGGTTTAACTGTTAGCAAGCCATAGTGGCTATTGGACAAATTGTAAGTCATTTCAAAGTTTTTAGCATAATCAGTATCTGAAGTTTTAATCTGTTAAAACCTGTGTTAATAGTAGTAACTAAGTTATCTTAAGTTAATTTGATCAGTAAGTTATGCTTGTTTGGAGTTTATCTCAGTCTTACTTTGCAAAACTATAGTTAAAG